>JBAJHX010000001.1:27660884-27707783 GCA_037176925.1 Amniataba percoides | reverse complement strand
GTGTGTGTGTGTGTGTGTGTGTGTGTGTGTGTGTGTGTGTGTGTGTGTGTGTGTGTGTGTGTGTGTGTGTGTTGGTGGTGTGGCTGAATGGAGAGTGTTTATTAAAAGCAGCCAGAGACGCCCTAGAGTGGTCCTGAAGGACCAGAGGGGAAGCAGCTGTGGCCCCTGGCTCTTTCATCTAAAAGTATCCAGCAAATGAAGTTATTTGACACACACGTATACACACACAGGCACACAGACACACACACACCACTTAGAGTGACATTTAGCCATGGTAAGGGTTATTCTTATCCTCATAGACTCCCTGTGGGGTTGGATAACCTCTTCACAAACAGCCTGCAGCCTCTGCTCTGCTTGCATAAAGATAAGATCCATGTTTTTGTCTGTATTTGTGTGTGTATGAGAGAGAGCGAGCGGGGGTGTTTGTGGGGTTGGTTTGGTGGCATTTCCAAATCTTCAAAGTCACTTTGTCACTTGGGTAAAAGGCCAAGCATCAATTCAACAGGGACTCAATTAGTCCTCAATCATCCGCATGTGACACCATAAGACAAGAACGTGACAAACTGAGAGGGATGTTTCTAATGTGAAGAGTGTGGCAGTGTGTTAGCCTTTCTGGGGAGGCCAGATGACATGAAGAAGGATTGTTGTCTTTGAGAACATTTTTTCCCTGCACTGCCAAATGAATCCAAATCAGAAAACGGAGGAGCAGATAAACTCCATTGCAGAGACACTTGTACTTTGGCAAAGTTTGCCGCAGTGCAGCTTAAAATTCATCTGAAGCTGTTCTACATTGTAAATATGTATGCGATTCCAGTATAATGCTATTCATATCAGTGATTTCTGGGCCAAACACAAAGTTGGGGCAATTAGATGGCAGGGGTAAAGGAGAAACATCATTCATATGATCCAGCGTGCATCAGCATGTGTCTTAGAAGAAGGATGGGAATAATCTCTCAGCAGTGACCTGCATTCTGCATTTAGGACAAACTATTTACTTCACCCCACAATTTTCTAATAACACAGACTTCACGTGAAAGGAGGAACATCGCACATTATTTGCATTCTCTGCTTCAAATATGTTCTTTGAGTTTACATGCTTCCCTCTGAGGAGAGTGCTGTGACAAAAAAGATGCTTTGTGTGTGAGTTTCCCAAACGTTCACTCAAAGGCTCATATAGTGTGGAGCCGTATATCCCTGCTGTAACACGGTGCTGAATGAGTTGAGTAATAGTCGGCCATGTTCTTCAGGAAAAACATTTCAGAGTATAAAATAAGAAAACCTGCGGTGGAAAGAAACATACACGAGCACTGCACGTTATTATTGATTTTTTTACTCAAAGTGAGACTATGTAACGTTTGCTTGGGAGCAGCCACTGTGGAGTGATGTTTACAGGATGATAATTAGTTCAAATAGTTTTTGTTGCATATTTTGAGTATTTCTCTTTAGTCATACTTTTACACTATTTTAGACTGAACTAGTACACCACATTTATTTTACAGCTGCAATTACTTCTACTGCAATTAATTACAGATGAAGAATTTATTGGAAAAAAAATCACGCTGACTTATTATCTGGGCTGCGCCACCATCATCTGCTTAACAATCTGCTTCAACTTTGCAGAAAAAGAGGGCAAAATCTGCTCTCCATGAAATCTATTTCACTTCAATTCACATCCATTAAATGCTTACGTTCTGTCTTGCGTTCTGGGCGGCATGCCAACAGCAGACTGACCCACTGTGGCTTTATGATGAGCCACCACCCCACAAATGTCTCGCTAGCTGCTACAGTGCTTTGACTTATAATCACGAGCTAGCAAGTAGAGCTGCTTTAAATACAAAACCTTCACATACAGACTATGGAGATCACCCTGAGCAGTATGTTTTCCTAAAGTCTGCCAAAATGAGTTCTATCATCCAACATCTACGTTAAAGCCGACTGCTTTTGTCTGTCCGAGGTGGTGATTACCTGCAGCAAACACCCCAAACATCTTTGCTCTCACTGTCAGAGTAAACATGTTCAGTTCCACACTGCCACCACCGTAATGATGGTGTCGCTGGAGAGCACAACACCTCCATCAGCAGGCAGATTAGTCTGTAGATCAACCTGCCCAACAGAATACAGAGCAGGACACGTTAAACACTGGTTCAGATCCAGCTGGGACGTTTATTGCATCTTTCTCTCCCTCATTTCCTGTCAGCACACTGTCACGATCTACTGAAGGCACCTGCTGCTTATGTCCATCACCATCATGTCTCAGTAATAACACGTGAAGAATATAATAACACTGATAATAATGATAAGACTGATTTTGAGATGGAGTATGGACAGTGTTAAAAAAGATATCCTGCCTATGAATTACATTTTATGAAAGAAAAGAGCTTTAGTGATAA
Organism: Amniataba percoides; assembly: GCA_037176925.1. NCBI lineage: Eukaryota > Metazoa > Chordata > Actinopteri > Centrarchiformes > Terapontidae > Amniataba > Amniataba percoides. The sequence goes on along the minus strand of JBAJHX010000001.1, from coordinate 27,705,393 downwards.
ATGTAGATACTTAAACATATTAATACATGATGAACAATGTATCATGTAATACACATACATATCAAATGATCATACTGTATGGAAATTATGGGACAATTTGAAAGGAGATGCTCATATTGATGAAGCTCACTCAGCTATACACAGCTTTTTAGTGAGTTTCAGTTCCTTGTTCAGATGTACTGTCACCCTCACTGCTCTCAGCTGTGATTTGAGCAGCAGCAGGCAGCTGTTTGCAGTTGTTATCAGCTGTTTTCTGTCCATTACCTGCACAGCATTAAGCAAAGTTAGTCACCCGCAGGAGTTGGTAGAGACAAAAACAGAGCTTAAAAAAGTATCAGTCTTACATCGGCCAGATGGCCACTGGTACAGCTCGCATAATGTTGCTATATAACTACTGGATGTGTAAGAAACAGAAACAACTGTTCGCTCACAAGTTTTTGCCGTATCAATTTAAAAAGAAAACAAATGTCAGTGATACTCAATTTCACTGCCCTCAAGTGGCAGAACAATATAATTTATTGTAGATTGAAAGAGATAAAGAGAGTAACTTGGAGAGCCTCCAACTTTTTCTGGAAAAAAAATCAATAAACTGTATTCAATTAAAACTGAGAATTTAAAAGGATTATGTTTCTGTTGCATTTTACTATGTGGCACTCAACATGCATGGGAAATGTGAGAACCAGTCTTTTTGGAGCTTGTTCCATTTTAGACACTAAAGTCAGGATACCTCAGCCTCTTAAGCTCCCTTTATACGGGTCTGACATTTCCACAGATTAAAATCAAAGCCAGCTTCCCGAGGAGGGCAAGGAAGAGTCAAAAGTGAGGCAAAGATTCGGCAAGAGGTGAAGTTAAGTCTAAAGTCATAACTCAGTCAAATCTCCACACACGTAAAACACATAATGATCCCAATAATGTGATTATTTGCTGTCTATCAGCACTTGCTTGAGAAACAGCCCTGCTCTCCTGTTGGCTTTTCTGTTGTCATACTGATTTCCAAATGGCCCTACATGTTGGTGTGAGCATGTTCCCAGATTGGGAAAAACACTCAAACGTCACACCGAGATGATAAACCAAGTAGAAGGACAAGCAGCTCTTCATGTGGGAAAAATTAAATGAAAATCCAGTCTGAACGGGCCTTAAGATGATAACAGTAATAAATGTTACCTGACAAAATAGTAACATTGTTACTATGTATACAGATTGGACACACACACAGACTTGAGATTTGTCCGTCACTGCCTCAACACATGTGCAGGTGTGGTGCCACATGTCATTATCTTTAACCATACTAATCTCACACTTGGCCCAAATAAATTCATCACTAAATGCAAAATTGTTCTACAAAAATATTGACCACATCAAACTTTATCAGATACCTGAAAAGCACCTGGATGGGTCAGTCACTGTTGCCTGTTAGCAAACACAAATAAAAATGTTTGGGAAACTTAACGTTAATCATCCATTTTCCACCGCCACTATCTGCTGGCTAACATGAAATCAAGACAGACCAACGTATTTATCAAGGTGTACAGTCAGGGTACATGTTAAATGTCTACTATGTAACATTTCTGGGTTACTAAGTGACCATTAACAGTACAGTGTTCCCTCGTTTATCGCGGGGTTACATTCCAGAAATAGCCCGCAATAGGTGAAATCTGCAAAGTAGGATTTTTACAATTATTATATGTTTAAAGGCTGTAAAAACCCCTCACCACACACTTTATACACTTTTATCAGACAGGCATCAATATTTTCTCGCATTTCTCTCTTGTTTAACCAGTTAACTGTCAAGGAGGAGGAGACTGATTGACAATGATCTACCATTCCTTAGCCAATCAGGACGCAGAACACAATGCGCATTCATACGCTGTAAAAAAAAAAAGTGTGTAAAATTGAACTGGAAAAAAGCGAGGCCGCGAAAGGTGAGCTACGATATAGCGAGGGAACACTGTACACTGAGCACACTGAACGCTGAGCTCTGTTAATTAGATGTCATTAGTTGGAGTCCCATTTTAAAAAAGTATATTTCAAGTAATTATTTCCATTATATTTGTTTTTATGGGCCCAATGAGCCTGGATAACATGTGGACTTTAATACGAGGTCTATACTGAAACTATACGTTTATTGTACAAAGCAAAAGTCAGGAAAATTAAAGGAAGTTTTTTTTTGTTTATTTTTTCATAATGTATTGTAATATCCTATTTAAAGTGACCACATGCTAAACAACTAATCAATGCTGATGATGTCTGTACTTATGGTGGTGATAATACCATGCAGGCTTTAAATAGCTGCTCCTCTTATATGTATAATGTGTATACTGATCCTAAATGCATAACAAAAAAATCTCCATTGCTTATAATTCTATCAGGAAACAGAACTTTTTATTTGTTTTAAACTACAAAAGCTGATATCATCGTTATTAATAGCAACTGCCATATCACTATCACTTGTTGCTACAGTTCCAACAGTTTCATCTTATGATATGACTTCAATAAGTCAAATGTAAGTATCGATAAGAGAATAACGTAAATAATTTTGTTGACTTATTTTCAGCCAGTGAATATTTCATTTAGGACTGAATATCTCATGCCCTGCCCTGCTTTGCCCTGCTAACATCTTATTTACGGCTTTAATCAATCTAATGCACTGGACAGGAGACTCTCAAGAGAAAATGAAATACAGCTACATGAGCAAATCAGCAGAACTGCTCTGCCAAATCCAAATCAGGAGTGCTCGACGCAGAAGATAAACTACAGTCCTCGGCCTCGTGACTTTACCCAGGCAGGCAAAACTCAAAAGAACATTGGGCTCTTTTTTCTTTTCACACACCCTTTATTTTCTTATTCAAACAACTTTTGAAAATCATTCTGATTCTAATCATGTGTTATTGTGTGACTCGCTGAATGAGGCAGTTTGCTCAGATATCTGGGGACAGGGTGTCATATGGAGACAAAGCAGGTGCACTATGAGCTCCGTGGAACACAAAAGGTGCAAAAAGTGCCTTTTCCCCAGAGGGGGTAACGCAGCGTAAAATCTATGCATGGATCCTTTTTGTTACAAACACCATGTTAATCCAGTTTACTCCCACCCCTCCTCCCCCCTTGTAATAAAAGTTACTGACTGATTAAGGGTGTGTGTGTGTGTGTGTGTGTGTTTCTGTGTGAGTGTAAAGCATCGGGTTGCTTCACTTGCCTCTTGACAGCCAGGTTTCCTCAGTAACGGGGGAGATGGTAGATGGAGGGGGAGAGAGGAGCATTTTACATTCATTGGCCTTTTTAATTCGATCTGCGTGAAACTGGCTGGGAGGCGAACTGACTGGTGCCTTGACCGAGGGTCAAGAGGGAACGGAGAAGAGAAAAGAAGGAGAAAAGAGGAGAACCGACACCGAGGAGGGTTCACACTTGATATACGACACTGGCATTACTTGTGGCCTTGTGGAGACTTGTTAGAGTGCTTTCCTCTGGCTTTGACCAGCTGAAGTCAAAAATACACCGACCAAGCTCACTGATTAACTGAATTATGTGGAGGAACTATTTCTTGACAAACACAAGTGTATTCATCCACCCGGCACATCTGTGCAGCGTCTCCAGCTGTAGCACGGGTTGCCAGGTCTAGTCAAGGAGAACAGGTTTTTGGTTCTGGTCTCTGTAGTGAACAATGACACTGCAGTCTCTGCCAGCTGTTATTTGCCAAGATCCCTCTAAAACCTACTTACAAATGAACGCGATGTAGCACTGCTGAGCTTTAGAGGTCCTGCAGTATCTTTAAAGTTTGGACAGAGCCAAGCTCGCTGTTGTAGCAATGCTAACCCGGTGCTGACTTCATACTTCACACACACAGAACAGACTGATACTGAGCTTCTCATCTCACTGTTGGGGAGAAAACAAATAAAAGTATTTTCCATATATTCTAACCCTAACTCAAACATATTTTCCAAAACTGTTTCTTTAATAAATGATCACTGTGAGACACTTTCCCTGATACTCACAGTGGATCCACCAATAATCCAAAATGCTGTGCTGCTTTCACATGCTGTGGGTAAAGACTTTTTCTGGACAGTATATTGTGAAGAGTTGGCATGAATTTAAGCTGAGTACAGCTCAGGGATCCTGATTGGTTGTTATGGTTTTCCAGAAAGGGCTTTGTTTTGTTTTGGTTTTGGTTCTTGCTCTCAACTGCGAGATAAAAAGAAATGACTGAAATAAATGGGGGCTTTGGTTCTCTGTACTCCCTCTGTCCTCCTGTGGTTTCGTACCACAGGAATATGTGTTTCACAGCTCTGAACAGAGCGCTCACATTGTTAGTGAAAGATCTTCATAGATCATGAACTTTATCTTAATGCTTAACTGACTTAAATATTTGTAGATATTCAAGTGTAGGTGGAAAAAGCCTTTTTAATCCTAAATACTGCTATAAGTCAGTCTGACTTATTTACTGAATCATTTGTCTGATATTGTCTGCCCCTTTTGCTCTTATTGCCTCGAGGTATTGGCACTAAGAAACAATACAGTAGTGCCAGGAAATCTGACTTTATTTTCTAATTACCACTGATATTTCTGTCTTGTTGTAACACCTTATTGCTTATTTGCATATGTTAACATTTGGGTAGAAATAATCTGTCACTGGGTGAGATCATTTCATTTATTGCCTTGTCACCTGTTACCACGTCTTAATGAATTCATTTCTTATTTCCTTATTTATAGATGATGAAACTTTCTAGTAGACGTCATACACCTGCTTTGGAAGCAATTGCAGGTGCAAATAAACAGAAATGGATCATACAGATTGTTACACTTTGTGGTAATAAAATATCATTTTATTAACAAGCAGGCTTTGACTAAAAACAGCAGGGACAATCTCACCACTGGTAGAACTGTTGAAATTGTTTCACAGAAGCGCCAGAAAAAGACCAGAAAAACGACCAAATAGCTGTTTGAGATGGACATTTTTTTTATTTATTTGCAGAGCATGATTTAAATTAGGAGAGGCATTTCAGTGTGCTGTATTTCTGCTCATGTCAGATCTCTTTGTTGGACTCCCTGGCAGGCAATTTATGCCCCTTTTGTTCATGAAATGAAGCGGTGAAGCAGACATAACTGCATCTATGCAATATGTGACAAGTTTTAAAAACACCCCTATTTTTAGGGATCTCTCTAGAGTCATAAAGTTTCACAAGAAAGCTTCTATCCTCTTTTGGCAAATGTCAATCCCTAACAGAGACACTTGTGTGTCTGCACTTTTATTATACCAAGAATAGATCCTGCCTAATTCCTTGAGGAGTGATAATGTCACAAAAACACACACACTCAGTGAGTACTGCAGGCCTGCAGTGTGTATTGTTGGTGTGGAGGAAGGTAAACGCAGCCAGACGGCCCCCTGATTCAGAACCAGCGTGGACTTTTTCTTCTTTTACCATCCTGTGTGCTTTCTGTGCTTGTTTAACCCTGTCAACCCTCTCTCTCTCTCTCTCTTACTCTCTCTCTCTCTCTCTCTCTCTCTCTCTAACACACACACACACACTACACCTCTGTTCTCTGAGCTGGAGACCGCGACTGAGAGATACACACACACACATACACAGACTGCAGCGATCCACAGAAAAGAAGAAGCACTGAAATAGAGGTGAAGTGAGGTCAGTAAATTTGGGAGCAGATTACTCAGCTGCTGATCAGCTTTGGATGAGATCCACGTTCTTTAATTATACACATTATGGAAGCTTCAGAGACAGCGACAAGATTACCAGATCAGATAGACCATAGAAATAATCATTATGTCTGAGGAAGCAATTAAAATGATTATTATTATGATTATTAAATAAACCTTTTTGATCCCCTGGAGGAAATTTAACGTTATAGTAGCAGAAGAAAAAGACAGCAGAGGTGCAGTGGGAGCTGTAAGAACAGTGAACCCCTGATGCACTAGCTCACCATATGTTCAGTAAACAACCAGCAGAGCAGGTAACACGTTGAGGGAAATAATGTGCAGTCCCACATTTCTACAGCCATGGTTACTAATGTCTCCTCTGTTCCACCGGCAACAATGCTTTTTTGTTGCACATATTCCTGTGATACACAAGAGAACAGACGACAGGAGGAAAGAGTGAAAATACAGGGAACCTAAGCCCCCCGTTTATTTCAATCATTTCTTTCATCTCACAGTTCAGGGAAAAAGAACACTCAGAGAACCAGAGTTCTCTTTAATCTCCCTCAGCATTTTATTCAGGAACTCATCTCTCTGCAGCATTAATGTGCAAAAAGGCAGCTGCACGTCGGCACCATCACTGCAAACATTTAAAAGAATTGTGAAGCTTAAAAAAACCCTGTGATTATGGTATAACATGCTAATATGATTGTGAAAAATATGCTTGCAAAAGAAGGGAGGTGGGCGAGCACCTCTCTCTTTTTCCCGCGGTGGGCTCACAGTTTGAGGGCCGCTGTGTGAATAATCACCGTTTACCAGGAAAATAAAACCATGCTGTTAAAATGTACTGTGCAGGCACTGACAGAGTGAGGCTGATTTCTGTTTGCCGCTGTGATTGTGTGTGTTACTGTACTTGATTGTGTCGTCTCTAGCAGCCACCATGCTGTTGCACTTCTCCTGTGACAGAGTGTGAAAGGCAGGTTTTAATGTGCCAAATATAGACTACATTCTGCGTCCCAAATGTGGTGCTGAAGTACTGACACATTTTTATTCAATGGGAATTTGTCTTTTGTCTTGGAAACAACTGCCTGTAGTTCCGCTGTGTTAGACGGTTTAAGAAATCTTATTATCATTTTATGCATGTACATTTAAGTCATATTTTCTTTCTTATTATCCTATTATCCTATAGCAAGCTATCTATGTCCACTACTGTCATAGTGTTGAATGTACTGAATGTATACTGAATATATCGGGCATGTGATGGTGTAGAGAAAGAGCACTATTTACAAGGTCTAAAGGTGTGGGGGTATTCACAAAAGTTGCTTTAATTAATAATTATTAAATCATACCTATGTACAGGACCCAGAATTCTCTGCTACAGCACCGATACATCCTTGTACCATAGTAAATATCTACATAGCTCAGGGAATTAGGTAGAGCTTTGCAGTGCACCGCAGTTCACACTTTGCTCTTTACCCATGGTGCAATATGTTCTTAAATCACTGAGGGAACTGTGCACGTACTCTGTGCCTGTTCAAATGTCAAATAAAGTTACTTGATTTATTCATAATTCCAGCTATCTGTTGGTTGGTTGAATAGGAAAAATAATAAAAAGCCAAGCTTCCTCATACTGTTGTAGTATAAAAGCATTAAAACAACTTTTTTTTTTTTAGCATTTTAGCATTGCATTTGGGATGTGGTAGTGCTATTCAGCATGTACCTACATCTGTACTGACAATGCTTCCTGACCAAAATGAGTGGTGGTACCATGTAAGGTAATGAAGTGAGGGCATTTCCTGTTTTCTGTTTTTGAAGGAGAAGGAAAACCTAATGAAGAAAAACCAGAGGAATGTGTATATCTCATTTTTATGTGTCTCAACCACAAATAAACAATAAAACCTGGAAAGACCTGAGATGACATGAATGGTTATAAATGACACTTCTTCCTGCATACCAGATGAAACAGTTGTTCGCAAAATTACATGGGCAGAGAGACAAGAAACGTGGAAATCAGGTTGGCTGATGATCTGACTCTTCATACCTATCAAAGCTTGCTGATCAAAATAATAACCCACTTAATAGTATATGCCATTTTTTCATGTTTAGTGTACAATCAGTGCTCACTAAGCAGGACAAAGTGTCATCATGTATTGTGTAAACAGAAATAAGATGAATTTGTCAATTAGTTATTTTTGTTAACCCTTTCTGGAAACGTTTGCTTTTTTGTGGAAATGATGTTTTTACAGGGCAGCTTATGTCTTTTCTCAATAGTGCAGATATTTGCTAACATGAGTGCTTCAACCAGTGTCATCTCCTTGAGGCCTGGTCTCTGCCTTTTGCAGCATGGCTTACTGTTACTGTGCTATAACTGATACGTGTGCACACATATTTCACATTATGTGGTTTACAGCGTTCTACAGTGCTCCTTGTCTCCAGTCTGCAGTATTGTTTTTTTTCTCCTTCATTCCTCTCAGAGAGCCTGTGCCTTCTGGCTAAAACCTCCATCACCTTCAAGCACTTAGGCCCCTGCTATAACATCCAGTCATTATCCGCCAGCTTAATGCTACAATAACACTCTGTGTGATTAATGGGCACAGAGAAAAGATCTGACATAATGTGCATTCATTGCTTCAAATACTATACCCCCTTCATATGCGGGGCCTTGCGGTTGACTGAGAAAACTTAAACAATTAAGGCCCTTCAACTTATCATGCCAGACATGAAATGTAAGGTAGTATGGAGCAAGTGTGTGTGTGTGTGTGTGTGTGTGTTTGAGTGGAGTGAGTACTCTTAGATGTATATGTGTGCAGATCATGAAATTTATTTGGCTGCATGTTTCCCTCCAGATGTTCCACACAGTGGCTGGTATATGAGCCCCAGGCTACATATGTACATTTGTGTGTGTGTGCGTGTGTGTTTTCTAACTGGCAGGTAAAGCAGCAGCTCTGGGCGATGCCGTGTTTCTCTTTCAGCAGCTTTGTAAGCCGATGCAGGCTCGGGTCCAAGACAACCACAGGGGAAAGTGTTAAAACCAGATGTCACAGCTGATCACGCTGCTGCTTGCTGGGCCACTTCAAACATCTGCTTTTTGTCAAGAAAGCGTGCATGGCGATTAAACAATGGACCCAGATACACAAATATAAACGGGAGGTTTGAAGCTGTCAGTTGACATTTGTTCACAATCACGAACACATAGAGGCTTGATCTAAACTAAAGCACCCCACCCAAAATCTTTACAATATCTTAACACCCACCTTGCGAAGACCTGATGAACAAATGAAAATGTAACTGCCGTGATGTGAGAGGAACAGGTGACATAAAGCACAAATGCTCAACAAAAGAAGACAAAGAAGACAACATCCAAATAGATTCTATAGAAATATACTATAGAACAATTATCCTAAAAAAAGCCATGACCTGCCAGTATCTGTCAGTGTGAGTGAGGTGGGGGGCAGTAGGCCTATAATAGACAGTGTGAACAGTATGTATTTATTAATCTGTTACCATTGTCTGCTCTCTGTGTGCATATCAATATATATGATACAGGAATTGTATTATCATACACTAGTCAAAGGCAGGGCCTCCAGGTACTCTACACATTATAATCTGTCTAATTCTGTTCAACCAGTAGACTTTCCTAGGGCTATGCCACTATGGTGGCAGCTAAAGCTAGTCGTTTTTACTTATTCTAACTCTCTGGGATGTATAAATGTTTGAAAGCCTCTCATCAGCAAGTCAAAGTTGCAGTGAAACTGATACTTCCACAGTATATTCCAGTCTCTTCTTGTGTGTTCAAGACTGAAACTAAAACTATACGAACAGTTCAGTCAGTTCTGCAGCTGCTCACCACCAACATAATGATACTAAATTAAATTACAGTGGACCATAACCCATGTTTGATCTTTCACAGTGCTATTCAACAAAGTCCAGTATCTCGGCTAAAGCAGTCTCCTCTAGGTGCTAACATAAAGCTCAGCACGATATGAGTCCATTCCCAGCTAGTGATGCAGAGCAGCTATGTCACTGTTCACCAGCAGGCCTCTCCATCCACACACTACCTACTCTGTGAATACTGTACTCCTGAGGGACCTATGGGAAACACAGACAGGGCTCACGTGAGCGTATGCCTCTGTACGTGTCACATTACTAATTTCAGCCATTAGAGCAACTCTTTTCCAGGATTAGAAAAAAGCATACAGTGCATAGCTAATGGCCCTGAAATCCACACTATCTGCCAACATAATGAGCACAAAGCAAGGTCTGGACTGGGAAACAGGTAAAGAGAGCCCCTGTTGAACACTATCAGGTCTGTTATGAAGCACAGATTATGATGCTGCAGAGGAATGACACACCTGAAAAGAGAAACAGGATGAATGTGAATGCACAGCACAGACACCGAGATGCAGGCGTACTGTGGCTACGCAGCACTTCCAATTGTTTGTTCTTTGAAGAAGAGCAGCCATGAATGTTGCATGAGGGGGTACGGGGTACGGCGGGCTGCTGAGGAACAGTATGAGGCTGCTGATGCTGGAAAACAAACAGTGAACCTTAACCAAACACAAGCCACCACAAAGTTAACGAGCTGGAGAAAAGTGTCGGCCATCAGCCGAGCTGCTAACTCCTTTGTACGGGGACAAGGGCGGAGACAATGACAGAGAGACGGCACCCAGCAGCATCCAGGTCTCATGTCAAAGAAAATGATGCTGTTGCAAGACTTCTGTTATTAGCAGTGATTTACACATTCAGCTAGTTTGGAGCCTATTTAAAGGAATAGTGTAATATTAGACAGGCAATCTATGGGAACATGCATGATCCTAAAGAAATGAATCCTTTTGATAATAATGACCCCTCAGCTGTCTTTGGTTTCACCCACAGAACAAACAAGACAGAGGAAGTCAACTACTGGTTAAAAAACCTTTTAGTGTGATTGTTTACTCCAATGCTGGAGTGTGATGAAGCTCAGGATTTTATTCTAGTAAGTATCAGCATGGAGTCAACATATTGCTCTAAATCCATCTCACATAGCCTGTCTGTGACTGTGATCTTCTAACACAGTTACTCTGAAGACAATGCCATTATGTTGGAGGGAGGATGAGAACACTGAGTGAGGCTCATGATCAATAATCCTGCTGCTAATATGAGAATGAACGGCATTAATCACACGGTCCAAATGTGGTGAGGAGACGGCGCTGAGGCCTAATGAGATGCAATCAGACAGTGTTAGAGAAGTTGTTAATGGACCTTCGGTGAATGTCACTTGTCGTCGATACGGGTGTCGTGGAGGAGTCCTTAGCCAGCAGACACTGCATTAGATCGGACACTTCAGCGAGATTACACGTCACCATTCACTCTGCTCATGGCCGGTTGCTATGACAGCACAACAAAAATCTCCATCATTTCCACTGAGACCTGAAAATACATTCACCTGTGTGTGTGTGTGTGTGTGTGTGTGTGTGTGTGTGTGTGTGTGTTTGCTTGTGTGTGTACAAGTGAGCATGTAGAATTATTCATTTGAACAGTACTTAACCCACCCTGATGGAAAACCTTTTAAGAACCTGCAAGTGAAGAGCATGAATGGACAGAAAAAAATAATCCAGGGCAGAACTACAACTGCAAATGCACTCCTCCTCGCTATGAGGGCATTTTATTACCTTTCATTCAGGCATTTGTCTGGACTGTAACTTCAGCTCTACCTAAACCTCTCTACTATCTTAATTGAAGTCCTGCTATAGATCTCCACACCGCAGATTTTGTTGTCAGCTTTGGAGTTCAGTTGCTGTATTGTGCTTTAGTTACTGAATGTAGCACAGTAATTGTGTTTATATTCTTTCGTTAACATTGTAATATAGAGCGAGAGGAGGGGGGATCACCTTGTCTCACTACTGAGCCTACTACTTACAGTGTTTCATTAATTTAAAAAAACAGACTGTGCTGAGCAAAAGGTTTGCAATGTAAAGGTCTGCTTCATGTGGGTTACCATAAGGAGGGAAGATTAGAGACTTTAGCAAGCCTTAGGAAGCTGCTCCCTGTGTGGAACCGTACAGTGGCTCCTTGTAAAGGGACAGACAGGATACATTGACAGCTCTGTGGACTGAGTAAAAAAAGTTTTCCACTTAGTAGCACAATATGACACTCGACCGCACATCTCCTAGTATAGCTTGGTCCATTCAACCACTGCCACTTAGAGACTCCAGGTTAAGACACTGTTTCCACAAATGTGTCCAAAACAGTGTGATCCACTTTTGAAAAGCTGTAGTATCACCATGATATATATTTTCCTTACACAGTGTGCAGAATTAAAGCTTAGACTCCCCACAATTGACCATTTCTTTGAGGTTTCTACCATTACAGAGACCCAGAGGATATTAAAACATATATCACACAGACATGCACACATATGAATGAACAGGGCATGCACAAAAATACATGCGTACATGAAGTCATACACTACACACACTCAAGTGTGTGCAGAGTTATAATTTAATCACCATAAATCACTATGCCAACCAAGAAGCAGCATTTATGAGCAACCCACAGCAAGCAGACACACACACATTCACACACACATTCACACCACAAACCACAGCATGACTGCAGGATATTTTGTCTCCAATACATGTCACCTCAAAAATAAGCATTGGAGCTAAGAGCCATTAGGCCACAACCACAGTTTCCCTTTTAACTGCCATTAGAAAGCCAGTTCCAGCACATCCACTCAATAGCCTGTCTGTCTCCGGGCCTTAGCTGGCTGTGGACACGTCCACCCCTGCTGAGAAACCAGCCCATTCACACTGTATTAGCAGTTATTGATTAGTGAGTGATATTCTAAAAATCCTTAAGGAGCTATCCTACCACTGGGTCTGTCTGTTTATTAGTTGTTGCAGTCTGTGTGACTTTAACAATGAAAATATGATGGACTTTAATAAGTCAAAATGTAATTCTAGGTGAGGTCCAGAGATTCGGTCCACTTGAAACCTTTCACCCTCAGCAAGAAAGTCAATTAACTTCAAACAGGGTTAGGGTTAGGGTTATGTATCTGTTATCAGCTAATACTGACAAATGACATTAGCACAAAAAGTGTCAAACAAACTAGGTTATCTACAGAGGACGATGGTGCTGCTGTCAGGGCTGCAGTAAACATTTTAAAGGAGGAGGGAACAGAAAAATAGAATACCAAGATAATCATAAGGAGATTAAAGCTCTGTAACAAGATTCATGCAAAACCTACAACATGAATGAATAGACAGAGGTGCTAGGGCTTTAATAAAAAAAAAACAATTTTCCAGTAACTACATGTATGAACATAATTAAACATAGCAGACTGCTGAATACTGACAGCACAGACTGTGCAGTCATAAATCCACTTAGCTACTGAGTACCAGTGCAATTTAACTTGAAGGTTTCTTCCAAACAGTGCACATCCACAGCGCTGAAGGTCAAGTCCCCATTGTTTTTGGTAATATCTGGGATGGCAAATACAGACAAAATACTTTTCATTAAATCAATTGCTCTGTGTTTTTCTGTGTTTCTCACAGGGGACTGCCACAGCTGCAGAAGTAAGACCAGCACAATGGAAATAACATTATCTCAACTTATACAGCTAACCAAATATGAAGAGATGACATCACAGCTGACAGAATCTGACTGACAGAATATGGTGAAACAAATGTCACTTTTCCACAAGTACCCAATAGTACCTACTCGGCTTGCCTCGGCTCGCCTTGGCTCGACAGCATTTCCATACCCCCTCAGTGTGGGTGGAGGCGTCATAGCGAGACGGTCCGGAACTCCGGCAATATCTTTTGTTATGCGAGACAAACGCGAATCAACCACGAAGGCCAGCAGAGAGAAACAAACAAATAAACACAAAGACACGTCTGCACCTCATTGTTGCTCCACAGACTTGTTTTCTGTGCAGCGACCTCTGATCGCGTTTATTGTTGTTTTTGTGTTTTAAAAATGCTGCGGTTGATTCGCTCTGCTGACTCATCATGCTCTGACCAGTCAGCTGCCTGCTGTCTGCTGACGTCACGTTTTCGGCCCCTCTCAGCTCGCTTGGAACCCCGGCCGAGTAGGTGCTACGATAGTACCTGTTACCAGGTACTAAAGCGTAGTGGAAACACACACAAACTGAGGCGAGGTGAGCCGAGTAGGTACCAGTGGAAAAGGAGCAAAACATTTTCACTAAAGGTCTTTCTTTAACTTGATGAACATTTAAGCAACAGACTTCATGTGCTTCATCATGAGAACAGTTTTTGAGTTGGTGGAGACCAAAGCAGAGCTAAAAGTAAAGGGAAGGATATGGAGTGAAATTCATCCAATGGACAAAAACACAGCTCAAAATGAATATTAATGTGCCTGCTGGATGCCTCATAAAACAACTCTTTGCTGACACAATAGCCATAAAAAGACAGTGATAATATGTAAGTATTGTTGTCAGGCTTTTTATACTGCCCCAAAGTGATGAAAAAAAACATATGATGCTCAAGAAAATGCTAAAAAAAAAGTATTTCTACAGGAATGAGTCTTCAGGTTGAAGATTATGTAGCTAAAACTTATGTAGAACGAGAGTTCAGAATAATAATGTATTTCGGCCTCAGCCTGGACACTGCCCCCATGAGTTTGATGGCTGCTTTACAACCCAACAAAATACAACCCATCATGCCCTGTTTCATTTTCTTCTCTAGGCTTTACACGAGTTGCCATCGATCTTCATTGCCACTCTCATCCATCTCCTCAAATCACCTTTTTAAATCCATTTCACACAGACGGGATGGAAGCGAACGTCTCCCTTGAAATGCAGCTGAGCCAGCGGCATGCAGAGCTGCAGATGTAAGTCTTTCTGAGGCAGCAGGCCAGTATAGTAGCAAAACCTTGGGGAAATGACAGAATTATTAGTCACTGAGCATCTCACCCACCTCCAATACAGGTAAAACATCATGACTAGACTTTATTCCCACAACAGACTTTTTTCATTCCCCTGTATTCCTACTAATGTATCAAGGCTGTGCGATAAAACATGAGTTAAGGTACTTTTGCTCTTAGTACAACACTTTCTGACTCCGCTCTCCTAGGCAGGAGACAGTGCTGAGAGAGCCACAGCCAGGAAAGAACAGTGCAGAGAATATGAAACATGCAAAGGTAGAAAGACAGAGTGGAAAGCATCCTTGGTTAAGTCACAACCAGAGAGAGAGAGACAAAAATATAGCCTCAGATGAAGCTGTTTGTGCTGGCTGCCCTGCGTCATGTTCTCTATTTGTGGCTCAGACCTCGGTTAGACAATGAGTAAGAACTGGCGTCAGAGCTGTGAAAGCCTGACATCTCAACATTTTTAAGCGTTTCAACACAGCTGGTCACACAGCATGCACTGACGCTGCTTTTATATAACCTGGGCCCAATCACACCTTAAGAAACGATAAAGTTGAGCCCATGGAGACGCAGGCGAGCCAGCTCTGAGTCAATGCCCTCTCCTCGCTGTGGCAGCAGGCACACTGAATGCAATTTGACTTGTTTTTGTGTGCTAACTGGCCCTGCTGTCTTCATATGAATCAGTTTCTGAAGCTGCTTTGCCAGAGGCAGATGATAAGGGGATCCAGGAGCATTCAAATTACAGTCACAAGGTATGCAAACATACCTGTCAACGCACACACACACACACATACACACACACACACACACACACAGTATGGTGAGGCGACTGATTGCATATATGTTGATGTCTGCAGCTTTTGAACAAAAAAGGCAGTCTCTTTCACCACTTTGATAATGCCTTTCTTAACATTACATCATTGCACAGGGTTAATGTGGTATTTAGCTGAAACTAATTAGGTTGTATAAATCAGTGATGAACCTCACTTTTCCTAACCTCTGCTGTTGTATTCTACAAATATGGTGTTTTAAGACATCCGCACCTGGGTATAACATCTGGATAATGACGTGTGATCATGGACCTCTGTATGGTATGAAAAACATTCTCATCATTTTGATTCAATGATTGGATGTCAATATTCAGATTGCATAGGCAGAGCAGCCAGATTATCCAATCTGGATACACTCGAAGGACTGTTATGTGACAGTCGACTGTCACTTCTCAGGATCAAATTGACCTTGGCCTTTGGGACCCCTGGAGGTCTGGGAAAAAGAGGCAGAAGCCCACTTAGCTGGTTGCTAATTCAGCAATGGAGTCAGTTGGAAAGCTTGCCTGCTTCTTCACAGACAACCTACAGATGGCTGTTACCAAGTGAATAGGATTACAGTTCCTCTGCATTCTGTGTGCGTCAATATATTGTAATGTTCCTTGTACAGAAAACACACAGAACACATGCTAATAGCAGGTGGATATGTTTAAAAAAAATATGAATCTTTGAACTGAGGTAACCAAGGTCTGATCCTTTTTGCACTTTCCAGACAGAGCTGCCGTTTACAGCAGGAAATTATATTGTCACAGAAACAAGAATTGAGTATGAACGGCCTTTGATAGAGAATCAGCAGTGGCCACCATTACTTGCTCGGCAAACACGGACAATCTATCCTGCCTCCAGAGAAAATGATTGTACTTCCACTGACCTGTTGATTGTGTTGTTTTTGTTGCCCTGCAGCACTATCAGCTTTTCCAACTGGGCAATGCCCGACATTGTCTGTCTTAACTACATCTTCCTCATGCAGCTCCTACACAGCAAGTCCATAACACAGAATATTCTGTTATGTTCTTTAACTTTAAATATAGTTTTATATATTCTGGTGTGAAACACAGTAGATCAGTCACATACCAAAGAATTTGTAACTATGGGTGAAGAAGGAGAACCAAACCTCTAATCTGCTGCCACTGTGTGTTTGTGTGTGTGAGAGTGTGTATGTGTGTTTAATAAGGGAGTGATGACAAAATTTGTCTGACATTTGTGTCTACTAAAAATGTTTTCATATGGGTGTTATCACTGCTTAGTGACGTGTATGATCTCACATAGCCTCTCCTCAGTACAAACTGTCACAACGAGTACAGCATGCATCTGTAACACTCTAAACAAACAGACTGGCTGAAAATCATGGAGAGCATGAGGGAGCAATTAAAACTCAGGGTGAAACATTCAACGCTGCTTCCAAGTTCTTCTGTTGTCTTGATAAATTTGGTATAATGTGCATTTTCAGAGCACTAAGCCTATCAGCCCTACAACACTGTCAAATGATACTGCTGCTCCTCTGTACCACAGAGATACACTTCTCACTCTGATTAATTCAAAGACTTCTATTTTCTACAAAGAGTATGGTACTCTGCTGTTGTAATGATACACCATTGTCATGCTATGGAAATGTACAATATGATGAATTTACTATGTGAGCCACTACAGCATGCGTAATTCTGTCCATCCACATGTCCATATTCCAGCTGTGCATGGTGGATGCTCTTTGAGCAATTGTATGAACTATAGATAAACCATATTTTATTAATGCTTGTATTTCAGAGTCAGCCACCCCATTAAATACTGGACTTTATCTAACCTCAAGTAAACTCCCTTGAACCACACAGTGGTTACATGGCAATTAACTGCCATGTATTCACAAGTAATTATTCATAACTTATGAATTTACACTTAAACATTTACATGTGCACTATGATTCTTATCCTCTATAGATAATCCTGACAGTATCCAAGCTTCAGGGCATCTGTGTGGGTGTGTTCACATGGACATGAGTACATTGCAGTGGGGTTTTGAAGTATCTTGTTTTTGTGTTTGCATATGTAAACAACAAATCCCCAATAAAAGAAAAACAGCTGGATAAGCCCTGAGATACTATACTATACTCATCACATATACGAGGATATGAATAAACAGATTTCTCTGTGTTACATGTAAATACCACAGCCCAAATAAATAAGGATAAGCATAACCAGGATACTTGTGTCCATGTTAATACGCCCTTTCAGAGTGCATCTCTGAGTGTGGCCTTATCCAGGCTTCTAAAAACAGGACATGATACTCCAAAAAGTCTAGTGAGAATTTAAACATTCAATAACTCCAAACCAGTAGGAAGTTAGACGCATTACCAACACAACAATCACAAATTTGATGCCATAAACATTTCACTAAAACCAAACAAATGTTCTCAGAGATCTCCGGTGTGCCTGTATCCCTGTGAGCTTACACTCCGATTACACACAAATGGATGACTTAGGCTACATGAAGCGACTGGGAAAGGCCTGTTAAATGTTTCAAAAGAGTCCATCTCCTCTGGAAAGTGAAGCAGTGAAAGACATTTATAGAAGAAAATTAATTCCTCTCTAGATGTAAAAGCCTCATAGAAAGGAGTGCGTCATGCACTAAGCTCTGTTCAGGTAGTGCTCAGACACTTCCTGACAGACGCATAATGTCATCCTCAACCTTCGTGCAGCCTCGGTGCAAATCTCTGCACACAGCAGCACATCAACAACCCTGAGCACTGCAGACGGCCCGAGGACTCCGGCAACTCATCCGAGCAGAATCTCTCCAAACAAGGTTTCTGTGTTTCGTTAGGGATCATTTGTACAATATTTGTCAGCTGCAAGGCTTTCAAAACACAATGTTCTCCGTGGTTCTTAACCTGATTTATGTGGATGTGAGTCCAAAGCCGTGCAGAGAACTCTCCTTATTAACCGCACTCTAATGCCAGATGGATCACTTTACTGCTCCGCACTGCCTTATTGAATCAAAATGAAGAAAAAAATCTCTATATTACAGAAGCTATAAGGAGAAGAATGGTGCATTGAGTGTGTCTCTCTCTATGTGTGTGTGTGTGTGTGTGTGTAAACCCAATACCCTTTGACACAACATACAGAGGCTTAATTTTCAGTGTTGCATAAAAAGTAGAGAAATGCTCGCCGAGCAATTTGCATTTTTAAAGCAGCTTTTTCAAACTGCAGAGAGTAGAAAATTACCTCACTCTCCTCATCAAAGCACATAGAACTCTACAGGAATGCAATATGAGACCAAAACTACTTATAGTTCCAACACCTACTTACAGTACTTTTAAAATACGAGCCTTAAACTCCCACCAAGCCCGGAGGCATGAAAGGTTTTTGTGATCAAGCTTTTAAAATTGTGCTTTTCTCTTAAAATGCTAGCTTTGTGCTGATGAGTGTGCGTAATATACATTTATATCTCTAAAGCATGCATTAGAACATTTACTGAAAAAAATAGTAATATCTCTGAATGAAAAATCTAAACCAGCCCACTTTTCCACTGAGCTAAAGCAATTGTGTGTTATTTGAAACAACAAATAAGCAATGTTTTATATGCTACCCAAAGTAAAGCTGATTTAAAAAACCTGAACAATTCTTACACACATAGTAACTTAGCATCTGTCTGCTTCTGAGTGCACCTGGAAACAGTCAGATAGCATTAACTTACCATTTACCAAAAATGAAACAGCAGAACAATCTATCTGACCAACAGCTGCAGTATCATATACAGTATACATGAACCAGTCTTACTTCAGTGAGAGCCAACCAAGAATCAGCAACAGAAATAATCCACATCCAAAGATGAGTCAAATGGATACAAAGACAACTGAATTAAGAAACAAAAATCATTCAGACATTTGGTTCGTTTGCGTTTGTAACATTTAGATTTAATATATTAGACCTCCCGTGACCCTGAGTGCAGGATAAAGCAGTTTAGAAGATGAATGAATATTTTCAAACCACCTGCCCCATGAGGAGGAGTGGATTATAAAAGTACCCGTGGAAGGAAGAAAATATTCCCTGCCTCTTCTGTAAACTATATCAACTGAAGGAGTGAATCACAAGAACACCTCAGATCCTATTTTAATTGTAGTGCACTTAAACTGAACTGTATTTCACTTCGTTTTTGCTGGGGACGCCTGGGACCTCTCTCAGAGTGCCACCTGATCAGCTGATCCTCCACATCTACAATGTGGGACAGACAGTGAACTAGAAAATGTGACAGAGCATTATTGAGCATCATGGTGTGAAAAACGCAGGAAGCAGCAGTGCTGACACTTCATATTTGCTGCCTGCAATGCACTGCAGAGGAGAGGCAACTGGAGCAGGCCCCAGTTAGCTCATCTAGCTCATATGGCCTGATGTGCTGATGAAGATGTAGATCCGATAGCCTACAGACCTCCACCTGTTACTGAACCTGTAGCCTCTAATCCACTCTGCTGCTCACACCTACACTAAACACCTCCACAGGGCTTTAAAGGTGTGTGTGTGTATGCAGTATATGGGTGTGTTTGTGTTTGTGTGTGTGCATGTGTTTAGTTTTTTTAAATACATTGACTATTTCTGGCATGATGTAAATGTTGACAGTCCATAATCCAAACGTGGATCCAAAGCCTCCCGCCCCAAGTCTAAACACAAGAGTTCAACCTGCTATCAATCCATAACTGACAGACAGATGTTGAAACACAGGGACAATAGACAACAAGAGACTAACCAATTATTTAAGAGGCCAAAAGGTGAAGGACTTTGTTTATGCTTTGTACCCCTTCACCTACACTGTTGTTAGTGGCACACAGAGCTCCAGAGCAAACAAAGACCAACACATAATGCAACACTTAAGATTCCCTGACACGGCTTATAAGATGCAGCAGGTTATGAAACAAAAACAAAACTTCTAGAAAGCTGAATATAATTTGCAGGTTTGGCTCTTTGAGACTTTTTCATTCTTATTAAGCTTAATGCCGCAAAGTCCAAAAACCTTGACTGAGTAGGCCTACTGCAAAAATACTGTTGATATTGGTGAGACAATTATGATTTTGGCTGGTGTGTCGTAATCACCCCACAGCTGCTCAGGAGAAGAGCAACACATGAATCCATTTACAGCATCAGCAAAGCAACTGTGGCAAACCAGCAATGTTGACAGGCATGATAACACTGAACTTATGATCCAGTGTGTGCATGCGCTGGACGAATGAAATTCTACATTCAGTTTTTATGGTCATTATAATTTCCAGGATTTTGCTCACTATGCAGAGTTTTGCAGAAACGCATAAATATCCTTTTTTTATTTTCACTTGGAATAAGGTTTGTCTGATGGTAAAAAAAAGAAATCAGTCAAATGTACAATTAATGATTCAAAATGCCACACGAGCCAGGTAACATCTGTGTACTCTGTTTGCAACTCCTTTTCTCTGTGATAAATCCTTGCATCTGAAGCAGGAATCAAAGGCATCAAATGTAGTCAAAGAAACAAAATCCGATTAATTAACAACAAACAAAGGAGGATGTTTCAGTTCAAAATTTTGGCATCAGCTTTTGCAAACCCAGGAAAGAGTGTGAGACTGACCTGGTCGTCGTATCTGTAGGTGAGAAACTGATCCTCTGTGGCATCCTCCATGAAGCTGCCCTGAGGTGAGAGGGCGAACTCTGGCAGGAAGACTGCACTCTGGGGCTGAGTTTCTGCACACTGACCACACACACACACACAGTTTCAGTGAATCAGTATCCAAGAAGAGTACATGTGGATAATATTTAAGTCAGATCGTGATCATGCACCAAATCTATAATAATTCAGCACACGCACACACACACACACACACACACAGGCCAATAGGACCCTCTGGTGCTGTATCATGGGTTATAAATTGGAGCTCAGTCGCTCTCAGGATAATATAGAGAATGAAAACCCGGGCATTGTTGGTGGTCTCCGAACACAGGCTGTGAAATCTTCTCCCCAAACACGCTGGGGAACCCCTTCCCTCCCCACCCTTCTGCCTCCTCACCTCACAGCAGAGAAAAGCTGCACTCCAATATCACCAAACCATCCACTGATTCTTAGCAGATTCAGCTCCACTTGAATACTTGAATCAGTTTCACTGTGATTTATACACAACGGTCAGCAAGCATGAATGGAGCTTTGGATGATCAGCATAATCCAAAGGCATGGGGGGGAAGACTGATTATCAGGTTCACAGAGGCCGAGCTGCACACTGAGACTGGATAGGAATAACTGGCATCTGGCATTTAGAGGGCTCCCTGGAGAGGGAGACAGAGAGGCTGTGTGAATGTGTGTGTGTGTGAGTGGTGTGTATCCAAGCCACTTGAATTGTGTGTGAGAGAGATGATATACCATTAAGATTAGTGGCAGTGGTGTCTCCTGCAGGCTTTTAGGACCACTTAGAGACAGACACAGCAGAAGTGCCGCTGCAATGTGTTTCCCAGAGGAGCATCTGAGGACTGGCACACTTTCATCATTTACTAACCTCTTCACTCTCTCTCTTTACTTTCTATCACTCCATCTCTCTCTAATTCAAATTTGCTTCACTGAGTTTACAACTTACAAAACAGATTGTACACGGTCTAACACTAAAGTATAATAATTCATAATGAAAAACAAAAAGATATATACATATATGCATGTCTGTGTGTGTTTGTGTGTGTGTGTGTGTGTGTGTGTGTGTGTGTGTGTGTGTGTAAATGATACAACAAAAAACACGATAAAACACGATAAAACTGTTTCTCAGGTGGGGGACTGCTGGCAGTCAGTGACTGCTACAGGCCAGCATTACCTGTTTTTCTAAATCTAAATTTTCCTGGATTCTTCCACTAAGTAGCAGTTTAGTGCAGAGATTGCACTAAGAGAGTGGCATTTAAAACTGCAAAAATGTATTGAAATATTGTCTCCTAAACAAGTTGATAGGGCAAACATTTGTCTATCTGCACATCCAGCAGACACAGAGCAACATTAGCAAAGGTTCTGAGTTGTGGTTGCATCCACCTGATAAATCTAAATCTAAAATAAACTCTTCTTTATGTCTGTTATGGTCTCCACCAACTCCTGAGAAAATCAACTGACTCTTTAGCTGCCTGTGGTGACCAGCCAGCTGTTAACTTTGTCTGTCTGCTGGATGGTGTTGGACAGGTGGTGTACAGTCAGTTTATCACAGTTTTCTTGTCCAAAACAGCTGGATACTGTTGCTGGAGAGGAGGATGAGGAGAGAACTGAGACTGATCCAAAACAGTGAAAGTAAAATAATAAAATGCATACAAACTCATAATTACTCACAATTACCATTCACCCTCGCAGACCTAGTCTAAACAGAGCCCAGGACCACTCCACAACCCCTCCGTCTCACCACACACAACCATGTGCTCATAGTTTGGCTCCCTCGGCCAATATGTCTGAACATGAGCAACTAAAATAAACATCTCACTACTTTCTCCCTTTCTTCCTCTTTCATCGTCTGACACAAATGCAGGTGCACAAGCTTCATACCGACATGAACCAATCAAACATTTCATCCAGATTTACATGATTTTGGGGAGGTATGCATTTGCTTTCGTTGTTTGTATTTGAGACAGAGTTGGAAAGTGCAAATTAAAAAGCTGTGTTAAAAAAATCAACAAGATGGAGCGCAGGTGACTCAGTGGTTAGACCGAGCACATGTATGCAACAGCCCAGGTTCGATTCCCGCGTGGGGCCAATTACTGCATGACGTCCCCTCTCCTGTCTCTCTTAGCTGTCCTGTCAAAAATAATAATAAAGGGGTAAAACCCACCAAAAAAGATTAATAGGATTTATCTACTGTCTTTACCAAAACGTCAACTATAAAGTTCAGCTCCATGCTGCATTAAAGGCTCTTAGACTTGGATTAGATTACAAAAGCCTCTATCTATTCTGTGAGTGTGGTTTACAAATATGATTACCATTTGGTTTCAGCATTTAACACATACAGGAGCATTTCTAAAGAGAACAAAGGCTCATGAGAGTTGATTTTAGCTCACTGCACAGCAGGGGATACAGTGATCAAAGCAGAACTGAGCTCATTGTGCAGGAGCATGTGGAAATGTAGACAGGCTTATTAGGTAGAGAAATGCTCCACCTGTACAGCTATTCCCATTGTCTTTACAACTGTAGTCCTCTATTTTAAGATTCATTTTAATGCTTCATTTTTTACCGCAGAGGAAAATATCCGAACATGCTGACAGACTGACACCACATATCCTCACTTATAAAGGTGTCAGAGTTAACGTATTAGCAGACTTCGGTCAATATATCATTTCAACAATCACTGAGACACTTGCATTCATTCTGAGTCGACCTGACACTTTTCAGTCTGATAGTCATGCTTCTTGTAGTTCTGTCCTTGACTCAATTTACTCCAGAGAAGAATTTCTGCACATGTAGCTGCTCAATGCTCCGCCATGTTCAGCAGCTGATCATTAACTTTGTTGTTGTTTTTGTTACCTGGAAAGATGGTGAACAGTGGGTTCATCAGAGCTTTTTAGTGGAAACGTGAGATGGAAATTGATGACAGCTATTCAGTCTAAACTAGACAATAAACAGTGAATAAAGGTCAGAGAGACAAGACCCCACCAACACAGACCCTTATTTGTTTGGACTAAGGTGGCTATGGAGTACATGCATATATACATATGTTTACACACACACATACATATATAGTATATATATTTCTTTATCATCCCTCATGTTCATACTGGCCATTAAGAAATACTTCCCCAAAGTAATTCCAATATAAGTGATAGTGGACAAAATCAGAAGTCCTCGTTTTGTGTAAAAATGTATTTCAAAGTCTATGTGACGCTTCAGCCACATATAAATCAGGGACCCCTTTTCACTAGAGTCATTTGATTCCATATTCATTTAAAAATCTGACTACACTGTGCAGGTTTAAAGAAAGTAAGTCAGTGACAGTGTCCAGACTGTGGCTGGTTACTTTTTGCCGCTCTCTTTGGTGCAGTGCATCTCTGATCGCCTACATATGATTTGAGGATTATCCACTGCGTGAGAGAATTTGTGCTGCTACTGTGACAGCTGTTTGTGCTGATGCGCAGCTCTGATTAAAGTCAGTGTGAGCGGCAGCAGTGGGGCTAGCACGGAGAATACAAAGTCATGTCTGAAAGAAGCATGATTTGTCATCCCAGCAAAGAACTATGTCCATACTAGGCCACACACACACACACACATGCTGATAGAAAGTCAGGCTGTCCTGCTGTGAAGTTACTGAGTCGTAGCCGTGCAGTGTGCCATAGAGCAGTTCCCCTAATTGAGTTTACACACCAGTGGAAGGACGGTGTCAGGACAGCCTTCACCCTGCCAGCACCCTGCAGCGGCTGGTTCACGCTGGATCACTGGCTTACCTCAGAGGAGCCAATACTGGGGCAATAATACAAGGAGGGCAACCCCCATCCCTGAGGACAACATACTGTACCAGAGGAGGCAGCTGCTTCATGGTGTGGGAAGCATTACTTGTTAAAGGCAGCAGTGAAAGTCGCCTCACTGATTTTTTGCTGCATTAAGTGGCTTTGATCTTTGATGGTGTAAAATGCAGCCTCATACAATGCACAGAGAGAGGCTCAGTAGTTGTTTAAAGACTAATTGATTTTAAATCAGGTTTATTTATGGAGCATTCAGAGCCTAAACACAGCTCACTTTCCCCTCCTCATCCTGCACTCTTTCTCTGTCCAATTTAAATACTGTCAAACGGGGATCAATGGACTGATATCCTGCCCTGATAATCACACTACACTGTCTTTTCTGCTCACTTCATTAATTCAGCCTAAGACTGCATTCACGCTGGCTGGTTTACTTTTGGGAGAGCCGAATGGTTATGTATTTTCCATGTAGTGTATTTTTTACATTCCAGCTACGGTTATCTGTGTGTGAGGCTATGAACATGCGTTTTTTGCATATACGAAATGTAGGATTCAGTGTTTCTTGGAGTTTGACATACTACAGACTAACATGTGAAATATCAGAGCCTCTGCTGCTCTGATTTGACCATTCTTTTTTAAAATGGGATTGATGTTCCCTTTCTTTATGGAGAGTAACACCTTTTTAAATTCAGACAAAAAATGGTTTATATATTTCTGTCCTGTAAATGAACCTGCTAAATGTTCTTTTCTTTCTGTCAACACACAAAACTGTCACGCTGAGTATTTTGTCCTTTATCTAACTGAGTGTACAAGGCTTACTACTGTAAGATAATCTTGTCTTATTATAGAGGCTGAAAGAGTGGGATGAAAGGCTTTGATCTCATCATGTCTAAATATACAGGATCTATTTTGACCCTGAATACTCAGTCTGCTGCTGGAGTTTACAGGCCCACTTCTGTCTATACAGTCTTTTCTATACTTATTCATGGGCTTACTTTGATGAAGGTGTTTTCTTACACAAAGAGCTAAAAGTTGTTTTTAACCACCTATTCTGTTTTTATATTCATATTAACTTAATGAACTGTCTATCATCCTCTAGCTACAAGCTACAAGTAAAACATTTGGTAAGAAGAATATCTTATCACTTGTAAGAATTAATACTACAAAGAGTGTGTGGCCTGATAGAGTATAGATCCTGTAAATTCAGTTGTCAGCAGAACAGTAAGTCATTCTCTTGAAGCTCAGGGCTGCTGCCTCACTTGAAGTAGTGTGTGTCCGCATCTGTGAGCAGTTTTCCATCTGCTCGTGTTGGGGAAATGAAGAGTGAAAAAGTCATTCTTAATGAGGGATGTTTATGTCCATGAATGGGCTTTTGTTAACGGGCGATGATCTTGGTGTGTAACCCAAACTCTGGAGCGATAGAGCCATGAATGGTAAGTGCATACTTTGCAGACTGGGATTTTAGTTACATCATCATTACATTATATCCTAAAGCTCCACTTTAACCTCGGTCAGCAAAAGGATGGGATAAGTGATGTTTTGTCCTATTATTTTTTCGGCCAGTCCATAAGGTCTATTGAAAAGCATCTAAAAAAAAAACCCACATACAATAAAAGAAAACAACAGGCAGCCTCTGAGTCATGCAATGATTATTACACTACACAATTAGGGATGAGATTCAAAGACATACTCGCACCGCAATCATGATATTTTAACCACAACAACACTGATATCACGATACAGGTGAATTCTAATCCTAATGCCACACATATATATCAAACGTAAATATAAAACATCTATATATCATGCAAGTGCAACAATTTTGCATCTAATGACAAAACGTTATATACATTTCATTGTCCCACCTCATCCACAATCCAGCTGGAGGGAATATCGGTTCTTAGATTATGAGATCTTCAAAATTGTGTGAAATAAAAGTCTTCCCATAACGATAGTACTACTAGATGAAACCTTATTTGTGCCAGATTACATGACAGGCTGACTTGCTTTTCACTGATCATGCTGTAGGACAAAGTGCTGGAAGGGCTGATCACTGACTGGGTCATCATGTTTGGTTTTTACAGAGTGCACACACTGTTCTCAGATATTTACCACAAGAACTCCTGATTTTACACCCACTACACCCCTATTTTCCCACAGATGTTTTTCTTTGATATTACTTAAATGGTCAATGTTGAGCAAAACAAGTGTTTGCTGTTCATGATCACATTACTTCACCATTCACACGTTCCTAAAACAAGGAACATGCTACAAGCCTTAAAAACCCAAAACGTATTTGTCAGGTGGGCTTAACAAAGAAATTCTTCCAACATGTCACAAATGTGTTTATAGCTGCTGAAAAACTACACTTGAAGGCAAAGAGCAAGGCCTGTGTTACTGCAGTAGTTCCACACACACCTGGTTAAATACTACATGAGGTAGGCATGCGTGAGATAGTCAGTTTTGAAAAATTGGTTACAAAAGTTATGATATGCAGCCCACCACAGTCAGTTTCTGTTAGACAGTCCAACAAGCTCTGATGCACACTGATGCTTGTAGGCAAGTGCAGCGAACCTCGGCCCCGACCAGCCCTCCAAACTGAATGATCAAATACATCAATCCAAATGCCTTTTAAATGAGCCTTATTAGTGTCTTCTGACCAGACACACTTACTGAAGCACAGCTGCTATAAAACATGAGTATCCTGATGTGCCACTGCTTAGGGATGGTTTGTACAAAAATGACCTGGTTAAGGTCAGAAAAGGATCATGGTCTGGGTTAAAAGCTGGATTAGCAAATCCTGCACACCACCAGGAAATATTGGATGGCCACAAATGACCTGCTGACCTTTGGGATGTTTGAACATAATTTTGAATGTCCAGACAACTCTTAGTTGCACATTCTCATGTCTGTTTTGTTTTCCCTGCCATAAACTAACTCTCCTGTCTTTTCACATCCTGCCATTGCGTCCTAGTAACCCCTTTTCCCACCATTCCCCATCATCTGACCTCCTCCACCTACCATTCATTTAAATGAGCTATTGTGCTTCTGCTTTCCAGCCATCTGCCCTGCCTGTTTCTTGAGTAAATGTGAACTTTTACTTATCCTGTTTATGTCTGACTTGTGAATGTGGGTTGACGCATGTCACTGCTGAGCCTAAATATAAGATCCAAGCATGTAACTTCATTCTTTATAAATCAGAAGTCCCTGCATTTACTTCTCGTAGAAGAGAAGATAAGGTGTGAATCTGTGTGCGTGTCTTCATGTGTAGGTATATCTGTGAGCATGACAGGCTGTCACTTAAAAATGTGTGCAAGTTTTGTTTTTTTTCCATTGTGTCTACACCCTCCGCTGCACTCTAAGTGTAAGACAACACAGCTTCCCTCTTCAGCTAATTAAGAGATACTTGAAGATATGAGAACCCTGGGGAACACTGAAAATAGAACACAGGGGAGCGGCGGATGCTGGAGAAATGTAGGATTAATCGAGGCCAAGTTGGCGCTCACTCCCTCATTGTGATCCACTTTAAGCTATAGCCAAACCTTCCGGAACATCTTATCAGACCGACAGTGCAGGTCAAAGGAACAGTGAGCGGTTTGGCTGAATGCAGAGCAGCCTGATGCAGCATCACGCTCCTGTGGGACCAACAGTCACAGCAATGAGATGAATGAAAGCAAAGATGCGCTGAGCTGCTCTAAAACACATCAAGATGCCACGACAGAGGGTTTCTGCAGGGTTTTTCTGCTCCTGATCAACATTTCACACATGAGCTCAATGACATAAGAACAAGATACATCAGGGAAAAAACGAGCTCTACATGATGACGTATCAGGTTCAGCAATGAGTTGAAAATGTACAGTATGTATCTAGAATTGCTTTTGCTTTTGTACGTACAACAGAAGGTACCACCGTGAAGCGACAAGCTGACTCTGACTGTCCTTGGTTCAGTGGCATATTCAGTCTTCTTACAGTAACAAAATAAAAATGCTAAATACATTATACTGTAGAACGATTGGCAACTGAAAAGTTTGAAGAAATATTTCCTTTTACAAGCATTATGATATGTCACTCCATACATCACTTTGTTTATTCGGTACAATAGGCAGGATGGTTGATGTTCCTATGATAAAATATATATATTGATCTACTACAGTCAACTGGGAAAGGCATTACTACCCACTGCACATCCTCTGTTTTGCCATCTCCATCACTGTGCCAGATTGAGCTTTCAGATTGCTTAACGCTTGACAAAGCTTAGTACAATATTAAAGTCCCCAGGAATTTAACTACATTTTCATATGAATCTTAATTTCTAGAAACAGTTTGGAACTATTTAAAAAAAGAAAGACAGCAAATATCTGAATCTGACCTTATAGTAAATACTCTTATTATCTGTGTATAAAAATCAATTGGTCCTGCTCATTGAATTGTAACACAATGGTCCACTACACCCAAAGATATTAAAGGGATAGTTACCATCGTCTTATTGGGGCTCATATAAGAAAGTAAATTGTGTGTAACACATCCAAAGGAGAGCAGGTTTAATGGTGTGTCATTCATCGCATGTGGTTGTGGGGAGGTCTGAGGAGGTTAGGCCTGGAGAGCTTTTACTGTTCCTCACAGACAACAAACACAGCTCAGGGTAAATAGAGGTCAGCAGCAGAGGGAGGAAATGAAGTTTCTAAAATAAAGAGAAGACAAGAAAAGAGAGAGTGGGGAGGAATAAATAGAAAAATGAGAGGATGAGGAAAGATTCAAGTCAGCTGATTAGCAGAGCCCCAGAGCGGAGGAGAAACAGAGCCAACAGCTTGAGGTGAATGGACACACTGTCTGTGTGTATGAATGAGCTTTTCAGCCATCCCTCTATCTGCACACGCACATGCACACACACGCACACACACACACTCACACACACACACACACACAAACACACACACGCACACACACTTCTACACATATGGAGCATGTATGCAGTAACTGTGAGGGGAGGAGAGGTGTGGTGTGCAGACATACAGTGATCTTTTCACGCCTCAGCTTCAGCTGAAATACCAGAGCTGACACTGAACCTGAGCGGGATGTGGATCTGTGCATGTGTGTGTACTGTATGTGTGTGAGCCAAGGATAAACAGGTCTCTCTGAGGGAGTAGTCTTCTCTCCACAAGGACTGCGGTTGCAGAACTGGAGTGTAAATAAATTGTAGAAACTTGAGCACTGATTATCAATGAATAACAAGAAAGTGCAGCGCAGAAATGCCAAAAAGACCAAAGACAAAAAGAAGTTACTCATTGATAAAAGGTCATTTAAAATAGAAGAATGACAATAGAAGATGCTACCATAATGTTCACTGATGACACTACACAGCTTACATCATTATATATTATTTTAGTTTTATTTTTCTAATGTAGGCTTTAATATCTGTTGGTTCTATCTGATGTTTATATGCATCATCTCACCAGTGAACTTTGCTAATACAATAAGTTATATGTTACATATATGTGTGTGTGTGTGTGTGTGTGCGCGTATGCATGTGTGTGTGAGTGTGATATTTTAGTTTTTTGTGTGTTTTTTTTTAGTTTACTTACACACCTGCTTACAAACTTACTCACACTGTGTAATTAACATCTTCGTAACTCTGTTTAGTTTGTTTTTTGCAAGACTGAGAGAAATTTCACATTTACAGATCATTATGAAACAGGGGCTCCACTGACCTCCTCTCTTACACTGAGTGGAGGTCAGCCAAAATAAGTGCTTACACATGTGCACTGAAGTCTCTAAGTCATGAATAATCATAGCCTTGAATATGGTTCACTCATAATCACAACGTCCCTATTTGAGTTCAGCCAGGGACCTTTCTGTCTTCATTATCCCAATCAACATTTAATCTACCAATTTCATTTATGTTTTTTACAGGAGCGTTTTTCATTATTCATGTATCTATATTAAAAACAATATCACAATATTAAATTGGTTAAAGCCAAAAACAACAAACACAAAGATGTTATTAGTATTTTAGACTGAAGAGAAAATCCTATATAGATCTAATATAGCCAGAAATGACTGATGACTGACTGACAATATAGACCAGAGATTTTAAAGCGACAGTGGTGTATATATCATCATATCGCCCACCTAAAGTAGCCATATCAACTTTATAAGACAATATCTCAGGCATGAGTGATTTTCATCTTGTTTTAAACCTTTTCTCCCCCAACATATCAATATCAGGGTGAGCCTCAATCTGATTATGCATCTTTATTACGGCTAACTAGTGTAAACAAAACCAAAATCAATTTGAAAGATAAGATGAAAGAAAGAAAGAAATCTCACCACAATAACTCTGGCCAAGCTCTGCCTCTTCCACATGTATTTCATTAAACCTTATTTTGCTGTCCACCTTTATCTGTAACACTGCAATTACAAGCAGCTGCTTACTAGTTGCTCCTTTAGGAGGTATAAATCCAAGGCAGCAGAGTAAAGAGCGGTCAGGAGACATTACAGGTTAACAAGTTAATGGCAAAGGTAAAGCATGAAATGAAACTTAATAAAGCCACACATGAACCGGCTCTTGTTCCTGGCCAGGAAGGAAGGAGGGAAAAGGGGGAGTAAGGAGGTGATGAGCAGGGCTCAAATAATAATAAACCCCCGACCTCCAATCCGCCAGAAAAACGTGAAAAGATAACCACATTCCAGCCATAATGAATCCACAACTGAATAATAAACATGAAGCAAGCTGTGAATAAATAATGACAACGCTGATAACAGTGGCGGCTTGGGCTTACTCAGCAGGCCACATGGTCAAAATTACATTATTCCAGATGGATATCTTAATCGTTCCTCGTCTGGGCTTGGGTTTCCTTTGAACAGAGCTGCCTGTGAGAGTGTGGACAGCATGGGGGTGGGATGATTGACACTGAAAGCTTGTTCCTGGTTTCACCGCTGTTGCCAGTGAGAATCTAATGGACTCAAATTTGTCAAAGTTCGCTGAAAAATCAACCAAAGTACAGGCCCTGGCGTCTGCCGCTTCGTTTTTTTTCACACTACAGGGGAATGAAAGATCCCCTACAACAATATAAAAAAATACTTTCTGGGCTCAGGAGACTCGCTCAAAGTTGTTCAAGGGGCCCCACTCATGCAGTGCCGTGACCCTGTCCCTGATGTCCACCCATGATAAGAGCCATCTCAACAGGCTGGGATCATAGACAGTTTTGTTCTCATTAGCCTTTTCTAACCCGACATTCCTGGCCCACCAGTAGCTATGGAGTTTTTCTTAATGTAATCTGGGTGTACTCTACACTCAAAATAACTTCACTTATTTGGCTCTGTTAAGATCCTTATTGTTTTCTACTTATTTTAAAAGATAGAGAAGTGTTTTTTTCTTTTCTGTACAGGAGCATATATGGGAAGAGGTTGATGTGCATTTTGGCCAGAAATGATTACAAAACTGACTTTGACAGATACATTGACAGATACTGATCTACAGTTAAAAGTTCAAGAAATGCAAAAATCCCATATAATACAATATAATTGTACTTTATTACAACTTGAGACTTATTTTGTGCTTTTGGTCACCACCTATATCACTTTTGAAAACATTGTATTCAAAGTAACTGTTGTGACCTGTGAACATCACTTGATTTCTACACCAAGTCTGACAATGCAACAAACACAATCAGTCAGACAAACAAGCAAAGGTTTGTTCAGATAATCTGAATTAAATTATTTAAGGCTAAAACTGGAGGTCAGCGCACTCAAAATGTAATCACCTCTCATTCAACAGAAAATCTGTGCGTGTGCCAAGACTTTACAGCATGTGAATGCTTTACACAGTCACTGAAAGTATCTGTTGATTTAAAAAAAAAATAGTGATAGACAGTAGTGCATTACATGAGGATCCTGTGCATGTTTTATTAAAAATGTTCCAATGTTTTGATCCTTTCAGTGGGACATTTTCCAGTGAAAAAACTTTTTGAACTTATTGAAAAGTTAAGTGGACAAACTATATGAAGTAAACATATACTTGGCTTGACCACAATTTCTTGCAAGTTATATACCAACATATGTGCCAATATTAATATACTGTATGTGTGAATAGCCACAATTAGCCAATAATACAGGCTTTATTTGTACAAGATAAACTAGTTGGTGCCACTACAAGTACTATATAGTCTATGACTCTCCTGCTTGTCTTGTGCAATGTCTCATTTCTCCATTTCAAACTTTTAAAATATCAAGGAAACGTATTCTGTCAAGTCATGTAATGACACATCCATTAATGAGTAAGAGCTGTGTTATGCTTGAAAAAAAAACGGTCCATATGACTGTGGGTCGACAACTAGAGATGTTTTGAATAGCCACACTCTAAAGCGTGAGTGACTGCAGTGAAAAGCCAGCCATCACAGAGAGGAGAGACGTGATAATTGTTTAAATATGAGGATAACAGCACACACTTTCAGACAATCTCTCCTGGAAAACATTGTCTTTGTGTGACGAATGAAAATACTTGGCTTGGGAGAGAGGTTCCAGCCCTGCTTACTCCTGACCCCCACACACCTGCTTATTTATGTTACTGAGTGGGGGTGGGTATGTTTTGGAAGCTAAAATCTTCAGATCACCCCGGCCGCCCCTTCCATTTAGATAATATTTATCTGGCTGATGCCTGTATGTAAAGCAACTTACAAAACCTTAATCAGCCAAGTAGATACAATGCAAAAAATGTAAAAAATTATGCAGTTCAGCTTAATTAACTCTGCTACATTTAAAAACAGAGAAGAGAGTTGTTGTGGGCAAAGGTCTAATCAGGTGAGTTATCTGTCTGTAAAAGGTGTGGAGAGTTCCTGCTGTCCTGATTTCATTGAGCTCCTCCACCATGACAGACTCTGAAAAGCATTGGCCATCCACAGTACAGTAGTCAAGTACCAGTGTTTTGAACCGGTGTCCAGTTCAGGGCATGGAGCAGTTTGGAAGAACAGGAAGGTTTAAGATCAGCCGGGCTGCTGCAGTCTGGATGAGCTGTATTTTGAGATGGCACACCAGCCTGGAACAAGTTTCAGTAGTATATGCAAGAGATGACAATGGCTCAGACCAGATCCTCTGTCGCCTCCTAGGTGAGGACTGGAGATACCTTCCTGACGTCATGGAAAGTTCATCTGCAGGGTTGTCACAGCAATGTTGGCAGCAAAGGACAACTGGTTATCTAGTTTCATGTCCGGGTTCCTTGCCGGGGGCAGCAGAGATTTTGTAATGGTGATGAAGAGGTCACGGATGAAAGATACCACCCTTGGAAGGAAAAGCAGGTCAGTCTAATCCAGGGTGAGCTTCAGGTGGTGTGCAGACATCCAGTGAGAGAAGTCAGCCAGACACAGAGATTTGTGCGGGCCGCTGAGTTTAAGGCTCTTTGAAATACAGAATTAGTGCCATCTGCATAGCTGTGGTAGGAAAAGCCATGTGAGTGAATGAAAGAGCTGAGTGACTTAAACAGAAAAGTTGGGACCTAGAACAGAACCCTGAGGGACCCCACTAGTGAAGTTATGAGGTTCAGGTACAGATTCTCTTCAGGGTGTATGTAATATAATATAAACATAAATTAGAGACATGTAACGCAGAGCAAGTTACCAACACAATATAAACAATAAAAATATAAACATACCTCACTGGCCTTCTTAACTAAACAGTTAAGGAACTTAATTCTTCTTCTTCTTAATCTCCTTCTTACTCTTTCCCGAATGTTGCTCTACCTCAGGCACGGTAAAAGTAGCATGTGTTAATCAAAACAACCTGACATCACTGTGACCTGCAAACATTGGTTCCGCTGTATAAACAATATATAGTTCCCCTTTTTAATATTTGTATACTTTTAATTACATTGATATGAAATAACAAAAAATATATTTCCTTATTTAAAACATAAATTATTCATGTTTTTAACTCCAAATAAATGAATTATTCATTTAAATGAACTGAAAGACGTCAGCTACGCTGCATATGGGAGGTAACCAGGTTTAGTATCATTAGAAGAGAGAGGGGTAATGGAAGTTAGAACAGGAGATGAAGAGGGGGATAAAGTACAGGTGGTGTCAGCAGGTGGGCGGGGAAATGAGAATCTTTTTTACAAAGCAGTTAACAAAGCCTGTAGGAGGGATGTGGGATGGTGGAGGGATCAAGGAGGGAAGAGAAGATGAAGAAGACTTTTTTGGGACTGGAGAAGGAAAATTAAATTTTGAGTTGAAAGAAAGTGTCTAGCTGCAGATAAGGAGCCAGAGAAAGATGAGAGAACAGATTGATAGGCAAGGAGGTCCTCAGAGCGTTTGGATTTCCACTATTTCTTTTAGTTGCCTGCGGGGTGCTTCTGTCAGAGTACACTAAGTCAGATAACAACAGAGCTGGAGGGTTCAGATGAGCCTGCCCAGTGCTGAGAGGACCAAAAGAGTCCAGAGAAGAGGACAAAATAGATTGGAGAGTGTCAAGTTGGTTATCAGCTTTGTGAGTGGGGGAGGGAGAGAGCCACAGTGCAAAGGAAGATAGTGAAGGTAATATGTCTCTTCTATGTCTGGATGTTGAATTCACAGAGAAACTCAAGCAGGGAGCCATCTTCATGTTTGATGGGAGGACTCATAATAGAAATTCCTCCAAGAATTCCCTGAGAGGATCAGGTGGGCGGTAGAGCACAACAATGTTTAATTTCCCCAAATAAGTAACAGACACAGTGTGAAATTCAAAAGAGGGCGTGAAGTGTGGAGGCAGGTAGAAGAAAATCTCCATTTGAGAGGGCAGCACAGGAGAGCAAGGAAGTCCAGAGATCACAAGGAGGCATAGGCAGCTCCACAGGCCTCCTGTGATCAGGTGTTGTGTGTTCGTGGAGTGGCTGAGGTAGATGAGGGATGTAGAGCAATAGGAAGTATATGCATAAAAATAACACCACAAGAACAGCCACTTCTTTCATCAGAAAGGGGGAGGGTATTTCCAAATCTGTTCAACCATCAGTTTTAAACTACAGAACAGATTCACTGATTGCAGCCTTAAAGTAACTTTCATCATAAAAATGTAACATAATCTAGTATGATACCAAAATGCAGCTTTTCTTGGTCTGGTGGCATGCTCTTTCTCTCTCTCTCTGTCTTTCTCTCTATGCCCTTTTGCCTCCCTGGCTGCTCTCTGCAGTTCCTCCACCTCTGTCATCATTTCTGCACACAATGGCAATAGCAAACTGCATTCCTCTGAGCCATACCTCATAGCTCGTTGGCATCACAGACAATGCTGTTTTCAGAGGAGGGTGAAAGGGAAAGCTTGGTGATTTTGTCCGGTTGTTGTCTGTGAGTGTGGGGGAAGAGGAAGCTGGTGCTAGAGAGTGAATCAGGGTGGGGTCCGTCGGGTGGGTGAGACGGGAAAACAGCAAGTGGCACTGTTGATGGGCTGTGTTTGAACAGCTGTTCCTGCAGCGAAGCTGAAGGATGACAGGAAGAGGCTGGCACCAAGAAGGCCAGGCCAACAGGAAACAGACAAATAGAAAGAGGTGGAGAAGTGCAGTTTGTCACTTTGTCACTGTTCCTCTTTTTCCTTTTACTCTTTCCTCTAACACTGCCGTATCCCTCATTTCTCTGCTGCTCTGCTGTTTTTGTCTGCAGCTTCAGAGACATTTCCCCACCATTTTATTTCTTCTCCTAAGCAAAAAAGAACATTAAATACCTGTGACAAAGAAAGGGGGTATGTTAGGTAAAAAAAAAAGGTTTGAGAGAGTGAAAATCAGCTGAGGTCAATGAAAACTAAGCTCTAAATCTTGCAGCATGTCTAGAAAAACACCCGCACAATAAAAGGCAATCAGGCGTGATTCTGATCCCACATCTGCTAGTGATAATCCATGCAGCTAGCCAAGCGTGCACCCTAACCCTCCTCCACCACCGCTGCCATCTCATCACCCAGTCACCCCCCTTTTGTCCATTATACCCAAAACATTCCTTCACCTCTCAATTTACTGCACAAAGTCAGGTCGATGAATTCATTTCTTTAAATAGTAACTAAAAATGTACTGCAGGAGAATGTTTTCTCAGCCTGTCCCAAACCACACGTGGATGAGACATGATTTATGCAGGTGCCAGCACAGCACCAAACAGCACTGACAGACAGACGCAGTTCATTAAGCTGTATTATGAAATACACCTGTGTACACCATTATCCGTCCTTTCACTGGAGCTCTGATTAATCCTTTATAACCATTAATAGAAAATAGTAAAGTATAACTCGATTTATACATTATCACAAATGTAAGAGCACTTGTTTCATATCCAAATAAGTCATGTCCCATTATAAACAGATTAGAATATATAACTTTTATAATCTTGTTCCATTAGTCTAATGCTGTAAGGGTATGGAGTGACTTTATTTTGACAAATGCTTTAACAGAATGCTGAAATGACCCACTTAGGCTCCAGACTGTTTTCAGGGAGCAGAGAGGAAAGTCCTTATAGCTCCAGGGCAAAGATGTCGCTACCTTCAGGGTTAACTGTTGCCACTGTTCACATCTCTGCTTGGTTCCTAAGGAGCATTTCTGGGACTCTTACTGAACGTTCACTGTCCTCCCACGGTGTATCCATTTAGCTTCATTTGCTCCTGACTGAGAAAAAATTGATCCAGTGTTACATGGACCCACGTAAGAATATCAAATTCTAGAATATTTCATTCTAGTGGAAGCATCTTATGCTGTCATTTTTCTGACGTAGTATCACAACGAGCTCACATAGAAAACACTGACAATGATTATTATTAGCCAAGACTACCGCTAAACCTCATATGCAAAAAATGTATATATACAGTATATATACAGTCACAGATTCCTGTGGGTGATCCTTTTTCTTTCATACCATAAACAAACTGAGAGCTGCTTGGAAACGGAGCAAAACCCTCCTCTGAAAATGGTTTCCAGTCTGGTTGAGTTTGACTGACAGCTTTTACACCAGTCATCCAACCGGACCAAATAGGCAGACTCACCATGGTTTGTTTCAACCCCATCAAACACACTAAGTGTGAAGAGACGTTCACATGTTGAACTCCAAGTGAAAGCTTTGCACTGATTTATTTCTCCTCCGTGAGCAAATAAGCTGACTGTGGTGATTTCTTGTGACAAAGGCTACTGGTTTCAACTTTTATTGGACCACTAAATGTATATCTAAAGGTTTATTAGAGTAGTGCCACTGCAAAATCTTCCATGTAAAGGCTCTATATGTAGGATTAGAAAATGTCTCAGTTTGGCGGCACCCAGTGGCACTAGAAAACAAGACTATGTGGCCAGGCATACCAATACACCTCCCCCTCCCCCACCCATGGATCAGACTCTGGGACAATGACATGAAGGAGATGAACACAATATATGAACTGTACCAATTTTCACCCGGACTGTCTGATTATACCTCGATTAATCATTTGAAAGAAGACGTAATCATACAAAATACTACACACAGGAGCTTTAAGGACACTGCATGTCTTGTCGTGGATTACCTTTCACTAAATGCACCTTTAATAGTAAAGCAGTGTCTTATGAAAGTTTATTATTCTCACAGCAGAACACTGCAGCTGTGCGTTCAGATACCGTCAGCAGCAGGATCAGTGTCGCCATGTGAACGCCTGCTCTGAAATCTTTTTATAGGACTTTACTGATTTGAGTATGTCAGTGTTTTTTCCTCTTCATTCACAGTTAAAATGAGATAAAGAAGCAGATGGTGCAAAACTCCACAGTAATCATAAGTGGGACTGGGGACATAGCCAGCAAGGGGACAAATTAATTAAGATATGTGCTGACACAGTCATCAGGCAGCGACGATTCCACATGAGTATTCGCTCTTTCTATCTTCTTTATCAGTGGAGTTAAGTAAAGTTAGCAACTACCTTTCACTAACATGATTCAAGATGCAAGGATTTAATTTTGCAAGTTCAAATGTTTCAAGGTGTGCGGTGAAATCCAGGGGTGGCTTTAAGGTTTTGTTAAAAGGTTAGTGTGTATTGATGATAAAAAAAAAAGCTTGTGACAGCCTCCATAAACTGTTGCCAGGGTGACGTCTCACTGAAACTCCATGTCCGACCAACACACAAAACACTGGCAGACCGGTGAGCTGAGTCAACTCCAGTGTTCAGAAGTGTGCTCTAGAAGTCCCATCTAATTATTGCTGAAAAGAATGGACGGATAGAAGGAGCAAAACACGAGCACGCAGCTTGTTGGACAAAGCTGCACTTTTCTTTCTTTTTTCTTGACACTGTATGAGTCCGGGAAAACACACACAGATACAGACTATATGGACTGATGCACAAAGACCCACTTCAAAGACAAACACACTCTATGCACACAATACACACACACCGATTGACTGATCCGCAGGTGTGTGATAAGGCTTGGCAGGTAGCAAAAAGTGCGGGTGGAATAAGGTCAGAGGCCCGTGCGTGTATGTTTGTGTGTGTGTGAGTGTCACTCTAATTGGGAGGCAGGGTGGAAACACCTGTCTGCCCCCCTTCACTCTGCTGTCTTGTCATTCTGCTAACTTTTATCCCTTCACATTCCTCTGACGGTTCAGACTTGTACAGCTCATGTCCACACACTGTCTGTTGCTGTTATTTTTTCTGTTTGTTTTGGTTGAGGTTGAACTTTGCCTCCTCCTTTATATCACATTTTCCCTGTTCTTTCTGTTCAAATCTTTTTGTTCAGTTTTTCTTAAAAGAAAAAAAGAAGGTTCAAGGTTTGACTGAGAAGTTCCCAGAAGTAGAGTCGCCCCATCTGCCCCTAACCTGTTCTCCACACCTGCTGCACACACAGGTGAACACAGACTACATGGGCTCATACTACCATCAATAATACAATCACTCGGCAAAAAAGGTGAAACACATGTATAGACACACACCAGTGTGTCATATGCACCTAGGGTGGTTATGTTAAATAGACAGTCTACTCCATATCTATGCCATACTACATAATACTGCCACTTCATACAGTACAACAAATCTGTCTAACACTTGTATATACATACACTCATCACTACAAACCCAGCACAATATCACAGTGCAAACATGCATAGTAAATACAAACGTGTAGATACACATATCTACCCTCATACATGTTTACTTATACAAACAGTGTCCTGTGGGCTACCCAAAACATGATAAAACATATTAACTGATCTACAGAGTCAAGTTTTTTAAAGAATGGCTCACAAGATTAGACAAAGATGAGAAAGAAACTGAAGGAAGTGCAACCACAGCAAGGCATGCAGGGAAAGTGGCTCCCTGTGGGTGAGCTCACATGCACACCCATGCTTGGGGACTATCGCTAAAACTTAAAAAGATTTAATCTTAGACAAACACAGGAAGACACTGATAACCATTAGTCTGTTCTTATGAGGGGAAAGCAAGCATATAGCATCATAATCACTAAATGTGTGAAACTCATTGCAGGATACCCTCTCTACATTTTTAAATCCACTGTGTATAGAATGTGTATGTGATTTTAGCATCTTCACATTAAAAGTTTCTTTTGGAACATCCTCTTTTTCATTTAGAGGCATCTGCCACATTCAGAGAGCTAATGCTGCTGCTGTTCCTCTGGCATGTGCTACAGGATAAAGTTCCTCTGGCAGATACCGGTCCCTGCCTTCATGTCCTACTGGGCACTGCTGATTATAGTATGTTGCTGCTGTGTACAACATAAAAAAAGCTTGTCACTCTGTTCTACTGACACTACTGACAGATACTCCTCCCAACTGACATATACCGGCGGTGTGCCACTCTTGTTTTAGTATCATGAACCGAGGTGTGTCACATTGAATATTGGTATGCTGCAGCTGAAAACATGCTACTTCTATGGACTATGGTGACGGCATACCAATACAGCACATCATTACCTTTTCACTGACATATACTACTTTTCACATGAAACAATGTCATGTTTTGACATACTGCTCAATGGTACATAGAATCCATCCATAGCTAGTAAATACATGATTAAACTTTGTCCAATGTGCTCCATATGCTTTGATATTCTGATATATGCTTTTACAGGCCAATATACAGTGTCTTAACAAATCTATGATTTTTAAGCCTTTCACTCTTTCAATTGATGAATTAACTTTTTAAAAAAAACTTAGTTTGATGTTTAGAAATAAAAACAGCATGAATTGTGGCTGCGTGTGCAGTTTTTGAGCAGTGAACATCCTGTCCAAACCTTCAAACTTAAATTCCCAGTTCACCAGAACAGCAAGCAATCAATAGTAAACACTGCAAGGTTTGAAGTCCCAGCCTCCTGAAAATTGATGGAACAAATATTCCTGCTTCTGTAAAGGATTTACACCCAATTGGGAACTAAGTAACAAAATACAACCCAGCCCAAAAACATGTATCTTTTTTTTTTCCTTTCACCAACACTTGTATAAAGATACGTGGTCCAAATAAAGATCTCTTTGCTGACTTGATCACGGAGAACATCGGGTCCACAGCTGCCTGTAGTCAGGGATTAAGTAGCTGCTATATTTGCAAGAGAAAATCCTGTGCTCAGTATTGCTTCATGTAAAGAGGTGACATTCACCCCAGCTCATACACATGTACAAAGACTGCAGCAGGCTCTCCACTCTGCCTGCCAGTCTTTTGACCTGTGCAAACAATTTGATTTGGACGGGTCAGATCAAATTAAGCAGTGGAGCTGACAGCAGCTGCAGTGAGAAGTCCGCCTGCATGTGTAGTGTGTGAACCCTGACAAGGTTTTTCTAATTGGGTCCATGTTCATTTTATTCACCGGTGAATGTGATGATTCGCTGTGGCTGTGAGCCAGGTGGCAAAAGCAGAAATCTACACCCAGTGTACCAAAACATAATAGTTTCTGTTTGAAGTGTGCTGTGAGGCTTCTGTTGTGCATCAGACAGGTGTTCCTAATATCTAGTACAGTCAGCTGATAGAGGTAAATTCAGTGCTTGGATTTATCTGTCTAATTATACTCTGTGCATCCATCCATCCATCCATCCATCCAACCATCCAACCATTTTCAGTACCTGGACAGAGCGTAGTGTGAGGAAGATGAGGACAGCCCTCCAGAGGATAAATGACTCCATCTTCATGTGAATTCTTCCCAGGTCAGGTCACAGCTGGGTGTGCCCCAACCTGTGAACAAATTAAAACATTTCTGCAGCGGTACCGTTGTTGACTGTGATATTAAAGTGACACCACATAAGACTAAAAATATAAATATATATATATATGCAGTTAGTCAGGCTGACATGCATTGGGGCTCGGGGCTAACCTGAGCTGTGGGCCTCTATGCAACCCTCACAACATGCATGTGTATATGTTAGTAATCATTTCTAATATAGCACTGCTCAAAATATGAGTGAGTTTTAAGAGAAGATTTTTAAAAGTTCGACAGCTGAGGGGAAGATTTTAGAGCCGTCAGTTTGGCCTTCTGCAGGATTTGAAGCAGAGTAACATAATAGTTGAGTCTGGAGGAGATAAAAGTGTCAATGCCTTTTGTTTTATAAATCTGTAGATGAAAAGAACAAGCTGATGTTGTTACATTGACAAAGCAGGATTGCAACAGAAGATAACTCTGAGTCAAAACTAACACCTCAGTTTTAACATTAACAGGAGGCATCCAGATTCAGTCATTACTGCTGCTGATTATTAAAGTAAAGATTTATGCTTTGGTCATTTCAGTGAGGACAGACATAGCTGAGTGCATATGAGTGGCACCAGGCTTAAGAGCAGCGTAAAGTTGTGTATCATCCGGACACCAATGAAAGTAGACACGTGTACCTGTGGTCACCTCAGGGGTGGGATCCCAGATAGATCCCCGAGGTCCTCAAGAGGAGCACGAGAGGACGAGAAACAGAAAAGGTCCTTAGACCTTAAACATGAAATCCTTACAGGGGCCAGTTACATAATGTCGTCTCTCTCTGAAAGAGCTTCGTCAAGTCTCTGAGAATAACCCACATGATGTCATAGAGGTGTCATCAGGGTTACCTCAGCGTGGGTTTATGAACTACAAATTCACTCCTTTACACGCCACAACCAAGCAGGGGTCTAAGAGAAGACGCAACTGATCTGCATTATGGAAAATGAACTCAGGGGCCCCCTACAGGACGGGGCCTGAAGATAACAT
Organism: Amniataba percoides; assembly: GCA_037176925.1. Lineage (NCBI taxonomy): Eukaryota > Metazoa > Chordata > Actinopteri > Centrarchiformes > Terapontidae > Amniataba > Amniataba percoides. Next base: position 27,662,523 of record JBAJHX010000001.1, on the reverse strand, counting down.
AATAATAGATGCTACTTTATCTCAGCCTCCTCATGTCAGTCTAGAATCTGCTTTAGTTGGGCATTCTGAATTACTAAACAAATATGCAGTTTATTAAATGAATCTGGGCCACTTTTGCTTGGTCATTAATCTTCACCTTTAATTGAAATCATCATGAATTAGTTCACAGTTAGTTCAAAGCACAGAATCTTTCCATCATCATATAAGTCGATAACACAGACAAAGCACACACGAGCTTCTTTCCTCTGTTTCACAGGACTGAATCTCTTTGGGGCTTCATTTGGAAAATTGCGACTTCTGTGGTGGACCTGTCTCATCATTTTGACATATGATAGACTGAATTATTCCTGATAAACTGACGGGACTAATCAATAATGAAAACGATATTAAGCGTGAAGAGAAATCCACCTGCAGGCAGCAGCACAGGCTCAGACACACAGCTGATGACTGCTCCCACCACACACACTTTCTAAGTTTGCTCACGTGAAGAGACGCGTCCGTGCAGCTCTGATGATGGACTTACCATCAGGTGTGTGTGTGTGTGTGTGTGTGTGTGTGTGTGTAAGCACTAACTAAAGCCTTACCTTCAGAGGGGGCAGCTCCTGCGCTCCCTATGCGCTCAGATGGAGATGCAACATCAGTTAATCTCCAGTAACAGCCTGATTATCCACCATCCAAAGCCCCCAGAGTCCACAGCCGGGACACACACACCCACCCACACACACACACACACACACTGAGAGCCCCCAAAGTGACAGAGAGGGTCCGCTGAGCAGAGAGGGGAGCAGCTGTGTGTCTGCAGGCTCCGAGCGGAGCACAGCGCGTCTGCTGCTCACACACAACTTAGGACCACCGGCAAGTCACACACACACACACACACACAGCTTCCTGTATGCTCTTTCAAAATAATACACAGAGGAACCAGCCCGCAGGAAGAAATTCTCTTCAGGTGGTGTTACTGTCTTCATTTATTCATGTCTTATTTTGACATGAATCATCAGTCATGCTCTAAACACAGAGTCCAACAAATGTCACTTCTTGTCTTTGTCTCAGTAAAGGTGTGTGTGTGTGTGCGAGCTGGGTGCAAACAGTGCCGGTCAGTGTTTCATCCTTTCAGCACACATCAGCTTCAAGTGGTAGTTTTTCAGTATAACATTGGGTTCAGTTATGTGTTTCAGAGGCAGCTAACAAACATCAGTTTTTTTTTCATTTTTTCTGCTGTTTTATGACATTTCTCATGTCAAACATTATGGTCTGGCCATTTAACATTCATTGTCTGTTCACAAAAACTGTGGAATATATGTTTATTAACCCTTCATGTGCATCACTGAGTGAAAGGCTGTTATTAGGTTTCTTCTGCGTGCGTCTCAACTTCAGTGAAGTTTCTGGTGATGGAAAACAGGCTTTAATTCTGAAGGCTCCGTCAGCTCATTTCCTGCCCCGCCCTGTTTGTCTCCTGCAACTTGACGGAGCTCTGCGTGGGCGAGCCTGATGACCAGCCCTTCTGTCCCATGTGGTGTGGAGGAGCAGGGAGCATATGGAGGAGCTGCATCTCCATCACTTTAATACTGCTGCAGTCAGACTTCAACACCATTTTACACTTTAACACTGTTCTGATAGTGTGCACACACCAGCCTCA
>JBAJHX010000001.1:27642708-27660784 GCA_037176925.1 Amniataba percoides | reverse complement strand
TTAATACTGCTGCAGTCAGACTTCAACACCATTTTACACTTTAACACTGTTCTGATAGTGTGCACACACCAGCCTCATGTGTGACTGCTGCCCTGCTCAGAACAGACACACTTCCTTCTTTTTTACATTATATATAAAATACACATTTCTATATACATATATATTACATATTAATGGTTAATTATAGGAACACTGTTACTATCACTATCCTGTCGTGACGTTATGGTTACCATGGCAGCATTTGGTGGTCACTTGCCTCCAGCCTCTCAACCCTGGAGATCAATCTTCAGTGTCTGGGCACTGATTTGAGGTGATTTTAGTTATTTTAACTTTGTTTGAATTATGGACTTCTAACACCAGCTGATGATAAGGACTTGAGGGGAAACCTTCTTTATTATCAAAGCTATCATGTTCAAATCTCTTTTTAAGACTGTTATTACTTCAAATATTGAGATTACATTGTGCCACTTCCTGTATTATTATTATTACAATTATTCAAAGGCTCGCACAGCAAACACAAGGCTGAGTAATATTCCAGGAATGATATTCAAAATGCACAAAGAAGGGAGGTCAGTGGCTCATTTTTGCCTCCACAGGTCTGCAGGTTAACCCTGCAGTGATGGTGAGATTATCACATTATCATACTTTTCTTTCATTGTCATCATTTCCAGGACGTGGTTTCACTGTGATATTTGTGATGGAGTAATCCCTCCCTAAACAGATGTCACTGTAAGAGATGGGGGTGGTTCCTTTTGTGCAAAAAATGATCCTAAAGTTCGGTTGAGGTCAAAGTGAGGCTTGAACAGTCTGACAAAGTGAAGGTGCTTCTCTCTCTGTGTTTTACCAGACTCTGTTTCCTGGCTGACCCCTAGAGGAGGGACTGCAGCACAAAGAGGACGTTTCTCACTAAAAAGACTTTGGAAGCTACGCACTCGATGTGTCTGAAGAACAGACTGCTGAAGCATCAGCTTCACCTGAACTTCAAAATGTATTTTGCACTGAGAGAATCTGGGTTTTTCCCTGTCATTTACATCTTAAACACTTTAGGACGGGATGTCTTCAGGGCCAGTCAGGACAGGAGAAATGATTACAGCAACCAGTAATTCTTTGAACATACTTATGAATGTGTGAGTGTTGTTTTAAGACAAACCTGGACTTACTTTACCTTTATTTGATGCAGCATCACTTATTCTGATTTCACGCATACATTTGGTAACATTATACCATATACCAACAGCAGCAGTATTTAAAAGTAGAACATGAAAGTTTAATGAACTTGTACAAAGTCGTCTAAAGAAATACACGTACACAGTTATGCTGAACATGCATAAATACTTTGAAAAACTACATCAAGATCAGCCTGGTTCATAAGGAAAGCTCCACTAACTGTAAGATCTTTGTCACACTAGTTAAAATGAGTTACAACTTCAACAATTCTGTTAAAGAATTCAGTTTATGCATCACAACACAATACCATGCTGTATCATAAATGAACACTGCAAACATACTGTGCAGGCCCATTCTTCAATGATAAGTCTGTGGTTACTCTGTTTTCTCCTTCTTGTCAATGAATCCCATAAAGTTGTGGTCAGAATCAACCACAACTTTATCCAGCTAACAAGTATTGTCTGTGTGTGTCAGAGTCTTATTATGTCATTCCTCAGTGACATACAGCTCCATTGTTGCCCATAAACACAACATTGAGCCAGACTGGTGCACCAGCTGACATGTTCCTCCGTCACCATGAACACACGCTGCCTGACTCAGTCCCACACACACTCCTGCTGCCGGAAAATTCATCGAAGCACCAAATAGGCCCCCGAAAATAGTCACAAAATAGCACCATTTCTTCCTTCCTTTAAGAAGGATGTGCTAAAATCTTTTCTTGATCCCCTGTTCAGCAGGAGCCAATGGACATGAAGCTGAGTCACAGACGGGGAAGGAAAGTCAGAAAGTTCTGAGAGAAGAACTGATACATTTGTTGACAGTAATGTGAACATAGAAACTTAGAAGAAAAACAGCTATGTGGGAGATGTAAGACGAAGCGACGAAGCAGCCGAGGGCTGAAAAAGAACAAAAGAAGAGTGGAATGATCTCAAATCAGACCAGTTTCACATCCAGCAGCCTGACGTCCATCATTCACCTGAGTGCAATACACACCCTGATTATTTCCATAGTTCAGCCAAACACAGCTCGCTGCCACAGAGAGGGGAGGGAGATCAAAGGTTGTGTGTGTGTGTGTTTGATGGCTCCCCCAACACACACATTCATACGGTGCAGACCCGACACACACACCACCACCTTGAGGCTTTTATTATGAGGTGAAGAATAGGAGCTGGCAGTGTATGAAGGGAGCGGTTCTGACTTTGACTAATGAGAACATCAAAAGACTTCAGTCAGCAAATGACCTCCAGGTCGTACACTGTGCTCCGCTCTGCTGTGTGGACACACACTGCACACGTGTCACCAGGTGAAGAGACTGTGATTTGCAGGCAGAGATAGTGCTGATGAAATGACTGTATTATACTTCACATCTTACAGAAGTATATACTGTATGTCTTATTATTATTATTATTATTATTATTATTATTATTATTATTATTATTGTTATTATTATTATTATATCAGTTACAGGCACTCATGTGAGAATCAGTATAACAATCATTAAATATATCAAACTGTGACAATAGGTAGATGCCACAAACTGAGTCAGTCTGTCAACACAGGTGTGTGTGTGTGTGTGTGTGTGTGTGTCTGTGGTGGAGGTCTGGCGCCCCCCTCGGCCTGATATGTGCAACAACATCTAAAGAGAAATATTCTCTCATCATCCACCAATGACAATCATCATTTTGTAATTACGACTCTCACACTTATTTCACCCATTCCTCTTTCACACTGTGACATCACCTGTGACATCACGTGTGACATCATGTGCGCTCTGTGGCCTTCACATGAGCAGGTGAGGGTCTCTCTTTAGCTGCACACATTCATTTTTATAGAAACGTGCCTGCTGCTGGATGGGTGATGTTTATATTTCAAATGTGGGTTCACGAATCACATTTGCAAAGCAGGAAACAAAGTTTTCCTTTAAACACAGTCTTGTGATAAGTGACATCAGCTCCCGGCCTCTGGCGAGTCATCTGGATCAGCTGATGTCCTGCAGAATCTCACTTCTGTCAAGCTGGCGCCGAAACAGGACGGAAGTGCTCCAGCTGTGCCTTCAAAATAAATCGATAAGCACATGTAGAGTATTTCTGATGTACTGATTCCCTTTTGTGTTCCTTTGTGCTCTTTTGGCACTTGTGGAAATGATGGACTTACTTACAGCAGTGAAGTCTACAGCAGAATAGTGCAGCAGCCCAGTGCCTCATCAAAGCCTTCATCTTTCTTTTCTGTGGATAATTACTGTCCAAAATGAATATATCTGTGTTGTACACTGTAAATGCATTTATTTGTGCTTGATACCGGTGAATGTGCATGATGGTGATGATCTCAGCTGCTCTGGTCAGGCTGACGTTTAATGAATGATACATCCTCAATGAAGGCATAAAGATCGTGGTGATAGTACATGGCTACATGTTACCATAAGAGTTCACTTAGTTTAAGTCTAAACTATATCTCAGATTCCTTCTTTAACACAAGATGCATGTTTACTTTGGTAGTCAGTGTCCGTTACGGTGGTATTATTTTGAAACTGTCCCCCGGAAGTGCTCTGCTGTCACGGAGGCTCACTTCACTGTCTGCTCACTTTTCTCGGTGCGTCAACTCGTTAAGTGAGATTTCTCTCAGCTGTGGCTGCGGGTCCGCACGGAGGCCTGTTAAAGGCGGACAGCAGTCCTCCCTCACACTTTCACTCCTCTTTTTAATCCCTCCACATCCGTCGCTCTCACTCCGGTGGACCCTGACCCGCAGCCCGCCCGGCCCCCCTCCATCATGGCCTCCGTCACCTCCACCCCCGCGGGCTCCGCCGGACGCTCCGGCCGCTCCTCCGGCCGCCGCCGGGCCGCCGCCGGCAGCCCCACCTGCCGGAGCCGCATCCAGGAGAAGGAGGACCTGCGCCACCTCAACGACCGCCTCGCCAACTACATCCAGCGGGTCCAGGAGCTGGAGAGCGAGCGCGCCTCCATGCTGCTGCAGCTGCAGGACAAGGACGAGTCCCAGAGCCGAGAGATGGGCAGCGTGCGGCGGCTGTACGAGGAGGAGCTGGCCGACCTGAGGAAGAGTCTGGACGGGCTGGCCGGGGAGAGGGCCCGCATCCAGATCGACTACGGGAACCTGCGCGAGGAGTACAGGAGGCTGCAGAGCAGGTGGGAGAGCCAGAGTGAGACACACCTGCAGCTGTGTGTGTGTGTGTGTGTGTGTGTGTGTGTGAGAGAGAGAGACAAACAGCTGTGGGCTTCAGGCTGAACACACACAGGACTGTGTCCTCTGTCTCCTGCTTTTGTCTCTCAAGACTTTAATGTCACTTTCCAAGCTGAGCTCTGGTCCCGCATAAACTAATGAAGAGTATTTTGTGAATCAGCTGTTGCCAGGCAACACCCATGTCCGCTGAAGCCGGTTTGAACTGTGCACAGAGAGCAGTGAAGTTTGTTTGGGTTCAGAGCTCTCCACAGATTAGAGGGTTATCTCTGTGTTTGACGTGCTGAGGTCAGCTGGTTTTGTTTTCTGGTGCACATAACCGTTATGTTGTCCCACCGCAGGAACCAGAAGAAGGAGAGCGACCTGGCGAACGCGTTGGCCCAGTGGAGGAAAGTGGAGGCGTCTCTGAGCTCGAAGGATGCAGAGTACACGCAGCTGCTGTCTGAGAACAGGAGGCTGAACGACGACTTCACCGACGTGCAGGCCCAGCTGGAGAACGTACGAACCACAGCTGCATTAACACAGACACAGACACACACACAGATAGATGACTGGAGATGTAAAGATGCCTCCTTCAGTTACCATGTTTGTCCTCAGCTGTAGGATGTTAACGTCTCTCCTTTGGCAGCTCCTCGTGTTATGCTAAAGGTTGTGAGCAAACTTGTCCCAGCAGGTCTCATCAGGCTGACCTGCACTAATAAAAAAAAAAATAATAAAAATAAAAAAAGAAAGAAGCTATCTCAGACACAGTGAAATAATGTCGGTAGTTCACTTAGCTTAGCATAAAGGCTGGAATCAGAAGGAAACTGCTGGCCCAGCTGGGTTTTGTTTTCATGAGAAAACACACTTCCCTTCTTGTTAAACTCTGTTCTCCCCTCTGTACTTCACACAGAGAGCTAATAATCAGATTTTTCAAGATGCTGAGCTACTTTAAAGTAAACTGATGATTGGCAAAAGTAAAACGTTCAAAACCGTGACCCTGTCTTCGCGCTGATGAATGATCAGGTCATTAGCTGGACTTGCTGTTCCATTTAGATACTGTTGGTTCATATTTGTCAATATTTGTGTCTTCATTGTTTACATAGTAAATTTTGAGAACTCTTTTTCAAAGCAATGCTGACGACCACTATCGTAAATGTATAGTGGTAAATACTGCAGAGTTTCCTGCTGATACTGTCACGACGTAGCTCTTAGTAGTTCTTAACCTGCCAACATAACTGTCAGCGGGCAGGATGGAGGTCCACGTGCACATGCAGCATGTGTGCAAAGAAGTGGTTTTCTAATGGAGACACATAAAGCCAATACTTTTTATAGATTCAGAGTCTGAAATGAGCTAATTTTTGGATCATGTCGGGGCTGTTCCTGAATATTTTAACTGTGTGTGTCAGGTGGAGGGTGTACTGGCGGACACAAAGAACCAGCTGAGCTCTGAAATCCTGAGGAGGGTTGAAATGGAGAACCAGGTGCAAACACTCAAAGAGCAGCTTGAACTCCAGAGGAACATCAGTGAGCAGGTAACACACACTTCACCTCTATGCAACTCAAAGTTCAACCAGCTTTTCTGGCTGGCTCTTTTTTCTCTCTCTCTCTCTCCTCAGACTGATGTTTGTTTTTGCAGGAGATCTTTGAGATCCGGAGCCGACACGAGAGCCGCCTGGTGGAGGTGGACTCTGGTCGAAGGAGGGAGTTTGAGAGTAAACTGTCAGAGACGATGCAGCAACTCCGCCAGGACCACGAGTCTCAGCTGCAGCAGTACAAAGAGGAGATCGACAGGACCTTCAGCTCAAAGGTACCAACACAGAGCTTAAGATGGGCTTTAGGTTAGACTTTTTTTCCTTTCAGATGTCTTTTAAAAAAGGAGTTGTTTGCATCAAGCTCTCTCTTACAGTTACAGAACGCCCAGCAGGCTGCCCTGGAGAAAAACAACGTTGTGTCTGCCACCAAAGATGAACTTGAAACCACCAGGATCAGGATGGAGACGCTCAGCGCCCAGGTCCAACAGTACCAGACAGAAGTGAGTGAAGTCTGTAACAAAACACGAAGAGGTCTGTCAACAAAATAAGAAGCTGCAGAGAAAATAAAAGCAGCCATGTTGGTTGTATCTTATCTGCATCACATCTCAGATTTGTTCACTGACTGATATGTTTGTTGTATTTTACAACATATTTCTGCTGGATGGAGAAACAAGCCACTTGCCAGCATGTCTGAAGCTCAACACACGTTAAATTAAGTCCATCCGATAACATGCCATGGCTTTACTGTGGGGATGTGTGCCAGATTACTTTATGTTGATGTTAAATGGTTGTTTTTGGTGACTGACCTTTGTCTCATTTTTCTTCCTCTCGGTCAGAAAATGGTGCTTGAAGGCCGCTTTCAGGATCTGGAGAGGACTCTGGACAGGGAGCGGGAAGTTTGGCAGCAGAAGCTTTGTCAGAATGAGCAGGAGATGCTGAACATGAGAAGCCAGATGTTCAGCCAGCTGGAAGACTACGAGAACCTGCTGGACGTCAAGCTGGCTCTGGACATGGAAATCAACGCGTACAGGAAGATGCTGGAGGTGGAGGAACAGAGGTGTGGCATCCATTTCACTGTCTGCTGTTATCAGTCAGATGTAGGAGGGAGGATGGCACCTGGATTTTGTGTTTTTTTTTGTTGTTTTTCTCATTTGTCCGTCAGGTTGCAGCTGTCACCCAGCCCCTCCCAGCACACGGCCGTACCTCGAACACACGAGCACAGCAGCCGGAAGCTCCGAGGGAAGAAACGGAAACACGAGGGAGCCTCTGGCAGCTCCCCCGCCTATAAAATGTCCAGCCGTTCAACCGAGCACGGTGCCGTGAGCGTGGAGGAGGTCGACGTGGACGGAAGATACGTTAAACTGAGAAACAATGCTGAGACAGTAAGGCTGAGTTGGATCAATTATTACTGTTTTCTGTTTAATCGATGGTTAGTGTCGGGCTGCCCCTTATAGCAAATGAGTCCATTCATTTAGATTCTCAGTACAATGAGATTCTATAAATCCAGTAGTCAGTCAGTGACATTACAACACAGGGGGAAACAGTGTTTCCCATACATGGCAACGTGTGCAGCCCATCTACTACTGCCCAGTGATGTGGGTGGCATCACTGGGTCTGACCAAACAGCAGCAGGAGAGAGGCTGCAGATCCAGCGAGGGGTCAGGGTGGTCTGGGAGCAGATAGTGGACAGTGGTGGATGATGAATCACACTTGGATTTCATTAGCCTGATAGGAAGAAGACTGTAACATGAGTTTGAATGAAAATGTACTCTCACACACTTCTTACTTGCCTTGTTCTCTCAGACCAGTTTGTTTTATGTTCTCCTGTTCACGGAGTCTGATGTCAATTCAATTGTGAATTATGACTCCAATAACTTTCAGGAGCAGCCGTTGAGTGGGTGGGTGGTCCGGAGGACGTTCCTAGACCCTGGAGACATCTCCTTCCACATCCCATCCTCCTGCGTCCTGGCTGGTGGGCAGACACTCACAGTGAGTACTTCCTGTTCCTGCTGGAGGGGAGAATAACTTGAGCAGTTTAATGGAGGCCCTCGCCCTCTCGCTCTCAATGAGTGAAATGGAGTTAACTAAAATGTGTGTATGTGTGTGTCTCTCAGATCTGGGCAGCTGGTACAGAAACGGAGGCTGATCCTGGGGACCTGATCCTGCAGAGCCACAGAAGCTGGGGTCCTGTCACTGATGTAAGAGTGATTCTTCTGAACCCCAGCCAAGAGGTAAGTGAAACGAACTGCTGCTCCCAGAATGCACCGATACACATTGCTCCAGTCACTCTGTTCAAAATTTCATTTTCTTATATATAATATATTCTTTTTATATATATATATATATATATATATGTGTGTGTATATATATATTAGAATTCTGAACATTAGTGGATTTAACCTTTTTTTAAAAGTCTCTCTGTCAAAGCCTTTATCACTGACTTTTTTTTTTTTTTTTTAAGCTGAAGTGGTGTTCAGGTTAGCAGATGCAAATCCTCTTTCTCGACTACGTTGTGATGTCAGATGTAACTCTGGATGTGATTCTGTTTCAGGAAATAGCGGAGCGCAGGGTGTGTAAGCACGTCAGAGGTGGTGAAGAAACCGAACTGGAGTTTGATGAAGAGCTTGTTGCAGGCAGTGACATCCAGCACTTTCGCAGACAGGTAAACACTGACTTTTTCAAACAAGCCAAAAACAACTTCCATGACCTCAGTATGAAGTGCGAAGTGCTTTTTTTTTTTTTTTTTACAAATACAAGTGTGAATGCTTCAGTATATGAAACCTGATGTCACTTTTGTTTTCCTGCCTACACTGAAGCCAAAGAGAAAGAAGAAGAAATGTTGTTCTGTGTCTTGAGTGCAGAGCAGACGGCGTGCTGTACAGTAGGTGAGGAGGGTGGTGCTGCCACTCTGAGGCTTTCCCCTCTGCCCGTCTGCTTGTACCTGCTGTGCACTGCTATGTGTGCTGCTGACAACATGCATGGCTTGTTTAATACATGTCGCTACTGTCTGTTATTCAGCTGCATGCCTAACATGTTTTCATTTGAAGACCGGGGTCTGCATAAGAAACAAGTTGGGTTTAGGTTGAGTGAAGCCAGATCGAGTTACAGACTGACTCTGGTGATCCTGACAAGTGGTATCATGAAGCTGGTCATCAGTTGGCTCAGTTACCATTTGGTTTACCAAACCAGCTGCTACTGTAGTGTTCAAAAATGACAAGCAACATCTTTGAAATCAGGAGTACTGTAATTTGAGATAAAACGGAGATAAACATGGGAGAATTTTGAACATGGTGGTATATTAGATATGTGCTATAATCGCTCAACCAGACTAGATGTTGCAGAAACAAAAGCAAAAATGTACAAAAACACAAGGCTGTAAGAAGTTTGAGCATTACTGCATAAAAGTCTTTAAATGCTGTTGGATTGATTCTCCAAAGAGGGAAAAAAATCTTCCACTGATTCTATTTTCTGTTGTGCCTTTTGTGACATAACTAATCTGTTCTTTATAAAAAAAAAAAAAAAAAGCAAGCGGCATAAGGCTGTTTATGCTGCCAAAGCAGAGAGGTGAAACTTCAGTGGATTAAAGTGTCATCTTGTTCTCAGACTGAACTAACTACATGTAGGATTATTTGCCAATAAAGGGCAACACTTAGTATACTGCTTTCCAACGATTATCTTTTTTTAGTCTAACAGATTTAATGCTTTCTCATTTCATGCTATGCTGAAATGCAGAAATATGTTGAATGTAAAAGTGCTCTGTGGTGCCAGGAATCCTGTTTGACTAATCATTTATTCTGTCATTTATTCTGTCATCATGGAAAACATTCTTGTTTTGAATCCAGAGTGGACTATTCTATTCTATTTGACAGAATGCTCGTGGAAACAGTTCTTTGCTTTGGTTTTTGAATCACTTTATAGTAAACGCAGGAGTTTTGTTCATGTCAGTAGGTCATCTAGGCAAATCTGGAGCAGGTTACCATGGTGATCAACTCCCATTAAAAGTGAGCCAGCTTTGTGATACCATAAAGTCCAAAGACGGCAGACTAACCTGCATATTTCACTTCATGGAACGAGCCCCAAGACCCTCATCCAGTGTTGTTATGTACAAATGGGTGACAGATTAAAAGGCAGCACATGTTCGTGGTGTTGTTCCACCATGAGCCTGCAGACCAGCTTCACAGTTTCTTGTCATAGACTCATTATTCTTAGATACAACCCTGTCTTTAGTGTTTTTAAATTATGTTGGTGCAGAGCTCTGTTGAATAGGTGGCCCATGTCCTGTATGGAAACTTCCTCCTGTTGTCACCTGCCTGTAAATACAACATGACAGATGTGCATGCTGCCTTCAGCTTTGATGGGGCATCTGTAGAGCTCTAAAACATCTGATTATAACCTTTTTTCCTTTTTTATATAGAAGCATGTTGCTCAGTGTGTGTTAGCCCCATAGTGATGTGCTTTTTAGCCCTTGTTTTGTGAAGTATAGGAGATCCATTTATTAATTTAACATAATCTGTAGTCCTGGAGTTGTACTAAACAAATGGTGTGCACGAATTAATGAAATTAATTAATAAATTGTCCCCCTGAACTATTACCTATTGCTTGAATTAACAAAATACAATGCTGTCTTTGACTTTCCAGAAACCTTTTTGTATATAATAACATTGTCAAATTAAGTGTACTTCCTTCCAAAGTCAACACAGCATTGAGTTTCAGTGACTGACGCTGATGGCAGTACAATCAAGACTTTCATTGCCAGCGATTACGCCATATAATTGTTGTGCATATGGTGGTACTGTTTGCAGCTCACAGAGCAGCAAGGCTGTAAAAGTAAGCACACAGCGTGTAGTAAACTAATGACAAGAACTAAAAATTGAATTTCCAGGCACTTTAGTACCTCTGTACTCTGCAAAACACTGATCATCCCTCCTGTATGATCCTCAGTAGTGCTCCATTACCTGCTGTTACAGTAAGCGGACAGTGTTTACATGAATACAGAGTAATGACCGTCTAAATGAGCTGCTGCTCATTTAAATCGTGCAGTTCTGTTTTGATTTTGGACAGATGTGTGGATATACTGTGTTCAGAGGTGCTGAGACCTCTTCACTTTGTTCACTTTATGTTTCACCTATGGTGAATTGAGTTGATCAGGTATAAATAGGAAAGGCACATGCCTGCCTATTGTCTCTCAGCTGATGATACATACTGGAGCACAGGCCAACCAGGAGCTGCCTACAGAGCTCAGACAGTGTTGAGAAACAAAGCTAAGAGAGGCTACAAAGCTTGGTCTGATTTGAAACTTCCTATGAGCTCTGTGGCCTCCATAATTCTTAAATGGTTGTTTGGAGCAAAGCAGAACTCTCTTTGCTAAACTGAGCTGTCAGGCATTGGTAAGGTAAGAACCTGATGCTCACTCTGGCTGATCCTGTATGGGGAACCTGCAGTGACACCCGGATCAGTTGAGTGTTGCTGTGGTGGTTGTCCTTCTGCAGAATGTGGAGGACTGTTGTCAGTGAAACACACAAGCTTGGAGTCTTAGACTGTGAGAAATGAGATTCTCTGGTCTGATGAAAGCACAGTTAGTGGCAAAGCGCAGACGGTGAAGAGTGAAGGGGTCTCTGCACTCTCTGAAGTCTCTAACCTGAAGCTGAAACCACCATGTGTCCCATGATGGTAACCTTTTTTTGTTTGTTTTTGTTTTTTCAGGATTTATCTAAAGAGGTGAGCTGTGCCGTCATGTGATTGTCCCTCTCCTGCTGCTCTTCACCTCTGCCTGGAAACCTGGACTGGCCCCAGAATACAAATGTCAGTGAAGTCCCATCTCTGGCTACAGTAGGACATTGACTTTAGACTGTGGAGAGCTCCGACGCCTTAGAGCAACAGTACTGACCTCAGTATTCCTCACTTGTTTCTTCACTCTAACAGCACAAGATATGAGCTTTGCCTTGATTTAATTTAAATGAATGTGTGTGTGAAATAAAACTGTTGTTATAATAAAGTTGTAAATGCAGATAAGACGTGTGGTTCTAAGTATTAAGGATTGTTTATTACAACAAATGCAATTACAGTTGAACTGAACACGTTTCCTCCTGTAGTGGTATCCAGCCATGCAGACAGGTTTGGTTTCATTTGATTTATCTGTTGAGGTTTAGAGATGCAAATTCTGCACTATACAACGGGGGTGAGGGGGATTCCTTTCACAGTAATCACAGCCTTTTTTAAAAATAAAAAAACAAAATATCATCCTGGTTCCTCAAGATGATCTACAAAAACATCATGTGGGAAAGTTCATTTTAAAGGAAATCTTGTGGCTGAATTTCTGTGGAAAAGGGATGTCCTAAGTATCTTTTTTTTTTTTTTCCCAGTATGCCAAGTTTTCCCACAGCAAACGCTGATGGAAACGGCTCTGATCATACCAGGTTTAACCAGGTTTAAGATGTGGGAGGGGAGAAGGCAACATTAGGTAGGTGTAAAATAACAGGTTTGGCTCTCATCGAGGGGGGTTTCAGGATTTCTTCATGTCCCTCCAACGCACTGCCATGTGGTCGTAAGCATCGAACCACTTTTGTCCACAGTGAGATGTCTCAACAAGCTCACTTTGAAACTTAGTACAGACATTCTCATCCACCTCAGAGTGAAATAACTTTGGCAATCTCTCTAAAATCACTAAGAATATCACCAGATGATGGCGATTATTGTTCAGTATTTTGGTTTATGACTGAAGGCCTGCAGTGTTGATAGCATTCCCATCAGCCCCAGCTCAGACAGATAAACCAAACTATCTGCATGGACAGGTTTGACTACACCCTTTAAACTCAGCTGTGTCATGAAATATGAGCAGAGCTATCTGAGCTGTCAGATGGAGGACGTGCCTGAACTAAAGCATTGCTGATTGTAGTTCTCATTAGAAGCCAAACACACTTTGCAACTGTGTAATTGCAACAGATTATTTGGTAATCTTGAGTTTATTCCACGGGGAGGAAAAGGCCTGGCTCATCAGATTAGTCCACAAAGCTTCATTGTCGTCTTCAGGAAACGCTGAAATGCTGATTGTCACTGTGAATACAACAACTTACTGAAGAATGACTCTTCTGATTAGGAGATATCAGTTTTCATTGGCATGAGACAAACTCAAAGTTTTGAGTTTTGCTCTGCTTTGATGCAGCTGTTCCTGGCACTCAGTTTCCACAGTAGGTTTGGTAGGAAATCACTCAGGCTGGTGAAACAGTCCTCCAGCTCTTGAAGTCTTCCAAGCCTGCAGTCATGTTAGGATTGGGGTGAGCTTCAGTCCCCTCTCCCCGTATGTTTGAGGCATGTTCAGTATTGTCGAGTCTACACCATGGTCTCTTTGTTGGTGGCTTTGCTGAGGCTGTTTATGGACAGGGTGTGTTGGTTGTGTGTGGCGTGGCCGGACGAGGGTATCTGCAGTCTCACTCTTTGTTCAGTCTTCTTCCATGTCTTGAAAAGATGCACGTGGTAGCGCACAGACACCTGAGAAACAAATAATCAAAATATCTTATTTAATGTGGAATTTTGTCTCTGTCCAAAGGTCAAAGACACCATAATGTTGCACAACCAAACTTCCACATTTGGGTCAACTGTGCTATCACTGACAATGGTCACGGGATGTGATTGAAATCCTGAGACAACTAATGAATGTTGTCAGCGTTGCAGCTTTAAAATATGTTGTAATTTTTTTAAATGTATTTATTTAAAGCCAACATTTCAAACTTGTTAGTTAAAGGTGCTGATTAATCTTTTTCATATCATCTACCAATTGAAATGAATGTATAATAAAGATCGCACCCACAGAGAATCATTTTCTAATTATTAAAGTCTTTCAGCTGATGTTTGGGTTTTACACGTGGCTGGACTGCACTTCAGGCAGGTTATACAGACGTTCAAACAAGCACAGTCTGTTCTGTGTGAACGAGCGGTATAGACGCTGAGCATACCACGGTCCAGAAGACGTAGATGGTAAAGAGGGCCAACGTGAGGACCAGGAGCCCCAGGGCCTCCATGCCATTTGTGTAGTAAAGGTCCATGGCTCCTTGAACACACAGCCACCCTGACAGGCTGGCCAGCGGCGTGATGAACAGGAAACACACGGCGTCGCCACACAGCGTCCTCCTCTGCTGCTGCACGGACGGAGAACACAGCCACTGGGGGGAAAAAGGGAGGGTCAGGGTGTTAACCAAACAAGGAAATGTCTGTTAACTACCCGAAAGAGGACTGTACTGACAAACACCTGAGACAGACAATATGGGATTTGGCCAGCAGGTGGTGCTAAATACCTGCTGTGCTAGTACTGACATGGTAGAAGTAAAGAGCATTGAAATTCTTTAAGTATCTAGTACATAAATGTTATAAATTATCCATTGATAACATTTGATTGTGTCATCATCATAGTTGCACTTAATAAACTATAACACCAAACATTTTAGAATACATGAGTCCAAAAGAGAACATGTGAGGTCACAGGACTCATATGTTAATGATAAACAAAACAGGTGCAACACACACACACACACACACACACACAGGTATTCTAACACCTCTGTTTCTCCAGAACAGACACATGCAGCTACACTACATCACTGTCAAGTATTGTACCAGTGTTTCTGTGCATGTGCGCATGTGCCCTGCATTGCCTGACAGCAGGCTTATGCTGTTCACTGTGTAGCTTAACCTGGCAGAACACATGGTGCTTAATCAGCAGATTACAGGCCGTGACCAGGCATGCAGCAGGAAGAGCAGGAATACGAGGAGGCCACTAATACACTCCTGTACTGTCCTCTACAGAGCAGCAAGGCAAGGAAACACCATCTAATCTGGCTCTCAGACTAAGTGGCTTTAGGGGTACAAGCGGTCCAGCTAACGGCAGCAGGTCCTCCAACGTGAAGGCAGCAACTCGCCAAGAGGCTCCTCCCACTGACTGTGACATCTGCTGTCTCATTGAGAAAAAAGACGGGGCTCTCTGGATATCTGGACACTAGAGATGTGGTTTGTCACGTGTTTAATGTACATTTGGATTTCACTGGATTTTTTTTTTATTTGTTTGAAAAAATGTCACAATCTGTTACCAAAAGGCTCAGATTTCCTGTATAGTAAAGTTTAAAGAGTCTTTATCACCTCAATTTTGAAATCAATAATGGCTCTCAACTGAAGTAGTTTACAGTCAGACACTGTTCAGTCAAGCTTTCACATACGTTCAGTCTATTCAAGCAGACCATCTAAAACAGAAATGTATTTGTGTTTTTCTCAAACAAGTCAGTGACCTGTGGCTGAGCTACAATGTCACAAAGCGCTGTGTGTTGCAGTGTCCTACCTCGGTGAGAGGTTTTGGCAGGCGCTCCAGTGCAAACTGATGGTGGCAGAGTTCACAGTGGCTGCTGTTGGAGGCGGTGAGCCAGTGCTCCAGGCAGGCCCGGTGCACCATGGCCAGGCTACCGGAGCAGTCGCAGGGAGACAGCAGCTCCCCCGAGGCCCTGCCCTCATGGCAGATCCTACAGAACGGCTCCTCGCTGCACAGACTGCCACATGACAGACAACAGACAGCAGTCATGTCAGAGGACAGTGGAGTGTGTGTGTGTGTGTGCTGTATACATTTCCTTTACTGGTGATGGTAGCTGTATGAGAAGGCTGCTCATTTGTCAGTTTACATCATTGACCCCAAACTGAAACAGTCAGCATCTAATTTGAAAAGACCACTTGATATAGTAAAAAGGTTTCATCTGTTTTTATCTGAATTCACTCACATTTGAGGTCAGGGAAATAAAATCCTGCTATTCACTGAAGTGAATCCAGCACACTCATATATTAGAAACAGTCAATCCAAAACTTCAGGCATAAAGCAGACAGTAAGCTGAGTAATGTTTCCTCCTGCAGTTAGCTGGTGTTTGAAATCTGATCTTAAATGGATTTTTGTGCTGCTGACAATCAGATGGGATTTTCCCTGCAGGAGACCACCAAACCACCAAATGCCTGATACCACTGATATGAATGCCAAAATCCTGCTGCCAATGATCTACTGTACTACTATCTGTATATGACTTAATTAACTTTATTTATTGTCACAGTTTTGGGTATGAACACTTTTGTGGTTCAACAAAACATCAGATGACCTTGTGTGATCATTCACATTGAACTCTCAAGACAGAAACACGCACCCTTCCTCAGAGGTGTTGGTAAGCTGTGAATCAAACAGCTCTACAGTAAAGATGATTAGATTATAATGTTACCTGTCAGTGATTACTGCACAGTCCTCACTTCCCTCTGTGTGATGGTGTGTTACTTCTTGGTTGCAGCTGTTGAGTTCCTCCTCCAGTTGTTCAGGCATCATCTTGACTTCCCCCGCGGGGCAGGACAGCCACGGGCCCAGCGGTTTCTCTGCGGTCATGCCTGCTATATGAGGGGCCATCCACTCATGTCAGAGGGTCACATCTGTTAGATCCAAGACAAGTATGTCCCTGCTGAAGCAGGAAACATGGTGAGAATCAGGCTTATTTGGAGAGTGAGGAAAAAATGCACAAAAATTGATGTAATAGAGGTTATCAGACATGTATGACGTTTTAATGTTTTCCATATTTCCCTGTCCTCCTCAAGAGGTGCAGGTGGAAGTATGATATATAACCAGTTTCATTAGTGATGTACTGATGCTGAAGATGACAATTCTTTGGATTGCTACCTTAGTTTTTTTCCCACTAAAAACAGTAAATGACAAGCTAAATAATGATTCCAAAACAAAAAGTCCTGAGAAATCCGCTTGCCGACTTTTTCCTGAGAGTGAGATGAGGAGATGGATCTCATGTGAGTGTTTTAAGTATGTAGTTGGATTAAAGATGCAGTTAGCCTAACTTAGCATAATGACTGATGGTGGAGGAGAAGAGGCAGATCTGTCCAAAGTGAAATAACACACACACACACACACACACACACACACATACACACACCTGCCATCAACTCTAAAGCTCACTACTGAACACATTATTGAATCTGAACTCGGCAGAGATGTAGAAATGAAGTGATTTGTGGTTTTAACAAACAACAGTCCAGCTGCAGCGTCTGTGGCTGTAGGGCAGGTTTTCTGATCCGATATGTCACACAGGCTCTGGTAGAGGTCTCTGTACTGGGCTCAGTGTTGTCACATCACCACAACAACACTCCATACCTGTTTCAGTCATGGCATGTAGAACCAGAGCAGCTATTGACAATTCGGCAGTTAATGAGTCTTTCAGGATGCTTTCATCAATCTTTTATATTAACAATGGATAAAATCTCTGCAGAGCTTTTCAACCTGTTTTAGCACATTATTTAGACCGGTTAGGTACCTTCAGCCTAACTACAAAAATATTCTGGCCTTACTACATTACTACTAAATTAGTGCAATTTAGAAAAGAAAAAACAGTGTAGATTTGACCAATAAATGTACTCACCTGTGTCTAATGCCACTTAAATGTCAGTCATCTCTTTTCACTTTTACGTTATTGTTCAGACAAAGACAGGACAAAGCTGGCTCACCTCATTTGACATAATCTGGATGATATTATGATAATTCTGTTCATGACACACTCCCCCATCACAAACACACACGGACAGTGAGACATGAAACACAACACTGGACTGTTGCAGAGCAGAGCCCATTATACACACAGCTAATGACAGCTAGACCAGGAGGCTTCAAACAGCTCCTCGTATAAAGCAACAAGTCCATTTCTACCAGTAGTCTTACCACCAGCTCGATATCCACCAGCCCTCCCAGACAGTGTGTGCTCCCATATAGTGAAAACCAGCCCTTTCTCTCTGTGTTTATCACAGAGAGTCTGCGTGGAAGCCTCTCCTCCTCTCCTCCTAAAGCCTGCCAGCAGATTAACGTGGTTGACGGATGGTGGTGAGAATAGTGAAGGATTAGACGGAGGGGAAAGTAAGGGCCAGGCCAGACAAATGGAAATCACATCAGAGTGAGTTACACCAAGCGGGAGCACCACCTCACCATACCCCCCCTTAATCCTGTTAGAGGGCTACCAGGCAGGCAGCAGAGCGAGCCTTTCACCGGCCTCCCAGCTCCTATGGTAATGTCAGCCGCTGCTACCTCACAGGAGGACATGAGACTGTGTTGTTGTTGCTGGCTTCGGTTTGAGACGTCAGTGCTGTATGCCTGAGAGGGAGAGAGGTCATCCTTTGATTTATACCCCACTGATGGCAAG
>JBAJHX010000001.1:27631351-27642433 GCA_037176925.1 Amniataba percoides | reverse complement strand
GGGATAGGCTCCAGCACCCCCGTGACCCTGAGTGCAGGATACAGCGGGTTAGAAAATGGATGGATGGATGGATGGATTTTTATCATTTGCCTCTGATGTTACTCTGAAATCATGTCTTAGAAAGTTTAGAAAGAATAATAAAAATAGGCTCTAAGTACATGAAAAAGGAACCAGTGTTTTATTGATGCATTTTCATTTTACATGCTCCAACATTGTTGTGCTATGATTGATTTTTGTTCAAAGCACAGCAGGTCAGCTAAACATGCAAAAATGTATACTGTTTATTGGAAAGAAAATGACAGATAGGAATAAAACTGAATATTTGAATATGATCAGTTCTTTCAAAGATATTCTCCTGCAAATCACCTTGTTATAAACTTAAGACATTTAACCACCTACCACATCATCTAACAACAACTCATTGACTAGAATAATTTATTTTTCTACAGTGCTGTTAGGCATTTTGCACTACATTCCTATAGGGTATTTATTATATATTATTTCGATATTGTTGTTGTTTAACATAATATAATCCAGCATAAAAATCAGAAATGACAGTCAATGTATGATTTATATTAGATGTATGTTACCACATTTATATTACCACACCTTTACCGATATGACCATTGTTCCCTCTCGCTGTTTGTTGAAACAGTGTTTAATAGTAGCGTATTTGTTGTGTTAACTGTGAGAAATACACAGATACAGGACCTTTTCCAGTGTGTGTGTCTCTGACCTTAAAAAACAACACTGCTCTCGTACTTCCTCCTTCTGCTGGAAGTGAACCGAGCTGGTTTATGAGAGAAAGAATTTGCCGGACATGGTTGTTGCGAGTTATCAGAACTCTTTACTGACACAGTTTTCAAACTCTTTGTACTGTTTTGAGAGCAGTGCTGCGAGTCACACTTCTCTGCCTGCTGTTGACACATTGTCGAGATCTCATCTCTCAGGTTTCGGTCTGATTTGTCCTGTTGGAAACAGTCTGGAGCAAACAGAGACACTTTCAATACACCTCCAGCAGAGCATTACCTCTCAAACTGTCATTTTGTTTTTGTCTCAGCCGCTGTGTGTCCCAAAGTCCAGAGGACAGATGTATCAGGGACTAGTCCACTCTGATAGACTGAATCATTTTAGATAATGATTTTTACCATGAAAATACTCAAAAGTAATATGAGTAATATATTTTCAGAATCAGAATAAAACATGTTTGTGTGGAGAGTCAAGCAGATTCAGAAACCAGTCTGTGTTCATTCATGCTTATAGTCTGTCCCTCTTTTTTTTACGCTTAAGCTCAGATAAAAGTCTGCAAAAAAAAAAACAACTCCAAACAGTGGGGAGAAAGAGAAGGACTTTATCTGACTGGCAGAGCACCACTCCCTCTCTTTCTCTCCTTTTCCTCTAATCCTGTCTTTTATTCATTCCCAGACTGCTCCTGACAAAGGGAACGCACATCATTGGGAATTCCTTCATGAACAGACTGAGAGGGTGAATAATTCCTTTGACAGTGGCGGGACTGCAGCAAGCAGAGCCCCAGACGTACTGGATAAAAACATATGTACACAGGGCCCCGCCACGCCACTTTGGAGAAAAGCCACTTCCTGTTGTATCTGCGGCCAGCGGACGCCGCCTCTGGCTGCAGGTCTGGGTCGGCCAATGTTGTGTCTGGGCTTTAGTCAA
Organism: Amniataba percoides; assembly: GCA_037176925.1. Taxonomy (NCBI): domain Eukaryota; kingdom Metazoa; phylum Chordata; class Actinopteri; order Centrarchiformes; family Terapontidae; genus Amniataba; species Amniataba percoides. The sequence continues at coordinate 27,640,756 of JBAJHX010000001.1, read as the reverse complement.
GGTCTATTTGCAAACCTTCAACCCCCCTCCTCCATTTGCATTGTGTTAGATGGGACTGGGGCCCTCACTAATCCTGCTCAGGGCAGGAGCGAGGGGCCACTCTCCAGTCTATCGATCCCCCGCTTCATCAGGTCCCATAACAGCCATTAAAAGATGTTAATCCAGCGTGTGCCTCAGTCTAGATCAATACCAGACAAAAGCCCTGTAGGAGGCTGTCTGGACATTAACACACACATATGCTTTACCTGTACGCCGTCATCATCATGCTCCTAGCATCATTCCTATCTGGGACGTAGCCTGATCTGGCTTGGAGAAATCGAGTGGTCCTGCTGCCTCACAGAAAAACGGGAGGGCCTCATTTTGGAAGTGATCAGATATGATCACTTGCCCCATAAATTGCTGATCTGAGTAATAAAATGATGGAAAGAGTTCAGCACGCTGCAAATAAAGCTGTTTGTATCATGTGTCATCTGTCTCAAGTCAAAAGTGTTTATAGCTGTTTTGACCTGACACTTAACATTGAAAAATGTGAAAATTGTGAAAAGACACCATCAGCTATGGAGGTCATACATCCTGCTGCCTCCTTCATCTGTTTTCAAGAACCCATAGATGTAAATTTAGGATCATGACCTGAACTGAACATTTCCACAATCTCAACAGTTATGTTGTGTAGGGATTATGCTAAATTACCATGTTTGTTTGTTTGGAGTTTACACTGCTGAAGCCCATAAAGCTAAAGCAAAGGTAGTACTGTCTGAAATGAATGAGCAACAGGGATTTAGAGTATAATGATTACAACATCACAGAATACAATTGTAAACAGCACCATGGTCCTCTCTGACATCAGTAACTGAAATAGCTCTCCTTCTTTTACCAGGAGAAGTGTCATTATGCCATTGGCTTTTCTTCATATGCATAATTTGCAACAGACAGACACGGGCATGTGGAGCTGCACGCTCTGAGCTAAGTGTCATCATTTGGCTGATTGTGAGTTCATTAAAAAATCAGTGCAAATGTTTCAGGAAACAGCTACAAAAACTCAAGTGGGGTCTTAAAATGGCAGCAGAGAACAGTAGGACTCTATCTACAATTTAATTATCTACTATTTATTTATCTATCTATTTATTGTTATATATATATTGGTAACATTAATTTTGAGTAGCTAATAGATAGTTATAAATAATGATGGTGTCCTACGATTCACATAAAAACAATACATACTGAATAATTTCATTTTGCCTATGTGCATCTTTGTAGTCTGCAATGAATTGCACAAATGACAAAACTGTCAAAAAGCCTGAAAGCCTCTATTGTCTTGCAATGATTTTTGACCAGAAAAGTGATGGGAGTAGTTGTGTCAAGAAAAAAGCTTGAGACAGAAATTCAAAACATTTATACACCTCCAAATATCAAGCCAATCATCAGGTATGACTGTCAGACTGCCTGTTTTGGAAAGTTACATGGAAAGTTACATGGGATGCAATCCCTCTGACTCTGCCATGAGGAAGAATGTTTCACTATCAGATGGTCCAACTAGCCCTACATATGAAGAATTACATGTGAGATGAATTATGGTTTCATTGAACGTTACAGCGTTACAGCGTTTCTGTTCATGTCATAAATAGACGGTGGGCAGAGTTCTGAGACAGAGACTCAGACAGGGTTTGCCAGGACTGTTTGAAGTAAGGATAGAGGTCACTGAGTGTTTTATCTGGGGGACACGGCGATTTGATGCTAGCAGACCTTTCAAGGGTCTTTTTTTAAAACACAGATAAGAGGCTATTGGCAAGTGGCTGGAGGGGAGCAGTCAAAACAAGCCCTGGAACAGAAAACCTCACCAGACACCAGACTGAACTCCAAGCCTGGTTTCTTAAACATCCCACTCAGTCGTGTGCTCGGACACAAACTTCGTCATGTCTTTTTGTACATGACAGCAACTACAGCGTGCACTGTCCGGAGGCAGTGAATCTGTGAGCATGCTCGTGTGCACTGGTCATCATTTAAAATATACCTCTCCATTAAAGGAAGAGCCCATTAGCTTTCAGAGGACTAATCTGTGAAGAATGCTCTATCAGTCGGCACTATCAGCAGGTCCTCCAGTAGAGGAAGGGTGATGTCTCTCGGTTTTAAAATGGACCCTAAAGACAAGAGAGACAAGTGAGCGCGCCAAGTGACTCGTGTCAAGTGGACATCCTTATCTATGAAAGATGGGGTGGCTCGCTCTTGCAATGGCTCCACTGCTCTCAAGGCAGCCAGGCAGAGCTGGCGAGCTTTCAGACAGGGAGGAAGTCTTTGTGGAAGCTTCAGCGAGGAGGCATAGGTGCTCGGATTTTAGAGGAAATGATGAAATGATGGAAGAAAGTATGAGTTTTTAGAACTGAGACAAACTCAAGTGCAGAGTTAATGTAGATTGTAGGTGGGATAGTGTAGCCCACATCAACTTTTCTGCAGGGTGGTTTAAATCAGCTATGTCAGCACATCCATCAGGGTAAGAGTTCAGGGGAAGAGGTGGATCAGTCCAGAGCACACTGCTCTACTCCAGGCAGCTCGTCCCTCCTCGAGGCAGCCGGCAGCCACAGGCCACCATGACGGAGTGGACCCTGCTCAAACGACTCCTGGATGCTGTCCACCAGCACTCCACCATGATCGGTCGCCTGTGGCTCACCGTCATGGTTATCTTTCGACTGCTCATCGTCGCTGTGGCTACTGAGGACGTGTATACCGACGAGCAGGAAATGTTTGTGTGCAACACGCTGCAGCCGGGATGTTCCACCGTGTGCTATGACGCGTTTGCACCAATTTCACAGCCTCGGTTCTGGGTCTTCCACATCATCAGTGTCTCCACGCCATCCCTCTGCTTCATTGTCTACACATGGCACAACCTGTCCAAGCTGCCTCACAACACCACCCAGAGGCAAGGGCAAGGACTGGGGGATGTCTCAGGACCGGAAGGCGCGGACGTGGGGCGATGCAGCGGACGGGAGGTGTATGAACGGAGCTGTGACTCAGACAGCTGCTCCATCCGCTCCCATAAGCATCTGGGTCACAGCCTGGCGGATGTGCTTGAGGGCATCACCACCCAGGGCCTCCAGAAGGGAGACCCTAACAACATGGTCTCCTTGAGCCACGCCAGGGAGGGGTGTGCAGAGGGACACGTGGTGTCTGGAGGGGTTCTGTCTAAATGCTACGTCTTCCATGTGTGCTTACGGGCTGTTCTGGAGGTGGGCTTCGTCCTGGCTCAGTGGAAGTTGTTTGGCTTCAAGGTGCCTGTCCATTTCCTTTGTACCTCGGCCCCCTGCAGCCAACCAGTGGATTGCTACGTGTCCAGGCCCACGGAGAAGACCATCTTCCTGCTCTTCATGTTTTGTGTGGGTGTTTTCTGTATCCTGCTCAACCTGCTGGAGCTCAACCACCTGGGCTGGAAGAAGATCCGGCAGGCTGTGCGGCTGAGGGAGAGAGCATCGTGGGGAGGCTGCCCAGGCATGAGAGGGGGGTATGAAACTTTCCCTCCAGACAGCCCCTCTCTCACATCCTTTACAGGATTCAGGGACGTGACCAGCACCACGTCTTTGCCCACTTTGGACCTGGTGGTGGGTCATCAGCCTGACTGGACCTGTGCTGTGAACTGTGGCAGGATGAAGGAACCTGGAGAGGTCAGAGAAACGAGACCAGAGCAACCAGAGAGAAAAGACTCCCGTAAAGGAGAGAGACAACCTCTGCAGAACAAGAGGGAAATCAGAGGTTCCAAGCAGAGGAGTGCTGAGGTCTGGATATAGTTTACAACCTCTTTATTTGTCAAGACCTGTGGATCCTACTTTGGAATTCAAACAGACCCAGAAAAGTTTAGAAGACTGGTTCACCTAAATTTTGATCACCTTTACTTGAATGTACCTATGCAGATCTACCTCCATTGAAACACTTTCAAAAGGGGAATGCACATACAAATTATTCAACAATTTTACAGGGAGAATACATTTAATACTGGATTTTGGATGTCCACCTAATTAAAACCAGTATAGTCAGTAAATACTCCCTTCATGAAGGTTATAATTTTCATTTTTGTTAAAACTTGCTGATCGTTTTTATTTAACTTAATGGTCAGCGTAGAGGCTGAACTTGAGGTGCTGTTGTATTGTAAGGTGTCTCATAAATCTCCGTATTAGTGGACTGGGTTGTCCAATGGCCTACTGATAAAAATGAATACCATACAACTGCAAAGTCTCTGGTTTTATTGTAACAGGAATTGATTGTTGAATCTCATACCTCACTACCTCCTTCATTTCTTTACCAAGACTATAAAATCTATCTCACCTCTGGGACAATAACTGGATGGACTTAAAACAGTACAATTTTAAAAAATAACAACTGAGTGGATATACTAAAACCAAATAAATAATGGTTTGTATGCTAAAACAGGGTCTTAAAGACATTCAAATGTGTGATTAAATACAGTGTTTACCATACTATGTGAATGTTAACTATGTAAGTTTTGGACTTTATAATGGAATCAAATCTACTATACACTGTGTTCACCATGCACAGGGTCAATATACTGCTGGGCTGTATAAATAGAACAAGATCACTGATGAGAGAGTCGATCATTTAAGGCAGTGGGTCCAAACCTTTCTGTTTGTTATTTAAAATCAGTGAAAATTAAATTACACAGTAAGAAACCTAAACTATGAGTAATAATTTGCTCCTATAACAATTATACAGCACTGAAACCAGAGGAGACAAGCTTCTGACTTCAGTCTTTTCACCAGATGTTGAACATGGCTGCAGGGATTTTAAGCCATAAGCTTTGTTTCAGTGTTCTAGCTGGCGTTGGCTCTGTGCAGGTCTGTCAAGTTCTTCTATACCAATATGAGACACATGAAAGGACCTTCGCTTAACAGCTAACACAGTGTTAAAGGCACACAGTTGTACTCTGTAAAATATCATTGTGCGCTGCAACACTAAAATGCATCCATTACTTCAAAGCCTTGTACAAAACAGACTAACAAAAGTATACAGAAGAAGGGGTGTCCACATAATTTTGGCCATATAGTGGAGTTCACAGATCAAGAAGCACACAAACAAAGCACACATACAAATGGCAGCTCCATATTTGCTTTTCATTTATTTACGCAATATATTTATTAATATATTCATTTACAACATCTATAAAACACTGTTTGCATAAATTATGCTACTGAAAAAATAAAACACAGAACTGCGCAGCCAGTTTCCTTTGTCTAAAAGTTGGTTCCAATACGAATACTGAGGAGAGACTTTTGAGGACTGCAAAGGCAAACAGAGGTACAGTGTTGACAGAAGTCTTGTTTTAGTGTTTCAGAAAGTCAGTCATTCATACTGTGGGGCTAACTGCCAAAAATCTATTGAAAATAGGCTAGTCTTGCATTCAGTCAGAGTTCTGTAAACAAAGTCAAGCTTTTGAAATGGATAGTTTGTATGGATGGTTCCACTTGTCTAAAAGTCTTCTAAATGAAATCTTCCCTGCTGATTTTTTGGAGGCTGAATGCAGGATTAAACCCTCTGATGGATATCATTTCTCTACTGTGTTGTGCTAAGAGCTCCCCCACATCCAAAGCCCATTTTAACAATCTTTAGAAAAAGAAATAAAATATCATGCAACATCGAAGCAATTGCAAGCTAACAATAAAAATCCAAGACATTTTCTTTGTTTTTCTCTCTACACCATTTTAAGTTGGTCCACATACAATCAAATATGAAGACGATTAAGAATGTAGTCCATTGAGCACATATTGGGACAAGAAAAGTCTGGGCTTCGGTCTCATCACATTACTAAAAACTCTTTGTGGATAAAACTAAGAAAACCCAAACACTTCTGGAGTATTTTGTGTCTTGAGAACATTTTTGAGTGCTTAAATTTGAATAAAGGCCATGCTGTTGAAATAGTGGTCAAATGAATGAAGTCTGGTCACTGATAAAGGCAGCTAAACATTGAGTTGGGGTGAAAAAAACTGCACTTGCTACATGATCGCTCATGTAGTAAATTCAACGTAACAAACATTTTCAAACTAATTTCATCAGTCGATTGGCTGTGTCAGCACTCTGTTGACACTTTTTCTTATTTTCTTCCCCTAATTCATCTCAGTTACTTCTGCTTTGCTGTTTTTGAGGCCTTCACTTCCAGCAAATATTTCAGAGTACATGCCTAACAGGAGTAGAAATTGTTCCAACATCCACAGGCCCCTTGGTTGTTTTGTTTCTATTTCCCCATTTCAAATGTTTTTTTAAAATCATATCCTTAATCTATTTCAACACAGAAACTGACTCTGCTGGATAATGTTACGACCCTTCAGATCTACATCGTGACCACCAATGTGAATGATTTTAACTTTGTTTTAGAGAAATAATGTTTTATCATTTTGGCAAGGCAGATGGGTCTTAACACCACTCAAATGCATCAACAAACTGAAAGTGAAACGTTATCGTCTCAAAAACATTGTGTCAACTTCATGCCACCACTAGTGGTCATTTGATTTATGTATATAAATACTTCACCAGTTATTTTCATGTATTTGTTAGTCTTTTGTGCCAGTGAGACAGCTAAATAAACTCCTTGCCCATCCGTGCAGAGTCAGATACATTTTGACTGAAGAAAATGAATTGAACTTTTTCAAAACAGTCCCAATATTTTGATTGTAATCCTAAACCCTTTGCAGCAACATCTGAGTTTTTAAAGTAAAACCGTTACAACCTTGAAGCAGAAGCAATTGGATTAAATTAGTGAACAAAATATGTTTTCCCTGAATTCATTCAACTTTTAAAAAAGAAACGGAAAAGTTTTTTCTTTGTATCGACAGCAAATTAAAACAGGAGCAGATCAAATAACAGTGAGGCTTCTTACAATATAATTTAACAATAATGATCTAATAAGCCCACAAAATAAAGGACATTAGAAATAATGTTTCAAATATTGGCCTGTTTTTATCATTGAGGTACATAAAGGCCTCTTTGAGAATTTACGGTAATTTACCTCTCGTCTGGTGGCATTTATGTGAATACTCCACATCACTTGTCAGGAGAAACAGCTGCTGGTTATCAGGCTACTGAGCTGGGAGACCAGCTTCAGCCGTGATGAGACTTCCTAAATGAACAGGTTTATCAGCAAGGCCACACTGTCACTTATTCTACCTTCACTTATCCTACGGCTTATCACTAGCTAATAACAGAGCTGAAAGGAGTTTCACAGACTGAGCCTACGTCTGACTTAAGATACAACCATTTCTCCAAACTACATTACAATAATTGAAATAGTGGAATCATTATAGTACAGTATAAAGAACATTTGTGGTTATATAAATCTAAGTATCTACCATTTGGACTTGACGTATATATCTGATATGGTAGTGATTCTAACCCTGTTGTGCATAACACAAAGTGCAACGCTGAAGAAAAGGAAAAAAAAAACATTAACAAAGTAAATGTGCACGTCCATACGTGGTAGGTAGTTTCTAAAGCTTCAGTGCAATACAGACGACATTTAAAAAAGCATTCTCAGTGTGACGAGGCATTCATCCCTATCTGACACAGAGCGGGTGATACAGTCCTTACATTTTGTCACAATAATTCAGAGCATGTAAACAGAGAGAGAGTGAGAGAGAGAGGGACATTCAGAGAGATAGACTTCACTTCAGTTCCTCACAGTCGTAACAACTCGTGTTGTGGGCGACACTTAAGAGCACAGCAGGCAAACAGGCAAAGTCAGTAAACAGAAAGGTACAGAGCTACAACACGAGACAGGCCGGCCTGAAGGCAGAGTCTTCAGAGAGAGCAGAAATATGCATCGCGTACTGTCTACAAAGATCCCAGTGGAATGAGAGGCCTTCTAACACCGGCTCACAAAATAACAGCTGTCTGAAATAAGAAGCAATGGAATGTTTGTGTGGGAAGGAGGAGTGCCATCATTTCACATTTGAAAGGATAATTCTGGTTTTATAAGAACTTGGGTGTTATTTTTGTTGCTTTGGTCATCAGTTCTGATGACACTGTAATCATTAAAGTATCTGCTGAAATATGAGAACATGGTCACATCGCTGCAACAAAAGTTCAGCAGGTGAGGAAACAAATGAACAGTAAGATGATGAAACAGGTTGTAAACATGTCAGCAGTTTACCCAGATTATCTGAACAACTTCTTTGAAGGTAAACGTGAAAGTGGGTGTGGCTGAAATACTGCGACTTATCACTGAAGCACAGGAAAACAGTGTCAGTGAACCATGATGATATTTCTGACAGTCTGTTTAAAAAAACATCCATCTTGTGTTCCACAGATGTTTGGCTAACCTGCAGGTTTGATTAAAGCAGCATTGCCACTGCTTTTATTTTGACGACTGTACTCCCGACAAGCTGTAAATCACATTTTATTATTGAATTATTTGAATATTATGGCCTTATAGTGTGTTAGCAAACAGTAGAACTAGCATTCATTCAGAGACATTGTTTCTGGCAGCATGATAGGCACAGTTAGGTCTCTGTTCTGGTCTCACAAATAATGAGCTGAAGGATGCTGTCACACTGGCACCTCACAGACAAGTAGTCATGTGACCTATTGTGGATCTAAAACATTGGCTAGTGCATGTTACATTGTCTGTGTGTATGTTTGTGTGCATGTTTACATGTTTAAAGACTGCTGGTCTTTCTTCTTTTGAGCGATGACACCATGTTCTCAATTTCAGTAATTCAATGAGCACATTGTTGTTATTACTGACAGAAATTATGTTAAAAACAAAGAACAGGGCTTTAACAAACTTGAATTATCTTAGAACTTTGGCAAGGCTTCACCTGAAGGCCTCTCAAGGCATCATAAACACATTTAATGCTTTTAGAAATGATAACATAAACAGGACTGTGACAATCGACTGAAGTCTTCTGGAGCAGCCGTGGCTGAGAAAATGTGGGTGTTTTTCTTAAACATACAGGGTGGCCTTAAACCGACAAAGTGTCTTTGCCACCTTTTTTTTGTTCAGTCAATGACCACAAATGAAATCCCATCAACTCCCAATGATTTTAGGAAGAGCCAAACTTCTAAGACAAATATCTCCAATATAAGCCAAACTATTGCCATAAACAGATACGAAGGATAATTCTCTTTCTTGGTTAGCTAGTATGTAACCAGCATGATGTGAGAGCTATGAAGGGATCTGTGATGCAAACAGAGAGCTACTAGTTATTAGTCTTTGTGTAGCTATGTGACATTGAAATGGGACTGAAAATACTCTGAAATGTACAGACTGTTCCTGATGTGACTATAATGCAAATAATAGCCTATCATTAATTTGTAGAAGGGTCATTTCTTACTAGTTCACTCAGAAGTCTGAACTTTTCCCAGGTCGTATCCAGGATTTCTTTGAAAAATTACTGTGAAAACTTACTTTTT
>JBAJHX010000001.1:27620801-27631251 GCA_037176925.1 Amniataba percoides | reverse complement strand
GTTCACTCAGAAGTCTGAACTTTTCCCAGGTCGTATCCAGGATTTCTTTGAAAAATTACTGTGAAAACTTACTTTTTTGTTTATAGATTTCTGAAGGTTTAGAATTTTTTAATTTTTTTTCTTTTGTCACCGGATTGGCTTTTTTTCTGAACGTCCCAGAAACTTTAAAGATAATGTGCAATGTGTTGTATTGCATGTAAATGTAAATTAATGGAATTAATGGAAAAAAAGCATGAAATGAAAAGATCATGACAACTGAAATATTTGGAATGGAGCTGTAGAATTTTTCAAGGTCTCATTCGGTTTTCATACGCATTTCTTTAAGTATATTCTTGATATAAACTAGGAGGTCCATGATGAGTCGGTAATAAATAACAGTGCAGTCATGATGTTCAGCGGTGCCCACAGCGATTTAAAGATCCTCAGTTTGAGGTGAGGGGACAGACAGATCAACGAGGTGAACTCACGAAGCTGTGCATACACCGACAACATCTTCTGAAGGACTGACAGGATGGATTACTGATGACTGCTCGACATTTCCACCTCGGTCAGACCCAAAGGACACAAAAGGTCCAACCAGGCAGAGCGTCCCATTTAATGGCTTGGGTTTCAGTTGGCTTCAGGTTCATAAACAACAGAGAAAACTATGTAATGAGCCACATTTGATCTTTTATCAGCTTGGGACAAAACTACTACCTCTCTGGCTCGGTTTGAAAAGAAGAAGACATTTTTCCAGCTTCGGGATGAGCTGGCCGTGTGCATTCTCAGGCCCAAGTGGAGCTGAGCACAGAGGCTGAGAGTGATGAGGCAGGACGGAGTCTGTAGAGGACTCGAGGAGCTGGTCTTCACTGGGGCAGGGGGACGATGACCTCCACGTAGTTGATGGGGAAAAAGCCGGACTCGCCGTTGATCATGCCCTCATACCAGTTCTCATCTATCTGGTTGGTCAGGATGATGATGTCACCCTCTTTGAAGCCCAGCTCGCCGTCGTTCTCTGGCTCAAAGTCGTAGAGGGAGCGACAGCACGGCTGGTCCAACACCTCCGACTCTGCACCACAGAAACAGATTAAAACATTATGACTTATTAATTCACTGTTAATTATTTATTACGGCTTGTTACTGAAGTGTACTTTTTAAAATCTCTTTTCATTTCATCAGTCAACACCATGTAAGTAAAGAGCGAAATATGACCTTTCAGCTGCTTTGACAAAAAAGAAAAAACCCCATCGTCTGATTAAGACTGTGAGATGTGATAAAAACACATGAAAAAGCTAGTAAGTGAGGTTTCTTTCATTTTCTTGACAGTTGAACAAACTCCATCTGCTGATAGCTCACAAGAAAGCTAGTAAGAGGACCTTGAGTGGATGAGGTTTCCTCATTTGTAGTACACAGTCTGAGCCATCTCCATGACAACTGAAGTCCATGTGAATGGTAAACAGACCAGCACTTACCACTCTCTTCTTATCAAAGCTCTTTTCGACACATCATTCACTCACACATTCAGCCTGCTGTATTTTTTGTTGGTTCATTTTCATTTTCTGCCGGGGCTGATGTACATGGATGTAAATGCAGAGTCAGTGTGTGTTACTCACGGTGGATATTGCCATTGGTAGTTGGGCTCTCGGGCCATGACAGTGGAACAGAGGTTATATGATCAGCTGGTGAGATGTTAAGACAAATGGAGATGGTAATGAGCACAAGACAACACAAGACACAATGCACACTCAGTACATGATGAGGAAATCTTCCCATACGTGCCCTTTGTATCTCCGGTGTAGCACTTCATACTGCACAGACACTAGTTATGTCTGTCTTTGACCAGCAGAGGGCAGCAACTATACTGACATATGAGTGAGAATGTTTCCAAGCTTGAAATGTCATCAGAGTTATTGTCTTTGACATGATGAAATTATATAAAACATTTTCAATTAGATGTGTAACTGATATAATCCTTGATCATAAAATAAAATAAATGAAATAATAAGGATATAGAGAAATAACAAAACAATTATCTCAGATTTGGTGATATATCTAATATCTACATCTACATACTAATTATCATTACTGTCTGATTTGTCATTGTTTTACTGACAATTGCTCTATATTTTTTTACTTTCAGTAATAAAAACAAACCTGGAAACTGGAACGATCAGATAATATTTAATCCTAGATCCTTAGTCTCAGTTTGACTGCTGAGCTAACACCACCTTAGCTAATGTTAGTTTGTGATCTAGTTTCAGACACAGACAGCTCTGGGCTCTTAAAATATTGATGTAATGTGATTAAAGGTGTAACTGAGGTATCTAACTTCTGTTTACTCTGCTGCTGGTGGCTGTTTGGGCCATTAGCTCAAGTGCTGTTTAGCTGGAGCACACACAGGGCTCCACAATGACATGCAGGATGAATAATTAATCAACAGACAGACTTGCCTCGTCTTTTTAAATATCAGACATGTTGGACGCCCGCACACGTGCAGACTTTTAGATTTCGACCTACAGACTGACTTGTTTGATGCTCACGTAACAATCTGTGTCAAATGTCCTGATAGAATCTAATGGCAGATGTGAGGTGTTTACTGTCAGATATATTCAGCCACATTAAATCTACATGAGAGATTATGTCAGGTGAAGAGAAGCACACATAACGCAGCAAACCCACCCAAAAGGATAAGGCTTATACCTAAACACTGTATAAAGGAATACCTACTTTTCCCATTGACTGTATGGTTGATCTGGATATCTGTAGGGAGGACAGAAAAAATACTCTAGAACTTAAAGCAAACAATGAAGATGAGGCTGACAGAGAAACTTAGAGAAAAGAAGGTAAAACACAGATAACAGAGACAGATGTGTGGCAGCTGTACCGCTGGATCTGAGCGAGGAGCTGTAGGACAGGCCGTTGTGCTGACTGTTGTCCAAGGTCTCGATGCTGCTCCTGATGGACTTTGGTTTGAACTCTCTCTTGGGCTGGCTGCTGGCTGTGGATATCCTGAGATCACAAGATAGCAGACTTAAAAAAAAACTTAACTCCATTAAGACAAAACAATGAAGATGAAGTGATGCTTTATTTTTTCCTACATGGGTGTAGTGTTGCCTGTGTTGGTGTCTCACAGGCAATGGGCACACAGTGTATTGTTTGTAGTAATGATGAGAAAGGACCACAGCAGCATGGACAGAGGTGACATTTGCAGGTATGTTTAGATGCTGTTTAATGTGCAGCTGAGTAGTTCATCAGCTACTTACAAACTGACACTACCTGTGCAACCCAGTGACTGTTTGTTTGCTGGTTTCCAGAAAAAACATGTCTCCTGTTTCTAAGTACTGCTGTCTGCGACTGCTGTCTGCTCTGACATTACTGCTTTATGCAAATGTGTTGAAATAATGACATGGCTGTATGAAAACAAGTTCTCCATCTCAGTGGACGGAGAACTAAGGTAAAGCTAGAGTGCGTCATCATGAAACCAAAAAGTATAAAACGAGACTACCTTTTGGTTTCAGCTCTTTTTTCAAAGGTGAACATGTGATTTACAGAGCTCGCGTATAGCTGTTGCAGAAAAAGGGTGGTGTCTGCAGTACTGATATTTTACAATCACTTTTCACAACAGAGTTGCGATTTGCAAAAGTCCGACTGAAAGTCAAACTGACTCTACATCCTAAAGTTTAAACACAACATGCAGTCTTCACATACACACCTCATATCAGCCTGTTTCACTGATTGTTGATAAGCACCTGTGCAAGATGTGTTTATATTTCTCAGGTGAGCAGCATTGCAACATATGTGTTAATGATTTCACCACCGCTGCCAGACACTTGTTTTTTTAATCACTGTACTAATGAACTATTAAAAACAAGACACTATTACAAATACCATCTGCCTCTGGCTGTAGATTTGTTCACGTCTGTGGAGCTGTGGTCGTCAAGCATCGCTGTGACTGCTGCAGCTGTTGCAGAGCAACGAGACCAGCGATTTGACTGGCTCAGAGTGTTTATTAATCACCACAACAATCTATATTCACCTTCACCGAGCCCGTTCGCCCTTTGTGCTGCTGCACCTACATGAACTTGGAGACAGTCACACAGTCAGACCTCCTACTTGTCGCTGTGTGACTGAAATATAGCCTTTAGTTTTAATCTCACACTTCAATTTTCACAGCAGCATCAGTGCCTGTTCTAATAATACAGCTGATATTTTATACATTTTAACAAATCATAAACTCACTGTTGAGTCACTAAACAGAGCAGATGTAAAATTGAGAACAGAGAAATATTTGAGAGATATTATAAAATATTAATGTGATGAAGGGGTCAAGTATGTTAAATTCACTGTAAAGTCACTAAACCTCCCAGATATGTAAGAAAGGGATATTGTAAGAATATTATTCAGGTGATATAATGTTGACCAATAAAACACATCTCCTACTACCTTCATAAAATATATTTTGGATAATCTAGATTTATTTTCACATTTAGGACTATTATACTATATTCAATTGGAAGGGATTAAATGTGCCACATAAGAAAATAAATTCTAAGATGCTGTAGTGGACCCATTTCTTTATTCCCACAGCACTGTTTCATGTTTCATCTGTGATGAGCTTCATGATATCAGAAGCTGAAATGGCTTTGAACAACCTACAAACATTATTATTTTTAATCAGTAGCACCTTCTCGGTCTTATTACATGCACGTACGCACACACTGCTGATGTGATGCTCTTTTCACCAGCACTGTCCCAGGAAACTAGAGGCTTTTGTCTCAGTCTTAGTTCAAATCCCAATTTTATGATGTAATTTTTGTAATAAACAATATACAATGTCAATACAATGTCAGTCTCTTTAGTTCACATATTTTAAGACTGTTCTCCGCATCAAAATGCAGCGTGATCTAAAAGATGTATGAATGCAAACAGAACACCTCAGACACATCTCAGGGGTTTGGTGAGCCAGTGACAAAGACCTGCACCACATCCAGCACATTCATTCAAGCACACAGACACCTTAGTTTGTAAATCCATTACTCACAGAGCAGCTGTCACCAGTGCTTTTAATGTGACAGCCACTCGGAGTGAAATGACTGTTTGAGAGGAGGAACCAGAGCGAGGATGTGATTCTCCCACAGAGGAAGAATGCTGCAAAGTAATTACTGACAGCAAAGTGAACTGTGGTCTCAAGTACAGCAGAGCCTGTTCCTACCTCTTCTGCAGCTTCCTGCTGAGCTCCTCCAGGATTTCACACGACTGCCGGTGGTACTCTACTGCCGCCTCAATCAGTGCTGACAGCTGGCTCACCTGCTCCACCTGTTGGCCACAAGCCCAATGTGAGGGCAAACAACAAATTAACTTACCCCACAGCAACCTTGTAAGGACTCTCCATGAAGAAAGTCTAGCGTCACTTACGTCATTCTCCAGGAAGTTGAACATGCTCCTCTCGGCCAGCTCTTTGCTCTCCTCAAACTTCTCCACAGCCTGCCGGATCTCCTCGTCTGGGATCTTCCCCTGACGCTTCTTCTTATAGTCGAAGTCTAACCGACGGCCCTCCAGCTTCTTCAGGTGGTGCTGCAAATGCAAACAGGAGCAAATCAGAATGTTTTGTTTAGCCCCGCTCCTTTAAATGCTTTACAATACTGCTTCAATGTGTCGGCATAATCTCACAGACTCAACTCACTCAAACTCTCACATCTACATGCAGAACGCAGATATTTTTAACTTCTAATTTGCTTTACAATATATAATTTCATAAACATGTATTCTGAAATATGATTCAATATGCTGTTTACTTCTTCTTTTCTGCCACATGTATGTGATCTCTGAGTGAAACATTAATTTTACTGCAATTAATGCATTTTCGTCCCCAAAAAATCCAAATCTACATCCTTGATATCTGATACCAAGATGGAAAACAGGTATTTTATCAGGAGGCCAACATTAGATTGATGACTTGAATTCATGGACAGAGTATTTATCATGGAGCACAAACCACAAATGTCAGCTCAGCTTCTTTCAAATTTGTTTAGTGTGGTAAAAACAGTCTGCTGTGTCTCCGTTAATCAGTTCACTTTGTTTAGGCTGCTGCGAAAGTTACCAGTCAAACTCTGCACTGAGGCAAAATTTTTAAAGTGGAATCTTGTCTTTAGTGTGAAAAGCAAATCAGATTCAGTGACAATGGATATGTTTTAGCAGGGAATGAAAAGCTGAACTAGCATTACACATCCACTGATTGTGAACTGTTCTCCTATGTCATCTGTACGAACAATGTATATAATTATCATGTCTATCATCAGCAGATACTTTGATCTGAGGAGAACGGGAGAGAAAAGTTGGATAAGTACATCCCTGGTTACCATGTCACAAAACAAGTGAAACAGTTTATCACTGACAAGTGAGTGAAATGAATCAACCATAAAACATGTATAAACCATAAACTGTTACTCCCCCACCTGTAACATTATAGTACAAGACCTTGTTTTTAACCTGTAATGCAGGATCATAATTGATCAAAATAACCACAACACATGTGTGGAAGCATCTGAACACACACTACATGGACAGAAGGAAACATTTAAAGTGATGCACGTTTACGCTGATCTAATAACAGAATTTAAACTGTGTTGCAAACACACTGCAGAAGTCTTGATGGTGTTGCCACATTTCCCATGTTGAAAACACTGTCAGCATTATTACAACTTCAGACTTGCAGAATAAAGTCAACAGTCTGTTATACCGTGATCTCTTTGAGGTCCTTGTCCTGTAAACTCTGCAGAGGGTCAATAAAGTTTTGTTTGACATTTATGTCCAGGGAGTCCTTAACATCTGCCATCTGCCTCATGGCCTCACCCATATCAACCAGAGCACAGCCTGCAGGACAGACAGACACAACACAGCTCAGTTCACCAGGAAACATTTGAAAACATGCACCACATTTTAGTTTTCTCTTTGTCGTGTGTGAGACATTTTCAAATGCAGCAGATGGAGAAAAGTCTGAAAAAATCACTATAGAAATGTCTCCTTTGCCAGTTATTGACTTTGGGCTTTAAAATTCACTTGTTAAAATATTTCTGAACTTTAGGGATTTACTTGAGCCGTGTGGTTGATAATTGAATCCTGTGCTTGCAGTTTATTATGAGTGGAGGTTTGACTTTGTACAGTGCAGAGCTAACATAACAGTAACCTGTCATATGTATCTGGTATCTTGTATGTCTTTTAAAAAAAGCAGGGTTTCTGTGTGAGGAGGTAATGCGTTTTCTGTCAGTGCCAATGTGTTTTCTTTACCCCATCTTAAATGAGAAACCCACTGATAATCACTTCTCACGCACAAAGAATCACTCATCAAACGCATCAAAGAATTTCTGAAATATGAGCACTGGTACCAAAGACAGAGTCCTCTCCCAGTTCATGGCCGTAGCGCAGCATGCAGTCTCCCAGCAGGCCTTCAGTCTGAGGATAACCAGTGGTCTTCACCTGCCCCCGGATCTTAGACACCGTGTTCAGCATGTTGAGTTTGGCTCGAGAGGCTATGGCAGGAAACAACACAGACGCCACATCGTGGATTTGTTTTGCAAGACAGCACTGTGGTGGTAGATATATGTGCAGCGAGCCCTTTAACAAAACAGCACATGATCTTTTCTTCTTCTTCTTTTTTTTACCTGGGTTAGGCTGCAGGTATTCTGTTGTTTTGGACAAGAGGTCGAACACTGACTTGTTGGTCACCTCAATTTTCTGTTGGGAGCAAAACAGGTAGAGATATTGCAGGTAAGAGTTAATATTTTTCTATGGGACTATTTTAATGTTATAACATTTTAATATTCTTCTAATTTTAACATGTAGCCATTAAGGAGAGCAGGTTTATGTCCAAATCATGGAGGCTGAAATGTGCCGCACCAATATCTCTACAGTTTCTTTTTTTTGATAGTAAGCAATCGTTATCTATAAAGTGGTCACTAACATCTGAATTTATGAATATTAATACCTTTAAATAAATTGGTGAGAATAATAACATTATTATTATACTTTAAAGCTAAAATAATGACATGGAATTTTCTGATTTGGCACACTTTATTATAATGTCACTGACATTTATTTTTTATTCAATAATTTATTTTATTCATAACCATAAATAAGTAATCAATTATAATTAGAAAATAAAATAAAGAGCATTATTGGGGTGGCACATTGCAGCTTCCATACTATCAAGCCTGAAACAGAAAATAAATATTAGTACTAACAAACTGGAATGAAGTCTGTATGTCATCATTTATTACAGGCTGACTGAACTCTTCACTGACGTAATTCAACCTGACCTCAAATATTTCCAAACAATCTCACGTGTGTTCATAAACTACTGAAGGAAAAAAAGATTCAGCTGCTCTATTAAAGGAATACTTCAACATTTTGGAAATCATCCCTTTTTAAGTTCCTTCTGAGAGTCAAGCAAGAAGACGGACACCAATGTAATGTCTATGTAAAGAGCGGAGCTGAAGTCAGGATGTGGTCAACCTACTTTGCATTCAGACTGGAAACAAGGGGAAACGGTTAGACTGGCTCTGTCCAAGGTTCACAAACACACCCACAAACCACTTTCAAAGGTCACTGATTAAAACAGTGTACCTTGTTTGTTTAATTCATAGACAGACAGAAGAAACAAAGGTTGTGTGTTGGAATTATTTTTTAACAAACAGCAGGGTGCAGTGACTGTGGCTGTCGGCTGTACAGACTGTTGTCACCATCCTGAGGTTGCCAGGTTTGGTACCATCATGCTCATGCCGAGGACAAAATCAAATGTTCACTGACTGAATCTAGCAACCCACGCTAAAGCAGGAGAAGCTGCTCAGAAGTGCTAAGCGAATTAAGAGGATGTAGTTCCAGCTCCTCATTTTTTACTTTTATAAAAAGATATCACTGAGCTTTAGAGGTGTTGCTAGGTTGGCATTTTTCCACTTTGGATGGAGCGTTTATGCTAAGGTAAGCTGACTGCAGCTCTGTAGTCAACACAGGGACTCGATCCAAATCAGAATTCTTCAAGTTGACGAATTTAGGCTTTAGGTCAGGTCTCGACTGATTCAAATCACCTCATTTTAAGGCCATCCCCTCTGAACACACGATAGACTGATGTGCAGCTTCACAGTTGTCAGCAAGAAAGAAATAATGGTGTGTCCCAAAAACTATACCTTTAATAGAAGACTTCATTATTTTCAGCAAACCAATTACTAAATTCATTCAAAACCAAAACTCCCGCCAAGTAATTGTGTAGGTGTGGGCTTAGTAGGTGTGGGCTGTATCTGTAACAAACCCAGTCGTAGCCAGTGTCACACAAAACACCCATCATCACAGACTCACCCTCTCCATCTCCATGAAGTCTTCATCCAGCTTGGTCCCTTCAGCCCCACTGATCTTTTCACTGAGTAGCTGCACGGAGAGAGCACAGAGCATTATGGAGGGCTGAAGAACACACTTCAGAGGCAGAGGGGCAGGAAGAGAGTAGGAGAAGAACACCACATTAACCTAAAACCCATGAGATGTGAGTCTTTTTGCCTTTTTTTTTTTTAACATCCTGTGAAAGGCGTGTCCACATTGTTCTGCTGAACACACCACGATTGTTTAGATGACAGAAATTATGACCCTCAGTCAAAGCACCAAGACTGAACCTGAATAATCAACTCACTTGTCTTTTAATATGATTATCATCCTATCAGTCACACTGTACATAACATTAGTATATCAAAACAAATCGGTTCATCAATGTCGAGCCCTTGAAGCCTGGCGGCAATATGTGAGGAGGTTCTGTGTTGGTAAAGCACTTTTGAAATAAGACAATATGAATCATCATCAATCACTTATTTCGTCACTGCTGACACTGAATTGATTCTATGTTCTCTCTGTGAGTCCATCTGTACCAGCTGCATCTGATCATAAATGTAGTCATATCTCAGTAAAGCTCAGTAAAGTATGACCCAGCAGTTGTTCCATTATTCACCCTCAACTGTAGCATCTCCAGGATTTGTGGTTGCATGATATCATCCTCACAATCTGTCTCTCTGATGTTCAGTGCAGATGGTCCAAGTTAAGCTGAGCTGTACAGTATCAGAAAAACAATATGCTGTGTGTGAACTAATAAAGTATGACTAATATGACTAATAAAGTACTGTTACTTAACGTAAAACTAGTTAAAGTAGTTATGTCAGTTATGTGCTTGTGTAAATGTTACTGTGTTGCATTACTGGAGAAGGGATGCTACATAATGGTGGTGTTAAAGTTAATACTACATCAAAGATTATATCAAAATAACTGAAACACACATGGTCACCAAAAATGACAGAGCTGCACAGCTATTGCTCGCCACATTAACACACACACACACACATACACACACACACACACAACCACGCACACACACACACACACACACACACACACACACACACACACACACACACACACACACACACACACACACACA
>JBAJHX010000001.1:27608815-27620566 GCA_037176925.1 Amniataba percoides | reverse complement strand
CACACACACACACACACACACACACACACACACACACACACACACACACACACACACACACACACACACAGTGGTTGATGATGATCTCCTCTGAGGAGCTTCAGCCATCAGTTTGTTACTGCATTCATGTCAATGTGAGTGTTTAAGTCCTTGGCCAGGTTTACATCTCCATTTTAAACATGTAACTTGTATCACTTGTGTGCACCCACTTTGTACATGGAGACACACCAGCAGCCTCTTTCTTTTGTTTCACTATGACACAGTTCATTGTGATGTCTTTACTGTAATGGATAGAACCTGAAGTACTGAGAAGTAAGATATTTAAGAGTATAAATACTCCAGTAAAAGTGAAGTTAATTATTTTTTTTTAAATACCCCCAAAGTAGACAATATCCATGCATGTGTACACTTAAAGTATTAGCTATATAGTACCAAGAGTAGATCTATTCACCTCAGTGGAAAAATATAATAAAAAGATAAAAAGGTAATAAATGGTATGGTTTCTCTATATAAATTCACATATCAATGAGTGTGAGTGAGGGGTTTTTATTTCTATATTTTATATTTAGTTGTGTGGCTGAATAATTATTTTAATGAACTGGTGTTGTGCCATACGAGGACATTCACAACCCACACTGGCACCTTACACGGTTTTAAAATGTGTGTCAAACAGAGGAATGGGACTTTGCCACTGTTCCCTGGCGGATTTAAAGAGGATTAAAATTCTGTGTGCACAAATAGTGGCTAATGCGAAAAGATTTGGGGCAGTTGGCCAGTTAGGAGGAAAACTTGTGGCTGCAGGTCAGGCTCTGAGTTCACGTTCACTGAGAAATCAGCCCATTCATATTTCACTTTATGGAACTGTCTGTTGCAGTTTGCTTTCTGATGAATCTGCTTTCATGTCATGTCATTTGCATAATCAGTCTTTCCGTTGAGGCTTTTTTCCAGACTTCTTCAGAGTAAACATAAATATAAATACAGAGCAGACGGTGATGATGGCTGTTCCAGCACAGACGCAGCGCAGCTAAAAGCAGTCCAATTAGCAGCTCCACACACAGCCTCGCATTTAACAGGCAGTTACAAAGTGGGAGAACCTGGAGGTTGAGCCAGAATAGGAACAAGACTTGAGTCATCATGACAGGTGCTGTATGGCAGAGAGTCAACAGGCACACTCTGATGTATGTACACAATATTGGGATTAATGTAACTGATGACCCCAGAAAAAGCAACTTCCTTTGACTGATGCAGCTTGTCATTTGAGATCTGAGACATTCACTAATCATCACTGTGAGGTGCACTATCACACCACTAAGAAACTGCTGCTCATCTCTTGCAGCGGCTCTGACATGACATTGTGCTGATTTAGCTGACATCCAGGAGATGACAGCTTTTGCATTTTGTTTTTCTAATCATCACTTGCCAGCAGATTTGGACTATTTCAGGCCAATGCGAACAAACATGTTCATGTTTCTTGCCTGACATCTTGAGAATTGATGTTTCTCTGATTGGCTGTAGGCCAGTCAGTGTAATTATAAAAGTGCCAGGATGTGAAGAAATGACAGAGCTGAGGTGTAGAGTAATGAGCTCTGTCCATTTCACTTTTCAAACGGCTTCATGCTATTGAGTTGGTTGGAAGAATGTGTCCTGGGTTAGTCTTTGTTGTTTAGAGAGAAACGTTGCTTTACCACATTAACACTACATCTTCTGTTTCTTAGTACCAGTGTTAACTCTTCTAATTACCTTTCCCTTGATGTTTTGATGTTGGATGACTGTATTCCTCTGCTACAATAATATGTTACTATTTGATCTCTGTGTCTATTTTTCCAGTGCTGCACTCTAAAGGACATATGGTTTAAACAAACCTGTGCCTGCCTGAGCAAGTTATCTACGGCACTTCTATTTAGTAAATGTCTATGTGTTGTTGTGATGCAATGGATATTTTTTCTTTGTGTTTTAAATGTTTCTAATGAACTTCTCTCCATTATAAAAAGCAATATAAACTGTTTGAAAGATGTCTGACCAACAACACAAGTAGGTATATATTTCACAATGGTCTTACACTGACAGACAACAAATCCCTCACTTTTGAGAAGCCGGAGCCAGTGAATGATCTGAATCACTTCCATCTAATATTGTGCTCCTATACAGCAGAGATCTAAAGTCCTGTGACTCACAGTGATATAAATATCATTATAACATGTTCCTAGCTAATTCACATCCCGACTGGTGCTGAATAAAGATGCTGAGCTTGTCAAGAGAGTGTGAGAGGAGCAGGGTGGGAAGTCACCACTTCCAGCACCGCCTTGTCAGTAAATGACGAGATGACAGGAGAACTGAAGCTGCTGCTGCTGGGCCTGGATCAGAAAACCAAGCTCAGTGCAGACGACACTTTGGGAAAACCCAGGGAGGGAGGTGGGCCTGACGGTTGTGATGGCACAATAAGTGAGAGGAGAGCTCTGTAAGACGCTGTGTATATGTGGGTGAAGGTCGAACAGTGTAATGAGACGCTGCAAAAGCACAGGTAGAAACGCAGGAAATGCAGCTTGAGTTTAATGTCAGAACAGAGTCTGAACTCCACCCAAGAAAACAACACAAGTCTAATGAATTTCACAACGCAGTGTTCCCAGGTTTCATCACACACTTGAGCCCAGTTTAGCACGCTGTGCTGCAGCTCTCGTGCTTGCTTCTTCGATGTTACATGTCCCTCAGCTGAATCCTAATGATCATCCATACAGGCGAACAATATCATCAGAGCACCGTTACATCTACAACAGACCTCTGTCTCAACTCTATCACTGCCAATCTCCACAGAGTGTAGCTAATGTTGGGGTAAGGCTTACATGACTAACACTTCATCTATGTTTCTTCATCTTTGACCATGTAACTGCCTTTAGTTTTTCTAAATTAGAATGCACCTCAGTGACTCCATAGCGTATTTATCCATAAATCAGAGAAATGCAGTGTGTTACACCAGCTGATGTGCGTGTGATGTTTGATCAAGAGTTTGGTGTGAAATCAACACTCACTGCTGCATTGTAACTGCAAATTTTCACAATGGCGGTTGCACATCCCCACTGATGCTGCAACAAGCTTCGATCGTGATGCAAACCGAACTTTCTCTCTGAGCAGTTCCATTCACGCCGTTTATTCAGCCAATTTGGCAAGTCTAAACACACGGCCCTCCTGCCCTGTCCCAGTGCTGTTGAAGGAACCAAGTGGGTCAGAGCTAGGTAAAATTAGCAGACTCAGTGTAGAGAAATGAGCCCATCCTGGCTGTTGGAGCCTTTCTAGGACAGTGGAGGAAGGGAGGGGGTGCTGAGAGGGAAAGAACCACTGCACACCTCTATATGCTCACTGCAAACACTGTCTGGTCCAACATATTTGCTTTCACACACTGATTCTGTTTTTCACTGAACAGCTAAATGAACACTTTGGAAGAACACTTGTGTCACTCGTACAGAGCTGACAGAGTTGACCAGAGAGTCTGTAACTCGCTTGAAAACCACACATTGTGATTTGTAACATTTCATGGTGACAAGCCAAATGCAATGAGTAAAAATGTTCAAAGGGGTATTGTTGGAGAGACAGACAGGTTCTTAGTTAACATCCACACGCCCTGACGCTACACAGTAACACATCTCACTCCCAGATACAGCAGCACATTTCTCTACATGCTGAACTATTCCTTATAACAATGTATGAAATGACAATGTCACTAAGCGTGATGAACCCACAGAGGATAATCCATGAATCTGCAGCTCCAGATGCATTAGAACAAGCTGCAGCAGCAGGTGACAGCTGTGGCAGCAAATGACTGCTTTTAATCCACACTGACGCCATCTAATCTGCACATTTAGAGCTGCAATTATCCCAAGCAGTGAACTGAGAGTGAAAATGGGGCGCAACAGTCACTCTGAAAGTAAAACTGCTCCAACAAATGGGGGCTCTGACAGCGAAGGGACTCTCCAGCGGGCTCAGATCTTCAATGTCTGGGGCTTTTTTTTTTTGTTCCCCTGAGCTGCAGATCAAAACAAAGCACTGCACGTTCTTTTACAGTAATTTCTTTGATTGTCTGATTGTGTTGATAGAGCATTGTGTCTTCCTGCACTCTGAACACAAGCCTTTACAGATGGGGCGTCGGGAACAGAGGGGTGCACACACACACTGCTTGTTCCTTCCTTTGCAGAGAAAACACGCACACACACACACCTTGACTTTTTTGCTCACGCCGCTCAGTCCGAACCAAACACAATGATGACCCAGCAGCCGAACAATAGCGTTGGAGCGAGAGCTCACATTATGGATGGAAGACTTCCATTTCCAGACTTTAGTCTATTAAAGGATGATTCACGTTAATTACCGCAGCTTCGACATCAAAGTAACAGCTTAACATCAGCTGCTCTGTCCTGCTCTCTGCTGACGCACTCAGCAGAGAGCAGGACAGGACCCAGCAGAGAGCAGAGCGTCGCCTCTTTAAACTCATCAGTTCGTTCACTTCATTAAATCCTGTTCTCTTGTGACATGGAAGGAAAACTGTTACAGGAAAAAGCACAGACCTAATCTAACATTTTTGTTGCATGTTGAATATTGCTTTTTTCACTAGTATTGTTTTCTTCATTAGGCTATCTAACTTGGTCCTACATTGAAAGAACAAGGCTATTGTTTTATTTCCACATCTTTTAGCTTGATATTGGCCCTCGTGTGTATATTAAGAAACCCCACAATAGTCTTTAAACTGGAATCACTGTTAAAGTTGCTATGTAGAAAAATCTGTCCTGCTTTTGTCTGATGTCAAGGATCCATTGTTAAAAAATGACAACATCAAGTAGTAAATCTGCTAATCTTGCACAACCATGGCGGAAAAATTTAAATGAGACAGAAAAAAGAGCAGTCGGATGATCAGACAGGTGTATAATAAAAACCAGGTTAGCCAAACTAATTTGGAAGAGAAAACCGAAGCAAAGCACAGAATAACTAGCCAAACCTTGCACTGTGCATACCACGCAGTTTACAGACACACTTCCTGACCACTGGGAGAGAACAATAAGCTCACTTCCTACTTCAAAGTAATATTCAAAGAAAAGCACAAAGCCCACATTTAGCCTTCAGAGCTTGTACTGTTGCTTCACTCTACATTACACTGTATATATAAGACTGGTGGTCAGGAGTGTGTATTTACTGGCACTGAATCGAAACCATCATATAGTGGCAGGATGAGACCAGTTTGCGATGTAATCAGACTAGTCCTGCACTGCTCAAACACCAGGCTGTGCTCCAGCAGAGGTCGGGAATGACCTCCGTTAATCACTCGTGCAGTTGGCCGTCTGTTTAATGAGCAGTGGTGCTGACTCCGATCTTCCCCACTTCTTCTTGTTGTATATATTTTTCTGTTTTCTAATCCATTGCTGTATCCTGCACTCAGGGTCACGGGGCTGCTGGATCCAGCTATCTTAGGGCGAAGGCAGGGTTACACCCTGGACTGGTCGCCAGTCAGTCACAGTCATAGAAGACAAACAACCATTCGCACTCACATTCACACCTAATGCATGTCTTTGGATGGTGGGAGGAAGCCGGAGTACCCGGAGAGAACACACAGGGAGAACTGCAAACTCCACACAGAAGGGCCTGCCTTGACCGGGAGTCCACCCCAGAGCCCTCTTGCTGTGAGGCGACAGTGCTAACCACTGCACCACTGTGCCGCCCCTGTTGAATATATGTTTTTGTATATTTGTAAAATTTGAATTCTTGATTCAGTCTGACAATGTGGTCCTTTTCTGTGGTGGTTGCTTTGCTCTAACCGATGTCAGGTCAGATAGATTCCTTACTACTGAATCAGTATTCAATGAAATGGAAACTTTAGCTATCATTGATGTGAGTCATAAAATTTATCAAACCAAAGAAATATGCAGATAGAAAAGCTGTTATTTTCATAAATCTCTCAGGTGAGAGGGATTTGCTTGCATTTGGGGAGAAATGTTTGTTACACAGACATTTGTGGCAGATGGCACAGATGATCTCTTTTGGGAGGTTTAATGTGCTCCAAGCTGATACTAAGCATGGAACAATCATTAGCTCTCCCTTAAGAATCAATGTTGATGCTCCAATTCTCTGAGAGCTTTCCCAATCTGTACAACCAATGGCTATAAATGGCTGGTTCCTTAATGTGTGAATGAAACAGAGCACAGAGTTAATTGAGGCAGAGCTGTGAGGTGGCAGTTATATTAGCTGACTGACATAAGGTGCTTCTTTCATGCTTCACCACTACAGGCTCCTCTATAAGCTGCATAGCTACCAGCCAGTCCAATCATATTCATATCTGTGTGTACCATGCAGCTGCTGATACACAAAGATTTTATACCAGTGTGACGTCATGTGTTTGTCTTTATTGGAAATGGTCTGTTGTGCTGTACTGCATTTTGAACCTGCCGGCCAGCTGCAGCCTCTCGTGTGGAGTCTGCGAGTTTCCTCACACAGACTTCAGCCTCCACTCTGACTGCGGCGTTGGCTCATTGTTGTGCAGAGATGGTGTGCAGACAGGCAGGTGAAGGTACAGACTGTTAACAACCTAATATAACAGAGCCACTATCCATCGCTAATATGTTCCAACATGCTGATATTTAACTGTTAACACACCTAACTCATGCAGGGATGTCCTTCTGAACGTCCTACACACTGAAATTCAGTTCATGAATTGCGCCACTCAAGGTCTGAGGTCCTAAAGTTGTAAATGAAGTGAGTATAACATCAAAAGTGTGCAGGATTTTTTGTTGTGCAGCATAAGTGCATTGAAAGTTTAAACTGACAACCTGCTTTTGTTTATGGTGATTTAGTGTGTTTCATAGCTTCAATATACAGTTCACTGCTGAGCGTGTTATGATTAAATCCAAAGCCATCAAAGCGGGAAGACGTTTTACTACATCTAAACATATAGTAGTATATAGGCGTAGGAGTCTAATGACTTTTGTAGTAATTGTGGTTACTGTGAGAATTTCATCCACAATTATCAGAACATGACAGCACAAGAGGAAATAAAGATAAATCAGATCATAAATTAGACCTATTAGCGAGACAAACTGTGGTCAGTTTTATGTATTAATTAAACTGCAAACTGTGTTTATTATCAAGAAATGTAATTTAGCATTAGGGCCTAAACTTTTATATATGGAATCTAATATTAAGATTAAGTCATTCTGCCCTTAAAGAAACTTATTAAACAATTTGACAAGCACTACAAAAAGTGAAGTATTCTTAACCTCTGGGAAGAGATCTGACTTCAGATTTCAAGGTTAATGAGCAGGGTTGGATTTAAAGGCAGTGGGGTTAATTCAATTATTCCGATTATGTAGGGTGCTCATATCGGATCACACTAATTAATGCACTGCAGAGATAATATTCGAACAGTGTTTTTCCTCAGCCTCGCAGCGCACATTCTAGGTTAGCTGGACTGCATGCCTGCAGGGTATGGATGCAGGAAAACAATGCGGAGGGTCACAGGGAAGTGAAAAAAACAGCGTGATGATCTGCCTGTCCGTTGCCTGTCGAGTGTCAGCACGCCGCAGATCACACTTTCCCCTCAGCTGAGATATGCCTCTGATGGGAGGGAAAGTGACATGAAGTCAAACTGCACAGCTTACTGGAGTAAACAGCAGCTTCCCCTCAAAACAATGTGGGCTCTCTCGAGGTGGTGAATCACTGGTCTGCACACGTACACAGGAATTCTGTTGTTGCGGGTTTGTGTGTGTTAGCAGAACCAGATTGTTTTACTGTGTCTCCCAAAGGAGCTGTGCTGCAGAGGCAAAGAGGAGGGGAGAGTTCTCCAAAGCACAAAAATACTGAGAGACATTCAACAACAAGCAGTCACTACTGGACTGGGCTATGACCTTCCTGCTGTTTTGAGCAGGACTCTGTTTGTTCAGTGATGGGTGGACAGCGTTGGAAAATGGAGCCACCCAATGATTCCCAACTGAGGTTATCTACAAAGGAGTTATTTTATCATTTTCGTCTAACTTTTTTACAGATAATGACATTGCTGCATATGAGCACGTGTGCAGTTTTTCAACATACCAGTGCACACAATGTTTAAACTCCCAGTTTAGTATCCCATGGTAACGGTTGAGTGACAAGTGAGATTTGGTTGCTAGGAGACCTGTTCCCAACATCTTTAGTACGCCATGAAATGGAGAATGTCATATTGTGTAGCATACAAACATACTGTGAATGCTCAGTTCAGTTCAAATAATAGCCTTGGTTCTGGCCAGCAGCACATAATGAAAGCCAATACAGGCCAGGTGAGAAATACACCCAGAGCTATAAAGTCATTCATTATATGGTAAATTCAGCATAATCTACAGATCCATCACACTAAATAGATTAATGTAAAGCAACAGAGTTGGGCGATAAGTCTACCTTTTTTATGTAACAAACAGACTAGTGCAGCTTTAACTATCATTTGTTTTCTGGAAAAAGTCCTTGATTACACAAGGCATGCATACCAACGCTGCTGCAGAGTCCATTCCCTTTAAGTAAACAGACCATCATTTGTAACGAGGTCACATTGTGCATGTCTAAAGCAACAAATCCTCATTACAGATAGCAGTTATTAATTGATTTGATCGTGTCAAATGAAAGACAGACAGCTGATTCTACACCTTGCTCAGTAACACACAGTACTCAGCTAGAGATGGCTGACAAATATTATCTCTGCAAATACGTGTATACAATTCAACAGGAGTAGACACTCCCGCTGAACTCATATGTCCATATATCTGACAGGTCTGTAGAATGAAAGGCAAGAGGTGTCCTTGGCTAGATAACATTGAGAAAAAAAACCCTTTAAACCTTTCATTCAGCATTTACTGTACACGCATAGTTATAATCTACCAAACAACAGTGTGTGTGTGTGTGTGCGTGTGTATGCATGCATGTCTGTGTGCATCTGTGTGCGTGTGCTGAGCCACATTTATATGAAACCACAGCTCTCAGTCTGGTGTGTGTGTGCATGGAGGGGGGTTACTCAGGGTTGTTAAGCTGTGGGTGGAACTTTCTCCGTGTTCAAGTTTCAGTGTGTACAGGAAGGAAGAGACAGCAGACAGTCTAGCAGAAGATGTCATGTGTATGTTTCCCTTTAAGCCAGTCAGGTAGATGTATGTACCTACAAAACCAGGGAATCTAAGCAGCTGTGAGCAAAGAATAATTTCCTGATACGACTACAAGTGAGTTAACACAGCTGTCAACTGAAAACAGACAATCAGAAGGTTTAAAGGAAAATTAATGAATGTTTTCTCAAAGAAAAGAACACATGAGACAGGATGGCATGACATTATTGGATTAATCCTCCTTCGTCATGCCTGGATTAAACCTGCCATCCCAGGTAATTGCCTCATTAAAGGCCTGTCCAGAGGAGGGACACACTTGTCCGTTACCATCAGCAGCGTTGTTAGCTGACGAGCTCTGGCCAGATCTAATGTAATTATTATTCCCTCAGTCAGGCCACATGGTGTGAGTAGAACATGAAATTGTGATGACAGCTGGTAAACTAGCAAACATGATACCACTCATTTCATCTTCAGATTTTTCCTACCAAGTATCTCTGTTGTTGATACAGAGAGCAACTAGAAAAACTGTGGCTATCAAAGATGAACATTGTCATTAGTGTCTGCAATCTGCTGACTAGATTTTTGAGGAATATAAAAAGTTCAGAAATCCAATAACGCTCACCACAATATATTTGGAATAACCTCATTTCTGTCAATTCAATGAGCCAGGAAAATAACTTTACTCTGTTCCCAGCACTTCTGATCTCTGCAAGGAGATTCATTCTAATCTGACTGATCTGAAATCACTTAATCAATTTAGGTTCTTAACTACAGCCACAAAG
This sequence comes from Amniataba percoides, assembly GCA_037176925.1. Lineage (NCBI taxonomy): Eukaryota > Metazoa > Chordata > Actinopteri > Centrarchiformes > Terapontidae > Amniataba > Amniataba percoides. The sequence goes on along the minus strand of JBAJHX010000001.1, from coordinate 27,610,689 downwards.
ACCTTAGTAACCACAAACTAAAAGTCAGATTCAACTGAGGTGTGTAATCAGCTTTTGTTAACAAAAAGGGAAAAAGACAGATTCGAGTTGCAGTTTGATCACTGTTAAAAACCTCTTAACGTAAACGGTTTATAATCTATGCAACACAACTAGTTTTTAACATTTAAGATATTCCTGTTTATTCTGGTGGTGTTTTCCAGCTGTAAAAGTGAGAGGGCCACTCATTTTATTCAAAACATTACCTGTAATGCTTCTGATTCTGCTGAGTTCTTTATTAAAGAGGACTTCCAATTTCACACATCAAATACTGTAGTATTACTGTATATGTGAAACAGCAGCAAGAAACATTTTATGTGTCCAGAAGGAGCTGTGTCAAGTCTGATAAAATACCTCGAATGATGTAACATGAGTCAGCGTGAGTCAATCATTCTGCAATTTAGCTTCAATGACAGTAACAGCTTCATAGAATGGGAGGATGATGACTTGCCTACAATCTTGGATGTCCTGATCAGAGCAATTAAGCTGACATGCCTCATGAACTGATATGAAATGCTTCTAGTAACTGACAGTAACATGACATACAAAAAGATTCGTTACAGCTGAAGAAATCAGGTATCAAATTAATGTGGAAGTGGATCCACAGTGAAAACTGGAACCTATCCCATACCCATAATCCTCCCTGCCTCCACTCATTTCCCCTCTATTTCTCTTTATTGCGGAGTGCAAACACTAACTTTTCAATCAGGAGCTCTGAAACAGAAATAAATAAGGTCTAGGTCTGTTTCTGGAAGATTGCATCCACCTTCCCTGACTGCCTTTTACACCATTATCCCCTGGTGCTGCACTCTATTGTTCAGAAGTCCAACACAGTCTGTACTTTTACCTGCTGCAATCACACTTCCACAATTGATTTTTGAGTCTTCGTCGAAAGTTTCCCACAAAAGTATTTTTCAGTGTGTTTTTCAGACATAGGCAACCATTTACATGCTGTTTCCTAATAGAAGTTTGGTGCATGTGGAGTTACTTTGGTGCATGAATAGTATGATCTCCACCACATACTTTAGTAGTACTTTCTGTGGTTGTAGATTTCTGTAAATATGATCTGCTGCAAAAATGTGATTTATGTCAGCTTTTCCTCCTTACAACATTGAAACAACACTATAAAACACTATAATTTTCTCAAGCTGGTGACAGAAACAAGATCTTTTCTCAATGGAAAAGAGAAGTGACTGATATATGTCACTCTTTGGGAAATCCTTCAAGAGGACACCCTGTTTCTGTATATCGTGTATCAGCTGGCTGGAAGGCTCTCATTTTGTACCACCAACATAAACTGGTCGAACCACGCCACAGTGAAGCCGTACACAATGATGATGAGCTGCTGAAATGTTAATGAGCTCAAAGGCTGCCTGCCAGACCACCAGGCGACTGTGGCTCAGTCCCTCCATTTCTCAATCATTAAAGATGGATGGAGTCTTTTCACAGGGGTGTCAGCTTTATCTCTATCTGGTGGCATTTCCTTTCCATGGCAGGCTGCAGCCATTCATAAGTTATTGCGATAACATGTTGCTACTGCAGAGAAAAAGAAATTGATGTTGCATGCATGCTACAGCACACATGGTCTGTACCCTGACCTGTGGTGAAGACATGAAGCAGCTCAGACCCTGACACTCTGTGAGGGTCACCATGAGGTGTTTTAAGAGTGAAAAGTTCTCAAGGGAGATATTCCTGTATCGGCCAGGGATGTGTATGAAAGTGAAGTACTCAGCTTAAACATAAAATTCTAATTCAAAACATCCATCTGCATTCAAACTTCAAAGGCTCCTGTTTTGTTTTTTTGCTTCACAGAAGCTGCAGACACACAGAGGAAGCGA
>JBAJHX010000001.1:27507915-27587600 GCA_037176925.1 Amniataba percoides | reverse complement strand
CTTATATATGTATATGTATACTGTACAGTGTATGTATTTAATTTTGCTTAGGAACAGTTAGTGTAGGCCATCACCGTGTGACCCACTGAGTCAAATAAAGGTACACTGTGGAATTTTATTGTAAACAAATTTTTATTTACATGCACTATTTCCTCCCCAAAACACATTGTACGTGTCAGTAATCAGTGAAGATTCATGTCTCAGCAGGCCTATGTATCCAAACAAATGCAGATTAAACCAGCTATTTAAAGCCCTATTCAGTGCTGACCTCATCCTCATGGCAAGACGGTTAACCTTTTCTCATGAGTTTCACAGTGTGGACCTGGTATACCTGCTTGCAGTTTTTTGTGTGATTTTCCATGCTGAAATCACAGGTGACATGAATTTATTATTTCATTTTCACTCAGATGATCTGATTGAACTTCACAGCAGAAATATAAATTATGTACAATTTATCTTAGATTTTATTTTTATGTTTATTCCCTTATGAAATGAATTCTTATCTACATATTTCTACCCACCTAAGAAGAAACCTCACAGCCAAGGGCCCCCCTTCACTCCAAGGCTCTGCTACTATGCCCATGCAGTAATCCATCTATGATGAGTAATTGTAATTACACCAAGAGACAGGAAGTCTCTATCTGGTTCTCTAATGTTGTCTGAAACAGTAGCCTGCGTCTTGAAGAGGCTCCATATGAGACCTGGCATATTTAAACACATTTACAGCCGGATCTGACTTCCAACAACCCTCCGATGCAGGTTCACTTGTATTTTCTGAGAGTTAAATCTGACCTTTGCACAGCTCTGCTCCTTTGACAGCATACATGAAAACCAATCATAGAGTGTGATCCACCTGCTTTCTGTTTATACAATTAGAGAGCCCAGGCCTTGGTACATAGCAGCATTGAGAGCTTTTGTTTAATGTGTTTTACTGCTGTAAGGTCTGTGCAGGCTCATTCTGCAACCGCACATGTTATTTTATCATGCTATGGACATTCAGCATGGAAACATGCTTTTGAAATAATTGTCATGGCTGAAAGAGGCAGCAGTCAATCACCTCTCTGAATATCACAGATTAAAAGGCTTCACATCCTGAAACTGAAACGCACTTCATGTCTGAATGTACGTACAAGTTGTGTGTGTGTGTGTGTGCAGATGCTTGTTACACAGCTCAGTCAAGTGGAGAAACTTACAGAAACTGATATTTCACATTCTGTTTTGTTTAACCAGTAATTCCATTATACACAGGTGGTGGGAAAACAGGCCTGTAGTGTGCTGTCTGTCCACATGATATCTTCTTATCTGTAGAGCAAGATTGCAAGATTCTGCAGAATGGCACTTCCTCCTTCAAGTCATGTCATGAAACTCTCCCAGCAATGGCAGAGCAGTTGCTAAACACAACTGTATTGCCCCAGCCTGATGGAGCAACACTGATTGTAAGGCCAAAGTAAAACATATCCTTCAGTTTCGTGGCTCTTCTATTATCACTGACTGCTGAATGCTATGCAGCATTACACGTTAAATTTAGCTATTCAGCAAGCTCCCATAATTATAGTCTGATTACCCAGTTTTCAATACCACAAAAAACAGCAGCAATAGGCTGCAGCATATTCGTCAGTGCAGATTATGTACCTGCTGAGAAAGTAATCAGCAGCAGGATGAAGTTTCAGTTTCAGTGTTTCAGTTCATTCAGTCTGTGAGGCCAAAGCAGGACAACAGTGATACAACAGTGAAGACATAATAATAACAACTTTATCAGTTTTCAAAACAAAGTCACAAACTGATTTGCGCCAACTAAAAAAGTAAATTAAATAAAAAACTTATTAATTGTAAAACGACTAAAATGATTTAAACTGTTCCACAAATAGCACCAGTTTTGGGTGAAAGAGAGTTTTAAGAGGACTGAGACAGCTGACAGCCTCCTGTTGTCTTTCTGATGACGGATTAAGTTTCTGTTTTAAACCACCCGTCTTCACGTGTGTGTGTGTGTGTGTGTGTGTGTGTGTGTGTGTGTGTGTTTTATCAGTGTGGAGGCTGGCGGAGCTGCAGTGTTTGTGGTTGTAGCAGTCGTCGGGCTCCACCTGAATGGGACGCGGCCCGCTGTAGGTGTGGTGGACGCGGCCGGTTCCTGTATCCGTCACTTGTCGGGGCTCCCTCTCCAGCACAGAGCCGAGAGCCGAGAGCGGAGTGTGGGACAGAGCTGCCCTTCGTGCCTGCGCTGTTTTCACAACGGAGGAGAGGCCGTGAGGCGAACGGGGAGCAAACCAAGATGCCTGCAGTCTCTAAAGGAGACGGGATGCGCGGCCTGGCCGTGTTCATCTCTGACATCAGGAACTGTAAGTTTGTTTATCACACGGAGAGAGACAGAGAGGCGGCTAACACGCTAGCTGCTGTAGCGTAGAGGCAGCCAGCCCGTGTGTCTTGTGGCGGACATGTGAAGCAGAGTGTTGTCAGCCCTCAGTCGGCCCGGCCCGGCCCGGCCTGGCCCGGCTCGGCTCGGTGGCTCGGACAGACGCTCAGCTGGCCTACACCGAGCTAGCTGACGTTAGCCGTTAGCTTCCCGGAGCTAACGTCAAGTCAAAGGGCGTGGACCGACTCCACACACACCGACGGCTGTCTGGGCTTTCTAGAGTTAAAACAGTTTCCTCACAAAAGTCAAGCGACTTCTCAGTAACGCCATTGTCACGGTTTAGTCTTAAAGTGCAGTATGTGTCAGTGTGAGCAGTGTCAGATAACTAAAGGACGAACAGGCACAGTGATCAGTTGGACAGCCTCAGAGAGCAGCTGCACAGCAACACTGGCTGTCAGGGTGACAGCTAATATACACTATAATACACTATCATACACACATTATGGCCACACACACTGATATCACCAGCTCTCTGTGTGTTTACTGTGTGTAGAGGACAGACCTGACATCAAACAAACGTTTCTATTGTCCACTTTGCTCAGTCCTGTACCCAAATGAAGTACGTGCACACATACAGAATACATTTAAACTACACTGAACATAAATATATCCTGAAGTATGTGAATGTGAATACTGATAAATGCGTTAACTTGATCAGGGCCAGGGTTTATGCAGGGTTTTAGAATGTCAGAGTCACAGGAGGACAGAGCTTCCTGAGTTTATGAAATTACTTTCACATCCTAATGTTTTGACTTGCATTGTCATCTTGTAATGACTTGTAATGATCTTGTAATTCACAATTATGAGAAATCTGACATGTAGTAACATAATGCTGATTATTTTAAAGTCTGTGAAAAATCGCCACTATGAGAGCAAATAAGATGACAGAGTGTCACCACTGTTGAAGACAATGATGTTATTGACTAACATAAATGACACGTCCATGTAAACATTGCTCAAGCATTGTAATTTGTCGGGAATGTGCCATCACAACCACACACAGAGCTCACACTGATCTGCTCGCTGCCGTGACATGTTATCAGTCCACCAATCTCAAAAGCTGCAGGTTGTTTTCCAGTTTCAGGGAAAACTTACTGGTGCGATGAAATGGCTGCAGTGTGTAGTCACCAGAGGTGTTTACCATCACTTAATGCTGATGCAGCGTCTGTGCTGACGAGGTTGTCTCATGTAGCCTCCTCTTTAAAGAGGACAGATCTCTTTTGGATATGCTCAGCACAGTCCATTTCCTAAACTACAGAACACAGTTGTTGACATTTTTCTGAAAATCTTTGTACCCTTTCCTAAATCACCCTACAGTCACAATAGTTACCTTAGATCCCTTTCTTGTAATTGCTAGATGATATTCACATATAGATCTCACATTTCTGAGAGAGTTTTTTTTTTTAATTGTGAGGTCATGATTTGTTAATCACAGGAAAACATTTGGTCAGACTGCTTCAAGCTCACAGGAATGTGACAGGAACAAAAGCTCCCACAGAAAATTGGAAAAAAAAATGTTGACAAATCTTGACTTGAGCTCATCATGAAAGGAGTCAAGCAGGGTAAAAAAAGAACAGTGATGGTTTATTTAAAGCTATGAATGATCACAGCACTGCTTAACATGCAAAATATCTCAATCTACTTGCAGGTAAAAGTAAAGAAGCAGAGATTAAGAGGATAAACAAAGAACTGGCCAATATCCGTTCCAAATTTAAAGGTAGGTGAACAATTCTGATGAATTCTGAACTTCAGCGTGTTGCATTGAGGACCACGAGCCAACAGGTTCTCGTTCTGTCTGAGGCCTGACTTGTGGCACTGGGTATATCAGTGATTAAAATAACTTTTGCCTTCCCTGACACATGTTTTCTTGCTGCTGTTAATCCTCTTTGCTAACTCATCTCGTGACTGTGTCTCGGCTTTGCCCCTGTTCGGTTTCTTCAGTTTGGCTGTTACTGTGTCTGCACTGTTAAAAGTTCACACACCTCAATGTGAATGTGTCCGTCTGAATCCCCTGTTGGTCTTGTTTTGTCTAACACCTGTTCCACGCCGCCTATAATTAGTTTGCTCCAGAGTGAAGCTGCTTCCTCTGCCCACAGTGCACTGCATGGACTATGTTCCTTCTATCTTATTCTCCATAGGCTCTGCTGCCCCCGCATTATGCCACAGTTTGACCAAATGTATCTGCTGGTGATTGTCTGTGCTGTGTGCTTGTCCTCTCCTTGTACATTAATGATGAAAGCTGCAGACGTTGTCTGCTTCAGCCACACCAAATCTAACACTGGGAAGTTATTGTGGGTTACTTTAAAGCACACTGACCCCTTCACTGTTGTGTTGTAGTGCCAACACCTCAGTAGTGCTTCTGTTATGCATCCGTCCTTCAGCACAACAGTTTTAACAGTGGGATGGGACCTGGTGTCATTATAAAGAGCTCTGATGAGACAGGACACCAGGGAAATAAAAAGCTGACAAAACATGGTCATTGTCAGGTCCTTCCAGGAATTCCCAAACTTGCAATCATGTTGAAGACAGATTGGACCAGTCACTGCAGTGTGTGTCTAACAATTTTTTATCTGGAAAGATACTTAACATCCAACTCACTCAAGGAAAACAAGAATCTATTTTGGATCAACTTTTATCCACCAAAGTCAAATCAAAGGAAAGCTTAAATTAAGAAGCACGCTTGCAACAGTTAAAGAAGATGTGTGTCCATTGATATGTTACTTTTAGAGCACTCCCATTGAACTAACTGCAAAGACGGTAACTCTTCTGCAGGGTCATCCTGAGATGTGAATTTTATTAACTAAACTAATTTATATTCTCACTGGAACTTTACATACTTGTTTGGAAAGTTCCTTTAAACAGTGCCATTTAATCAGTAATTAGGGCTGCACCCTGAACACAGAACATTAGAATCATCAGGGGAGAGGCCTCCTGAGCTGAAAACCATCTTGTCAGTCGAATTGCTACACACAGCAATGGAGGAGAACAGCGTGACAGGTTTTGACAAACCTTTCAACACACTGACTTGTACCTTGTCTTAGAATGACCTGAGCAGACCACTAACAGTGACTGGTGTTAGGGCTGGAGGGCAGCATGATGCAGAGCGATGCAGAACAACTCATTTCTCTTTGTTTCTCCAGTGCTCCCAGTTATGTGTGTGTATGCTAGTGAGGGTGAAACCTCCTCTACTGCTGTCCTGTGTGATTCACTCTGTCTAAAAATTGGGATCAGCCTAATCCCTCCTGCCTTTTCCTCCATTACTCATCAGTTTGGTATAAAATGACTGAATGCATTCTTTATTGCCTGCCCTGCTCACACAGTAAAGTCACATCATTGAAATTCTTGAGTCTGTAACTTCATGTAGACATTCAAATCCATCTTTGTGTGTGTGTGTGTGGGTGTGGATGTGTGTGTGTGTATTTGTACGTTTGTGGATAGGAGACAAGGCTCTAGACGGCTACAGTAAAAAAAAGTATGTCTGCAAGCTGCTCTTTATCTTTCTTCTGGGCCATGATATCGACTTTGGACACATGGAAGCTGTCAATCTCCTCAGCTCCAACAAGTACACAGAGAAACAAATTGTAAGTTTGTCTTCATGGTCATCCCCTGTCTGAAGTTGAGAGCTTGTTCATCATGTATCACAATATATCTGTGTGACAGTTTGGGGATGAAGGGGGGCAAATAGTGTGATATATATTATCTCCTCTATATGCTGGAATTGCGCTAAAACCTACTTTTCCCTTCAGGGTTACCTGTTCATCTCAGTGCTGGTGAATTCTAACAGCGATCTGATCCGTCTAATCAACAATGGCATTAAGAATGACCTGTCCAGCCGCAACCCCACCTTCATGAACCTGGCCCTGCACTGCATCGCTAATGTGGGCAGCAGAGAGATGGCCGAGGCTTTTGCTTCTGAAATTCCCAGCATCTTAGTAGCAGGGTTTGTACATCAACGTTAATGTCAGTGATTTGATGTCAGTCTTTGACTCTAGGAGCTGTTGGTTTCGTTAGACAAGCATATGATGAAAAAAGAAATTTGCTTCTGTGAATGACTGTTTTTTGTGAGTAATCCCACATAGTAGCATTGAAATTAGCTCTTTACTTGTTAAAGGATTTTCTGTATTTTAGACCCAATTTCATTTTTTGGTCATATGGCCCTTTTCGGCAATAGCTACTCCCTCATTTACATTCTGTAATTGCCTCTTATATTGCAGTTTTCATTTTAAGTGGTGCACTCAGACATTCATGTGCGGGATTCAAATAGCCTTCATATCCACAAGGGAAAGGATACAGCTCATGCACGTACTTCATCTCCCTGTGAACTGATGACTCTTCTGTTGCCACATCACAGCAGGATCTCTATGGGTTATTAGAAAGCTTTAAATGAGATTAATTAATGAGATACAGATTTATGTATGTAAAGTAGTAGAAAAATGTAAAATACTTGAAGAAAGTTTCGTTTTATCTCTGAAACGTCTCAAACATTTGGTTTGTGGTTCTGCACAGGTTGCCAGTTAATCCTGCAGTTTTCTCTCATTATAACAGGGTTTGGGTAGTAACCAAATGATTTATCGGTTACGATCAACATGTTTTTGCTGCCCCTCGTGCCTGATACACATGCTATTTTTCCTGACCCTTTGTGGCTGCACTATTAAATGAACTTTTGCTAGCAGCGTATTGAACTGTGTATTGTGTGTATTGGATTATGCTGAATAAAGCTGTGTTGTGCTTGGCTCCGTCAGGGACACCATGGACAGTGTGAAGCAGAGTGCAGCGCTTTGTCTGCTACGGCTCAATAGGACATCACCTGACCTGGTGCCCATGGGTGAATGGACAGCACGAGTGGTCCACCTGCTTAATGATCAGCATCTGGTAAGACTGAACTGCGTCCCGGTGCCGTACTACACACTGCAAGCAGTGTGTGTGGAGTGTGCCATTGATAGACATGGTTCCACCACAGTGCAATGCGTAAAGCGAGTGAGAAAAACTTTTTGTAGATACACTGTTATGTCTCTTTGTAACGTTGAATTGGTCTTCATAAAGGTGTGTGTGTCTGTTTTCAGGGAGTAGTAACAGCAGCTACCAGCCTTATTACCACGCTGGCCCAAAAGAGCCCTAACGACTTCAAAACATCCATCTCACTGGCTGTGGCCAGGCTCAGTAGGGTGGGTGTCTTTCTTTACCACATGTTATCTTTTCTCTGCTGAGGTCAAAGTTCATTTCAACATGATATCAACACCTGTTGATTTGCTGTCTTGTTCTTGTGTTTTCAGATTGTGACCTCAGCGTCCATCGACCTTCAGGACTATACATACTACTTTGTTGCTGCACCGTGGCTGTCTGTCAAATTGCTGCGCTTGCTGCAGTGCTACCCTCCACCGGGTATGTTATAGCACAGCAGGGTGTTTCTGGAGGAGAAACTGTGATTCATTGAAGAAATATACAGTCCCATAACCTGACAAGTGATTAGAGAAATTCACCACCGTGGAAAGGTTAAAGGAGAGAACTACTGTCATTGAACAGTATTTTGTCTGCATCGGGTTTCTCAGTCATTTGGTAGAGATTAAATAATTTGCAAGATTATTTCATGTTTTTGAAACACTTTGCTCCACATCTTAATATCTAAACAACCACTGACAGCTGGATTAAGATGAGATTATTGTGGAGATTCATGGTCCACAGACAATCATCCCTGATTCAATTATTCCACTTTTTGTCATTTCTTGTATTTGCCCTTTCTTCTACTGCCAGGTCAAATTATCAGCTTTCTCCTCAAGGTAACTTGATGGCTACATTTTCATCAGATTTGTTGTGGGTAAAGGATACAGCTGTTGACTTGGTAATCCCATGATCCTCACCTGTAGTGTCACCCTTAGGCTTTGTGAAACTGTATCTTGCTGATACGAGCGCAGCAGTCAGCTCTTGTGGATTGACAGTTTCCCAGGAATTATGCTTCTCTTGAATGCATGTATTCAGGTCGCCCCATGCATGATCCTGTGGCTGTTTTGTTTATCAGGTATAAAGATGTAGTAGTTCATGTTTTCATCCCCATTTTGAACACACCCCCAAACTGGAGTTGAATCAACCAATCAACTTGCGCAGTTCAGCACTAAGCACAGTTGAGATTTGGGACGTGTGCTCATCATCTCCTCTGTGTGCATCTGTGACCTACAGTTACCCATAACACCCTTCTCTTAGGGATGTTAACGCTTATTTTCAGAGAAGCATAATTCCCGCTTGGATACCATCCTTTCCCAGAAATCTCCCAGCACAGAGCTTACAATTAAAGGTATATCTCAACATTTTGGATGAATTGTATTGTATTGTTTCTTTCTGAGAGGGAAATGAGAAGACTAGTGTCAATCTCATGCATCAAATACAGGTCAGGAATTAGACTAAGTTTAGCCTAGCTTACCATAAAGAAATAGCCGTCTGGCTCTGTCCACAGTGAAAAAATACACTTCTGTACACCCCTGAACAGCTGTTGACATGTAGCCTTGGTTTCACTTGGTTAGCTTTATTGGATGGAAGTCTCTAGTTATGTCACTGCTGTTTACTACACCTCACTCTCAAGCTAGTTTTTGTTTGTCTTTGAGCACTTTTCAGCTCTGATCACCAACCATCATTTGACAAAAGCTGGACAGAAATACCATGTGGGTGATTAAAATAACTCCTCACCCCAAATCACAAACACTCACTCTTACATTTCTGGCCATGTACAGATTCAATGAACAAGATAGGCAATATAAGATTAAGGTAGGTGTATTACTTTGGACGGAACCACTGTATGTACCCCTACCTCTATTCTTTATGTTCAGCTTGGCAAAAATGCATCCTGACTTTATCTTTTTATTGAACATACAGACATGAGGTTGAACTTCTCCTCTCCCTCATTGTGAGTAAGCACATTTGCCTAAATGTTGAACTGGTATATTCCTTTCCCAGTAATGGCTGCAAGCATTGTTTCTGAGGTGTTTATTCCCATTGTCCCATAATCCCCTAAAATGAAAGTTGCATTGAGTGATTCTGGACACCAGAGGGCACCAGAGTAAGAAAGTGAAATACCAAAAAGCACTGATATAACATCTCATTTTATCTCATTCTTTTTGATGATGATGTGGCAAAACATTGTATTTTCTTTGACATACAGCAGAAAACAGCAACATGTGCTTCCCTCCTTTTAATGTGAGTGTGTGATTAGTACAGAACAACACATCGCACATCTTATTTCATGAGACAGGTATGCACGAGAGGGACAAGTAGATCAAAAGTTGCAAACTCCCAAATACCGTCTAATGTTTTGGTAAAATAATACAGTTCCTTGTGGCCAAAATGTTGCAAATGACTGTATAAGCAATTTAGACAATATGATATTAGCCAAATAGTGATATTATTAGTTGTTTTATTAGTTGCAAACGTGTAATACCAAGTCAATACACTAAGAGCGTGTGGACATTATGATGTGGGCCATGAGGTTTTACAGAATGTGTACTTTGTTGTTGCAGAGGATGCAGCTTTGCGAAGTCGCCTGACAGAGTGTCTGGAGACCATCCTCAATAAAGCCCAGGAGCCGCCCAAGTCCAAGAAGGTCCAGCACTCCAACGCAAAGAATGCTGTTCTGTTTGAAGCCATCTCGCTCATCATCCATCATGACAGGTTGGTCAGATTCACTGTGACAACCTCTCTGCTGGACATTGAATCTGGGGAGCACGATGGAACTGCAGAGGTCTGATCTGAAAAACCAATATTAGGAGATTGTGAGAAGTTTTGGGGGAAATCATTCCATTGGGTCACTAAGGCATTATGTTGATGGTGTTTGTTTCCAACATGTTTTAGTCATGGTTTTAACGTTAAACTTCACATCACCAGGGTAACCTGGCTGTGGTTAGTTCACATTCCTGTGTTCTGCAGCACTTGCTGGGTGATTTTTTTTTTATTGGATATTGGCATTGGAACACTTACAGTTAGTTGATGTATTTTGTCTCTGTTCTGTCAGCGAGCCCACCTTGTTGGTACGAGCCTGCAACCAGCTAGGCCAGTTTCTGCAGCACAGGGAAACCAACCTCCGCTATCTGGCTCTGGAGAGCATGTGCACACTGGCCAGCTCTGAGTTTTCTCATGAGGCAGTTAAGACACATATAGAAACTGTGATCAACGCTCTAAAGGTGAGTCCTTCACCAGTCGTGTGCATTTGATATGCTTTTGCAGTTTAATGTGAGAAGAATGTGCAGAGCTTGGTAACTTCTATTAGACCCTGACTGTTCCTCTGCCAACAATCTGAGCAGCACTTTTTTCAGTTACAATTTGTTTGTGCAGTAAAAGCAGCTCCTAAGCCCAAGAGAAGCTAGAAGCAGTTCTTAAGACCTACTCATAATCGACCATCCATCGCTGGTTATTTAACTTGTTCTATCTGTGTTTTAGAAGAACACAACAATAATAAACCTTTAGCTTTTGGTGGCAGGATAGTTGATAAAAACACTGTCACCTTACCAACAAATTAAAACACAAGCTGGATATGATGGAGACGGTCTTGGGATTTTTAGCCTCCATTGTTCAACACCTCACTAAGTGTCCACAATGTGAAATATACACAAACTGCAATAAATTTTATTTAGAATTTAACCATTTAAAGAGGAAGATTTGTTTCAGGTTACGGGGATGGCATATATGATCATATCAACAACAGTAGTTTTTGATATGATTAATTATGAGAAGTTATTGTTTTATGTCATGTGTTAAAGATATGATACACAATAATACACAAATTATTTGGAAAACCTGCAGCAGCCTTGTTTCACATTTGTTAAGTAGCTACAGCTGCTTGCCAGAGATATTTATCATTTCATTAATTCTGTTGGTGTTTGTTTTCCATACAGACGGAGCGAGACGTGAGTGTTCGCCAGCGTGCTGTGGATCTGCTCTATGCCATGTGTGACCGCAGCAACGCCAAGCAGATTGTGGCAGAGATGCTGAGCTACCTGGAGACTGCCGACTACTCGATCAGAGAGGAAATAGTGGGTCATTAGGACAGGCCTGTGTACCACTCACTTGTTCTCTGTGCTGCTCCTGCGCTCACTAGTTATTCTCTTCCCAGGTGCTCAAGGTGGCTATCCTGGCAGAAAAATATGCTGTGGACTACACCTGGTATGTGGATACCATCCTTAACCTCATCCGCATTGCCGGTGACTACGTCAGTGAGGAGGTGTGGTATCGTGTCATCCAGATTGTCATAAACCGAGACGATGTACAAGGCTATGCCGCCAAGACTGTGTTTGAGGTGAGAATGAAGATTTGTGGCATCACAGATTAGCCTGACTGTCAGTGCGCACCCTCAGCATCCACACCAGTTTTTCACCCCCCTCTTTCTTTCAGACATGTTCATGTATGCTCCGGGAAGACTAAATGTGCTCAGAATAGAACTAACACCAAGTGGGAACGAGTTCAGTCACACGAGTTGCAAATAATAAGCCGATTTTAAGCCATCATCCCATGATGTATTTTTCCAAAAATACACCAAAGTGGTGACTAAAATCAAGTGTTACCAGTGGCAATAAAAAATGACCCATTGGTCCTACATAGCTATAATCCCGAAGAGGTGCTAACAGTGGGAAACCACTGAGGGACTGTGTCTTTGTTGCTGGACTTAGTGACCTCATTGACGTCATCCCACTCACTTTCAGTAGATAGTAGTGTGTTGTTGTGTTGTTTTTTCTAACCTAATGCTGTATTTGTGAACACTTGTAGGCGCTACAGGCTCCTGCCTGCCACGAGAACCTGGTCAAGGTGGGGGGTTACATCCTTGGAGAGTTTGGTAACCTGATCGCTGGGGACCCTCGCTCCAGGTACACAGAGCATCCACATGCCCAAATTCACAATTATGTTGTGAAAATCTTTTTTTTTTTTTTTTTTTTTTGCTTTGAGCTCATCTGACTTTTCAGATCCTGACTTTCTGGTTTATTTTTTTTAATTATAAGTTCACTCAATTTACATTTCTCGCTTGTTTTAAGCAGTTTTCAGCCATTTATTATAACCACAATATGAGTCTGGGTCACCCAAAGTACAAAACAGCATAATTTCTGATTTTCACTAACATGTCTTCCTCAAACTGAGCATTGTGCTGTGTTTACCAACAGGAACAAGCAGCAGGAATAAGAGTGAAAGCCAGAAGTGTTTAATAGACAAGGGAAATATTGACTGAAATTTCTGTGATGACCTAGTTACGTAATAGAGGTTTAATGTGACTGTTTTGTATCGCCCTCTCTTTCAGCCCCCTGGTCCAGTTTAACCTCCTTCACTCCAAGTTCCACCTGTGCTCCGTACCAACTCGGGCACTGTTGCTATCGGCCTACATCAAGTTCATTAACTTGTTTCCAGAAGTGAAGGCCACCATCCAAGATGTCCTGCGCTCAGACAGCCAGCTCCGCAACGCTGACGTAGAGCTTCAGCAGAGAGCTGTCGAGTATCTGAGGCTCAGCTGTATCGCCAGCACTGACATACTGGTCAGTGAATTATACAGGAAGTGGACAAAAAAACAGATAACATAAGAAGTCTATCAGTCTGACACACACTCTTTGCTAATTGTGCAGTGGTGTAGTGACTATATATTCCAGGCCTTAAGCTTTACAGTACTGTCTCATTCTCCCCCCACAGGCCACAGTCTTAGAAGAGATGCCTCCTTTCCCAGAGAGAGAGTCTTCGATCCTGGCCAAGCTGAAGAGGAAGAAGGGCCCAGGCAACCTGCCCGACATCGACGACACCCGGCGGAATGTCAACGGCAGCGCCGAGCACAGCGACAACACCGAAGCCACAAAAACGGTACCTCCACAGCACTGGAATAGACAGCAGTGGACCCTGGAAGATTTTTATACAAATCCCACAAAAAGTTTCCTCTATAAATCAGCACTTTTAAGAACGAGGCTTCTGCACACAATGACTATAGCTTTCATTATTGTGTTTTCCTCGACCTTCACCTGCACTTGACTTTTCCTCTTCCTTTCCCATCTTTACCCCTCTAACCTTCTTCTCCTCTTTCTGTCCCTTTTCCTTTTCTTTCTCCATCAGTCTTCTCCTTCACTGATGGCAGACCTTCTCCCTACCAACAGACCCCGCCCTGCCTCCTCTAGTCCTGTCGTCCTCTCTGCTGGGACCATGGTATACTGCTGGCAAACTGCTACAAACTACTGCTACAAACACTGACTCACATAGTCACACTGGAGTCGTAGCCACTCTGATATTGTCAGATGATGTGCTTTGAACTTTTGGAAATATCTGTGAGACGGCATTATAAATGTAATTGTGTGTTAGCATATTTTGCTTAGAGGCTCCTCTATATCCTTCCCCAGCAGCCCTACAGGCTAGTTTTGTGCATAGTGCTGTCTAAGTGTCAGCTAGTGGGGGGGTATTTTTTATAGGTGATTTCAAAACTCCTTACATTACACACTGACTGTGCATTTTAGCCTCCATCCTCTCAGCTCCATGATGTAGGAGCTACCCATGACCAGTCATAACATTTAGTGGAACTTACTAACTGGCTAGCTAGGCTAACTAGCATCTATTTTTCACGGGTGCTAGAAACTGGACGTTAAATGTTAATGACTCTTGTAAGTGTGGTTTGTATCTAACTTAATGTGAAAAAGGTTCAGGTTATACAGTGTGACATTCTTCAGTCAGCTGTACCTCTCTTAAAACGCTTGTTTTCAGATTCACCAGTTCTTTGTGTGCAGTGACTGTCTGTTAAAGGTGACCTTTCTCTCCCAGGCTTCCACCCAGCCCTTCACAGACCTGCTCAATCTGAACTCCACCCCTTCAGCAGGAGCCAGTCTGCTGGTTGATGTCTTCTCTGACAACTCCACCTCTGCATCAGTAGAAGTGTGTGAGGAGAACTTTTCCAGGTGGGACCACACTGTGAGCTTGGTTGATGGAGTTAACGGAGAAGTGGAGTGTACTGTAACCCTATAACCCTATGAGAGGATAAGCAGTATTCAGACTTTCAGAAAGAGAATGGTGGCCTAAGGTGTCCTGACTCCAAAAACACTGAATCTTACATTTCCCAAAAGAGGTGGAGAGTGTATTTTGTTAGACCCTCTTAGCCTGCTTGTAACATGCGCTTCATATATTCTACACATCCAGATCTACCTAAATGTCAGCTAACAAGATGGCTGAAATGAAAAGAAAATATTCTGATAGTGTTACCGTTGTTGCAATCAAAAAAAAAAAAAGAAATCTTCAGTTTGAAACCAAAGTGGAAATTCTCTAGAGTCTTTGTTATTTTGTGTTTGTGTGCTTATAAATTCCAGGTTTGTTTGTAAGAACAACGGTGTGATCTATGAGAACCAGCTGTTGCAGATTGGACTGAAGTCTGAGTACAGGCAGAACCTGGGTGAGTGTCTGTCTTATACTATTTTCTTATACTATATCATCTTTTTGAGAAATCCTGTTAGACCGTGTCACTTTAAGGGCATTTTTAAGGATTCTTCTGACAGGACAGTGTTCTAGAATAATGAAAAGAATTGGGTGCCAAATGAGATTAGTAATCAAACAGGATGTGAAATGTGGTGGATACTGGTGAGATGTGTAAAGATGGTTAACCTCTTGTTGTCCCACAGGTCGCATGTATGTGTTCTATGGCAACAAGACATCCACCCAGTTCCTCAGCTTCTCCTCATCGGTGACCAGTAGTGACACGCTCAAGAATCATATCCTTCTCACTGCTCGCTCTTCTTACACACCTCATAGTCCCACAGGAAGCAGAAGTACAGAAGTACTGCTTCACACCTGAGGAATACTGTGTTTCAGCTCTGCAGGACTTCAGTTTCTGCTGTTTCCAAACCATCAAGAAAAACTTTTTTCTTTTAACACAACACAACAAAATGGACAAAGTGAATACAAAGCTTTAAAGAAACAAAGCTTCTTCAAAGCTGACATATACATGAAAGTGTTATATGTGTCTCTGGAGAATCCTTGACTGTTGTCTCCACAGCTGAACCTCCACACTAAGACAGTAGACCCCATAATAGAAGGTGGAGCTCAGGTCCAGCAGATCCTCAACATTGAGTGTGTGTCTGATTTTACAGACGCCCTGGTACTCAACATCCAGTTCAGGTTGGTGTCTCAGTGCACTTTTTATTTTTGTTGTATTTAACTACTGCTATGCTTTTTCTGACTATGATGTGTGTGTGAACAGATATGGTGGAACTCTCCAGAACATTGCAGTCAAACTCCCTGTGATGCTGAACAAGTTTTTTCAGCCCACAGAGATGACGTCCCAAGACTTCTTCCAACGCTGGAAACAACTTGGAGCGTAAGTCTCACTCTGGGTAATACTGTTTTATTCCAAGTGCAGACTTTCATGGGAACTCAAAGCTTCAGCATTCAGCTGTACATGTGGAAATGTCTACAAAAACTGAACAGGAGGAAGTTGGCATGTATATTGCAGTTTATATTATTCTGTAGTAAGACAATCCTGTTGTCCTGGCCAGCTCTCGTCCCAGAGATAAGTAACTATCTTCTCTGGCTTCTGTGTCCTCAGCCCTCAGCAAGAGGTCCAGAAGATCTTCAAAGCCAAACACACCATGGATACAGATGTCACCAAGGCCAAGGTACGAGATCATTTCAAGCATTTATCAGCTGTTTGGATTTTTTCAGATTCAGGACTCTTTGGTCTAAAGTGACTTTTCTGTAGAGTTGTACAAGGTGCTGTGTTCACCAGTCAGATACATGGTATGAAATAATCATGCTACACAGTGCCATGTCTGGGATTTCCTGCTTAACCCTGCTTGTTTTTTGTGTACATACAATCCTTTCTTTATTCATCTGTAGATCTTAGGTTTTGGTGTAGCTCTGCTGGACGGGGTGGATCCCAATCCTGCAAACTTTGTTGGAGCTGGTGTCATCCACACTAAGAACACTCAGGTGGGCTGCCTCCTCAGACTGGAGCCCAACACACAAGCACAGGTAAAGACACACACACGCACACACAGACTCATCTCTGTATTGAGACATCATATAGCGTACTGTGTAACTGTGTGTCTGTTTTCCTGTTCAGATGTACCGTCTCACCCTCCGGACCAGCAGGGACTCTGTGTCTCAGAGACTGTGTGATCTCCTCTTTGAACAGTTTTAGACTTGATGCAGCACCAGCATTTTTACACCTTTTACACTTTACTCTTCTAGTCTCACTTTAGTTTGGAACTGATGTATTGTACAGTGTAAATTCTTTTTTATTTGACTTACTCTACATGTAAATGAAGTGAAATGTATTTTTCGCACATAGCTTTACTAATATGTCACTGCTTTAAACCTGCCTTGTACTCTTTGTGTGTACTCACACTGTGAGCACCGTAGCCGACATGTTGCGGACGGTGCTGGAGGCTCTGAATGCGTCTTGTTAGTATGTTCTGCAGCTCCGGAGTCTGAACCGTTTTTGAAATAGTGTGTTTTTGCTGCTTGGGTACTGCCTTTTCTTATTCAGACATTTTGAAGAGTTGGTTAGGAAGCATTCACGAGATTGAGTCATTTGATCTTACCAGTGGTCTCACCAATGAATTCACTTGTTTTGATAGCGTTTCTATGAGACATTTATTCTTTTAGTGTTTCAAACCAATGTTGCACAGAACCGAGAAGCTTTCCTCAACTTCTCGTCCCTTTTTGCACTCGTTAGGTCAAAAAATTAGATCACAAAAGTAGATTATATATTTAGACAAGAGAATTTTGTTTTTGATGTCAGAATTCTTCCTTACACCAATTTTACACGTCTGTCATCTCAGGAGGAAAAGCAAAGCTTTGCATTGTGCTATTTTTAGCCAAAAATAGACTTTGGATGCCACAGGTTTGGTTCGGTTGTGTGAATTTCTGAGCTTCATTATGCATATTCTTTACACGTAACATTCGGACACAAAGGCACAAAGTCGATGTAGAACACTATGTAGTAAATAGATACCATTTTGTTTCCAGAATATCTACACAGCTGTGTCTGTGATTGTTACTCTATCTAAAACACAAAGAGCCTTCAAACAGATGAGAGTGATATTCTTATAAAGCACTGTCACACTACTTTCTCCTCAATGCATTTCTTCACGGAGCACTGCCAAGCTGGTGATATTTCATTAGCGTATGCTGTTTTATGAAATGTTCTTTTATCATAATCCTTGATGGCATATTTGGTGCTCAGTATAAAGACTGTTTCTGTCCAAAGGTGATGAAATCTTCCTCCCAGTGTCTCTAAAAGCAGAGTGGAATTGATCAGTGAGCGGTCTGCAGTCATAACTGATCATTTCTACATTGTTTTTAATGCATTAAACATGTTGTGTAGTGAGCTTTAGATATGCTGGGAGATGGATTGCTGGACTGAGCTAAGCTAGCTGCTTTCCCATTTTTCCAGTCTTTAATGCTAAGCTAGGCTAACCAACTCTTGGCTGGAACGTCCCATTTAACAGACAGAAAAGAGTCATATTGATCCTCTTGTCTGACTTATCTGGCAGACGAGGACATGAACCAAAAAATGTTAAACCTTTCCTAAAAGAGCTTTAGTTCGCGATCAAAATTGGTAAGAATAATGTACGAATAAATAAAAAGAATGTAAAACAAATTTTTACATTGTATTAAATGGCATTCATAGATAAGGTACTTTAACCTGGACCTGAGAAGCTTTACTGGTATGTGCAGTGTGTGTCATGTAGAATACAAGGTTTACTTTATTTAAAAAACAGTGAACTTGGTCATTTTTGGAAGATGATGTGTTTACTTTTGTCAGGCTGAGATCAACCGGCCCGGTATCACGGTGTGCCTTGTGCTGGGGGGGCAGGATTTGAAACAGGGTGTTTTTATGTATGTCAAGGGTGTGAAATGTCCTGTCGACTAACAATGATTAGCAAAGTAAAACTGTAACTGACCAACTGACAATAAGCACTGACGTTCTTTGTAGCCTGTTGGATACAGTACCATGGAAAAGTCACATGACTGTGTTTACTGCCAAAGGTACCTGGGCCTGTGTAGCATCTCTCCACTGTCATTACAGCTCGGACTGTCCACTCAAAGTCAGTTTTAGACACAATCAGTTTTTGAATGCAAAAAAAGCCCTGGTAAGCCTGCTGAACACCATCTGTCCTGCCCAACAACACATTCAGCTGGCTGGGCCCATGGTGGAGCATTTTAGCCACATTTCCCTCAAGAGCTGACTTGGGCCTGACCTCCACATAAATACTAAAGTTGCTCCGAATCCAATAAGTAATTGTGTAATACTTCAATCATTTAAAGCTCTGAATAAGTGAGTTTGACATTTCAGGTAAAAAAGCAGCTGAGACTCATGTTTCTGTGGTCTCACTGTGTCCTGTAAAGAGCGTTCAGGTGGAATACAAGGTTTACTATAGATATGTGGGCCTAGACGCTGACATTTCGACCCAGTTTGTGTTCCCGGTACTGTATCCAGGACACTGGTGCTCAGTACCAGACACCGTGCCTTCTGACAGGGGTTCAGTCTCTGTGCCAGGCAGGGTTGTGCTGCATTTGAGAAGAAGACGGGGATGGATATGTTATCGCTTGATTTGATTTAAATGTGTCATTTCAACATCCACAGCAAAACATTGTTGTATGAATAAAATAATCAGCCTTTGTAAACAGTTGCAACCTGATTGTTATGATTTAATAGAAGAAAAATCCCACATGGTACTTGATGCTTGTGTACAGTTGACTGCAGAGATCTTTAATATGGGCCTCCCTGCTGGACTAACACCCTCTGAGTGAAACCCCAGACTGAGTCAGAGACAAAGAGAGCTGCACCACCATCTCTGCGGTGCACCACCTGTGCTTCACAGGAGCTCCAACACCACACGGGCAGTCAGCTGATGACAGCTGGCATTTCTCTCTTTATAGTGTACGATCCTTTTTCATGGTGAAACCAGAGAAGCACTCACACCTCCACACCTTTATGCTCACACTTCAACTGAAAGTTCAGCCTCTCACTGCTTCCAGGCATCTTTGTGCAGACCTGAATAAGTGCACCACCTTACTTCACCACAGACATGCCCATCAATTATTAAATGTCATTTCACAATCAGAGATGGCATCAAGATCTGACTGTTGATGTCAAAGACTTCATGTAGCAGCAGCTGTAGTTGTGGAAAGCTTTTTTAACCACTGTCCTGCCACCCTCTGCTTTCTACTGAAACAGACTATTTTTTGTGAGCAGCTGTCAAGTCTGCACTTATTTCCTTTTTTCATTTTCATTATATTGCAATACAGAGCTGATTTGTCTCGTGTCACTTCTCCTGAGTTGTACTTCTGTCAGGATTGTCTGTTGTACACAATCAGTTTGTTTCGGTTCATGTGACAGCACTGTCGTACATCACAGCACTCCCTTACCTCTCAAGGGTTTCAATGGGCAAGTTAAAAATAAAATTAATTTGTGGGAAATAAGCACTGTGTTGGCTAAGCATAGCAAAGTAATTACAGGATGGATGTTGTTAACATGCTTTGTGAGTTAGCTAAATAAGTAACAAAGCTCAGCAATGGTTACTTCTTCATTTCTAACAAATCCACTACTGACCTTTGGTGTTTTCAGCCTAACTAAACAAACAAAAAACTAGCAGGTGGACCTTTGACTTCAGATTACCGTCAGATGACTTAAGATGTGAGAATAATTGACACTTGTTACAGTTCTTGCTTACAGATGTGTATTTTTCAAAATGTGTTCTTAAAATCCCCAAGAACTTTTCACAAGCAAATAATTAGTCAAAAGCACCTAGTTATATTAAAAAGACCCTGATACAGAGTGTCACAATAAAGAGAGTTTATATTCTAATCCAGAATAAATGACTACACAGGCATACTTTACGTTAAAAAGGAAAGAAGGGAAAGTTCATGTTGACATCAGTCTGTCATCAGATTATTGTCATTCATTATTGAGTAAACGGGTTGGTTTCTATGGCGACAGCACAGTGATTGTCCTGTTAAGACATTGAAGATAGAAAAGGTCAGCTGTGCTCAGTTTGGCACAGTCATGAAAATGAAAAACTTCCATGGTTCCAGTAAGTAGAAAAATATGTTGTCGAGAACCCTGCTTGTGTTTGTCACCGTCCAGAGAAGTCCAGAACTCAGTCCTGATAACGCACCTCTGCTCTGAGCTCCTTTGACACGTAGTTGAGCAGCGCAGCAGTGACCTGCTGCTGCAGAGTGGCGTTGCCCATCACGAGGGCGATGAGCTGCGCCGCGTCCATCCAGTCCAGGCTGCCTAGAACGGCCATGATGTCACTATAAAGCTTCTTCTGCTGGTTAGGTGGCAGTTCCATCAGGATCTGAGGCAGAGGCCTGAACTGACCACTGGTCAGCCAGCTGCCCAAGAGACCGCCCACTGCTCCACCTGCCAGACACACAGAGGGGTGGATGAACAGTCAGGTCCAGGACAAATGGAAGGTCAGAATCCACTAGTTTGAAGTACATCCACATCAAAGAGCACAGAAAACAATTCATGATGAATCTTCAGGGTGATATCTAATATTATTTTAGTTAATAAATCCCATGAAAATACTTCAACTAACTATGACTTCATCTTAGTAATAGTGGTCAGGCTGGTTCAGTCAGACTGTATGTAGACAGACTAACACATTGTGGTTTTGGTCCATTCATGAGATTTCATCCTCTCAATCGTTTGCCTGCTGATTTGCAGTAGGTTTGTATGTGTTTAACTTGGCCTTCCTCCAGCTGTGGCTTTGAGTGCTTCCTCTTGGCTAGTTCAGCTGCAGGAGAAGATTTTACTGAACAGAGGCTGAAGCTGCTAGAACTGATGTTCTTATGTTAACAATGGATTAAATGGCTACGTGTAATATCAGATACATGAACTGTTGTGATGAACCTGGCCCATTATGAGTTCACAGAGACGGTGACGTCTGCAAACAGACTGTTGTGTCAGACAATACTGAATTTTTAGTTATACAAAACAGAAGAGTAGCCAGGTTTCCTGCAGACTGATGAGCCTACTATGGTTAGTGTATTCCTTCAGGATACCCTACAAACTTCAAAGTATTTATTCTTACCAACAGCAATCCCTGGAGGTCCAGCGAGCAACCCGCCCACAAAAGCACTTCCTCCTGCTACCACCGCTCCTTTGGTGGAGTTTTTCACCGCGACCTTGATCTGATCGTGAGCCGATATGTTACAGCACAGGCGCATGACATCATCTATCCGTGAAGCCATCACTGCGTTGAGGAGAGTCAACTCTACTTTGATGTCTTACCTGAAAAATAAGAGACACGTCCTTAAGCCTGGCTTCAGACCACAAGCTCATAATGAACTTTGTATTTTTGTATCATTTAACTTCACACTTCACTGCGTCATGTAGCTTCTCTACAGACCTCCTTATAATTTCACAGTGAAAATGAATGCAGATTTCCTCAGACAAAGGCAGAAGCACAACAAGGTGGAGTGATGACTGATGAAATAGAATAAAATGAACTGATTTGTCAGATTATGACATTTTGTCCAGGTTTATAATCCAGCCTGGGTGGTGGTCATTTGTTCAGTCAGTCCTGCAATTTTAAAATGTAAGAATCAAGTTTACCATGACTGAGAAACACAGACAGACTGCAACCTACTGTTGGTGCATTATGCAGCCTGCATAATGAAAGAAAATGATTTAATCTTTGTACAAGACCTGATCTGCTTTAAGATAAGGGTCAGATTAGAGAG
Organism: Amniataba percoides; assembly: GCA_037176925.1. Lineage (NCBI taxonomy): Eukaryota > Metazoa > Chordata > Actinopteri > Centrarchiformes > Terapontidae > Amniataba > Amniataba percoides. The sequence continues at coordinate 27,565,510 of JBAJHX010000001.1, read as the reverse complement.
GTTAGATCAGATAAATCAGATAAAGTCGGTTTACATACAGTCCGCTGTTAGAGGAGAGCTGACAGACTGACAGACAACAGAAACTAACTTCAAGAAAATAAAAATATAGGCTGACTGACCTTTAAACCTTTGTTTCACTTTCACTTGTTTGTTCAGTACAGATTGAACAGCATACAATAATAAAAGTGCTTCATTAATGAAATCAAATGTTTGATAGAGCTTTGTTTCACTACATTCACATCTATGTCACAACAAACAGACAGTTTTCACTGTCATGTCGCTTTATATTTGACACTGTGTCGAATATCAACATGGCTGCTCTCTATTCATAAAACATCTCCAATCAAATCATCAGCCTTACTAATGTTCCACCAAAGTTTCTATAATCACAGTTACAGACATTACCAGTCCAATGTGACAGGCTCACTACTGAGTGTGGTCAAACATATTAAGGAAAAAGTATAACAAAGTTGTTGTTCGTTGAACTTCCTACCCGCTGACAGACAGTGTAGTTTGGTCGGAGGACTGAGCACAGTCACGGTGACACTTCGGGTTGTTTCTCCAGGCTGTAGTGAAGCTGAAGACACAGAGAGAGCAGCAGGCACATCTCAACATCACATTTAGTCTTACCTTCGCTCCTGTCCGGCGCACAGACGCTTTCTTATCTTCACACTCAGCCGGCTCCCCTCAAAACATGAGCTTCGCATTGCATGACGGGATTCGCAGTATCCCTTCTTCCGGCTTTTCAAAAATGCATCAGAGAGTAGAAAGCAGACAAGATCAGTATTTTCAACAGCCTTCATTGACATATAGGTTCAAGTTGTTTGTCACAAGTTTCAGTGAATCAGTCGACGGCAGCGACACTCTTTTGTTGTGTGAAAAGATCACCACGAGTAAAATTAGATAGAGATAAGTATATCAATCTAAGTAAGTCTAATTATGATAATCAGTAAAGTATAAAATGTCATTATATATCTTTACCCTTCCTCCTGAGGTTACCTGATCAAAATCAGCGTTATTGATCGCTGGTGTAAACATACACCTCTGACTGTATGTACACAGAAACAAAGATACACACAGCTTAAAATAAGAACAGCTGGAAAATGTGAAACTGAATATTAACAAAACGTACTGTGTAATATATATATGCTGTAGCCTATGTGTGTAAGTATGTACACAAAGAAATAACGACAGCATCAGGAACATGTAAACAGTAAGACAATGGCGCAATGTTGACAGAAAGTTTACACAGACACAAACAGAGGAGTCATTGAAAGTTCATCTCAGTTTGATTTGGAGATAGATGAATATCAGAGATGTACCAAAACAGCAGTAGACCCACCGTGACTTCAGTCATAGATCGACACTGCTCTCTGTTAACTTTAGGAGGCTTTTATTTTTAGAAAGGTTTTTCCCCCTTTGACAAGTTTCAGCCTGTTGACACCATGCGCATGCGCAACCCATGCGATGTGCCTTGCTACAGTAAAAGGTGGTGAACTATCTGAAGTGAAATAAGACCTCTGACAGCGAACTTGTTACTTTGTTTTCTCACTTTTACGTCTCTAACTGTAAAATAAGTATTTTATTAACCAGCTTACACCAAAGAAGCCTTTCCCTGCTCATCTGTACATTATCATGATAAATATTATTAACATTTGAAGAGAATCCGCCGTGTGGAGCTGATAAAAACAAAGCGGATATAAATAGCGCGCTCTCGATGTTTGACTCTTCCGGAGGAGGAAGTCGGTTTGTTGACATGTGACGCGTGGCTGACACGTCGACAGACTCCTCCCCCTTAGGGGCGGGGCTTGGTGACGTTTCAGCAAACGGCGAGGACTCTCGCCGATAAACAAGTTGGAGAGATCAAAACAATCAGCGAGGATCAACAGGACGGAGGGACGGACAGCGCTCACACACACCACAGCACACACACACGACCTTCAGCTCGGTCAGGTGAGTGCTCATGTTAACCTGAGTGTGTGTGTGTGTGTGTGTGGAGAACAGTGGGCTTTGTGAGCCGTGAGACTCGTCTGTCTTTTGTTCTTCAGCCCTCCTGTCTGTCTGACGGCTCTTTGTGTTGTCCTTCTTACCATCGTTATGTCCACCTGAGCGCCACTCACACTCTCACACACACACACACACACACACACAGTCATGTTTGCAGCCGGATGTTTTGCTCGGTGAATATCAGGTTATGTCACCGACAGGCTTTGTGTGTGTGTGTGCGTGTGTGTGTTTACAGGGAGGGGTCTGCTCACTGTACAGAGACTGACAGGCAGCCAGAAGACATCCAGACACTGTTAAGGATCCTGTTTGTCTCCAACCTCGACAGCAGAACTGTGCTAGTGTGCTGTGATATATTTGGGCGTTTATGTGAGGAAAAACAGCCAGCTGACGGAGGGATCTGATATGTAAACTTGTAAGAGAAATAGGATGAGGTCTTATAACAACTGTGTTCACTTGTTCGTACACGACTGCAGACTTTGTGTGCCTCAGATGGTGAAATACAGAGGTCATGTGTAAAAGTCACAGACTGAAACGTCCTGTACCAAGGTCTGACAAACAAACAGTGCTATGTAAAAGGGTCACTGGGTGATCAGTGGACCAAAGGGTCAACCAGGCTGCAGTCTGAGGTCACGAATATAGTGACCCTCCCTCTTACAGGAAGAAACTCAAGCCAGTATGACAGATTATATAATATAGCTGCAGTCAGTGTAATTTCAGCCTCTTGTATCATCAGATCTAAACAGAGTCCACGTCACAGCAGAGAGGGAACAACTCCGGCTGCTCAGGTTTCTGAGCTGCCGTCATGGAAGCAGTTGTTGATGCTAAGCAGGAACTAGGTGTCCACACACACACTGAGCTGTTCGTGGGGTCGGCCTCAAGGGGGAGCCATGTGCTTTGTGAAAGATTCGACCAGGGAGGAAGTTCACAGTTACAGCCATGAACTCGGTGCTCACTTTGGCATTTACCATGTCTTTGTTGCATCCATGCAATCGACCGTCTTGATGTTGTTCATTTACAGATTGCAGCAGAGGCCTAAAAAGATGATTGGAAAGATTCTTTCTCATCTGCTCGGGAACGCTGGAGAGGACTTGGAGGCCGCAGACGACACTTATGAAGAGCTGATGGAGTTTGAGGAGGGAGAGTGGGTCATTGTGAACCTCCCAGGTGAGAAATATATGTGAACACACGTCATTCATGCCTGTATGATTTTTAAAAGTGATATGGCTGAACCACGATGTTTTCTTACGCAGAGAACAGCCCGCTTTCTGCCCCTGAGCTGGATCCGCTCGAGAACCTGCTGATCGAGCACCCCAGCATGTCTGTCTACCAGATGAGACGCAGGATGAGTGGAGAGGAGGAGGAGGAGGAGCTAGGCTCTGATGAAGATGAAGAGGACACCTCCAGGTAAATGTCCATCTACACACTGGACCTCACACACATCTACAGTCATGAACCCAACCACCACAGTCTCACTCCTCAGTATGTTCCTTACTGTATCGAAAAGAAGTAAAACAATATGGAAGTACTCAAGTACTACTAAATGTACTCAGTTACATTCCACCTCATGTAACTTAAGAAATATATTTTACACAACAATTATGATGCTGCTTCCCCAACTTCAGCTGAGTTCTCCTCTATTACAATCCTAATGTTGATATCAACTATAATCTAGGACCTTGTAAGTCTCCTCGCATTGAGGCACTGGATCTTAAATAGATTCTCATAAGGACTGAGGAGCCACAACGTTCACAGAGCTGCACTGCAGTTACTTTATCTCTCCTGTTTTGTATTTCACCTCATCATATATTTTAATACCTCCCCGTGTGTGTGTCCAGGCCGGTGGCAGTGAGGCGGCACTTGTCCTGGCGTCTGGCTGCCTGGGGGGTCCCTCTGCCCTGCAGCGTCCAGCTGCTGGCCATGCAGAGGGCCAGGGCCCAGGTGGAGCACAAGAAGCTGAGCCGTGGCGCCCTCCACAGGCAGAACCTGGCCAAGGCGCGTTTCTCCCCGGCAGAGAAACGCTACGGCCACTTCAAGCAGCCCTGCCAGCGCCTCTACAACTACTGAACCACAGCGACGGAACTGCCCGCGAGGGGTGTGTCTCAAGTTGCTTCCATCATAGCCTCAGTGTGCAGCACAGTGCCTTGACTCTGAATTACTCAGGTTTTCCACCAATTGTTTCACAAAACGCAGCTCATTTTGCATATTCACCAAGGCATGAGAGATTCGCCACCTCCTGTGCAGTAAAATGATCTGACATCCGCTAAATGACCCACAGCAACACACGTCTTTACTCTGATTTGAATCTAGGCGACCTGCACTGCACGTCTGAAACCACTGAGAACAATGAACCCTGATCTCCTGACATCAGGAATGACACAGTTGGCCCCTCAGGTTGGAAAAGTAAAGTTTAGTTTAGTCTAGTAACACACAAAGTAAAGCCTTTGTACATTGAAAAGAGAACAGTTTGACTTGCTTAGATTGATTAGATAGTAGGAGTAGGTTTTATGGTATTGTGATGCATTTGGATGATGGCACATTTTGATTAGTTGTATTCAGTATGTTTTATATCATGTGCCTTAGCTTTAGACATTGTTGTGAGAAGTGAATAAAGAGTGTATTTCATGCCATGTTATGATGTACAGTGTTCATGTTGTGTGAAGACATGACAAGACTGTGTGGTTCTTAAGATAAATGTTCCTTTTGTTTCTAATTTAGTCTTAAGGAATAATTACAAAAAACACTGTTTATGTATTTTACTGAGTCACTTTTTTGCGTATTACAAAAACAGCTCATTTTACAAGTGTAAATACAGTTGAATATCATGTTTTTCTATTTGTGCGGATTTATAAAATGTACAAAAAAACTGCAAATAAATCTTGTTTTCTTAAGCTGGTGGCTGTATGTGTTTGATGTGGAACTGATCAGAGGAATTAAACATATTTCAGGTGACAGAAAGGACTCGCTCTCATGTTCGGAGGTCACAGATCTTTCCCATGAATCTCTTCACCTTCTCTGGGTCGACTGTGTCGGCCCAGTGGCCGCCCTTCTTGAAGTGAGACCCAATGATCATTCCACTTGCATCAAGGTAGCGCTCCATGTTGTCGTAGGTCACTCCGGAGCCTATTAGCACTGGGATTCTCACAGACTGGGAAACTGCTGCAAAAGCAAAAGAACAACAGAACAGCAGCAACTAAAGCAATTTTTAAAAACATTTTGTAGTTGGAGGAACATTAAGAGATACAGAAGGTTTATCTAGCGCCTACCACTCACCACCACTTGTACATGGAAGTACTGAAATCCTAAAACACTATTGTAATCAAATGTGATAAACTGCATCTGAGTTTAACCACAGTTATGTCAGTGCAGTCTGTTCATGCATGCTGAGGTTCTTGAATACCTCCCACAGTGCCTGCTGTCATGGTGAGGGGGGACCACATTGGGGCTGTGTGAACTTTGGACACAGTGGAGGCTCACCTCCACACTGGCATGTGAGCTGCAGTGTCGCTTTGACTGACCAGCCCCTGTATGTCTGCGATAACAAGAGTGCACATGTGTGTTAGGGAAGAGGAGGGAGATATGTGTGCGTGCATGCGTGTTTGTGTGATGGTGTGTGTGTTTGTTCTCATGAGTGACAGATGAATCCAGGGCTGTGTGCCTGTTTGGCTCTCAATTCTTACAGTCTTGTATGTCGAGTTGCTTAAAATAGCAGCCCTGGCGTTGCTGAGAGAGAGAATGTAAATCTTAATCTCCAAAGTAACTATAGCTGGATTAAATGATCCTCTGGCCAACAACAGGGTGTAAACAGAGTGACATATTATACACCGTGTTTTTTTTTGTCACGTTGTCTCTGTTTTGTGTCACGTTTCTGTCTGTCTTGTGAATGTGAGTCCAACACATTCACTCTCCTTTTAACTCTGTTTGGACTTCCACCAGCTCCTGAGAGAAAATACCTGTGTTTTTCTCTGTTAAAGTGCACCACTGTGTCCATCAGCTGCCTCTGTCTGTCTGCTAGACCCATGAAAGAACATATTGTCATGACTTTTATCATTTCAAGATGTATTTTACATCAGCGTTTCTTTGATTTTTCACAGCTTACTTAAACCTGCTTTCCCTTTTCCCATTCCCACCTCAAAATGAGTTTAATAATTATCTTCCTCTTGGCTCTTATTTGGTCTCCCTAAACTCCTAAGGACAACATCTCTTTTTCAAACTGCCCAGGGCTCCACTGTGTTCACCAGCTGGTCACTAAATGAGTCTGTCTGCTGTCTAGAGCTGGACAGGTGGCATGCAATGGGTTAATCAGAGCTTTTTCAATGAAGGTTGAGATGGGGTTGGCATCCTGAAAGTGCAGCAGCTCAACAGAATTCAGTCACTTTATGATGCATACCTGCACTTTTCCTACTGGGAAAGAGGCCAGTGCAGTAAAAAGATATTGATTAGAGCAGCCTTAGGAAAACTGAGTAAATTCATTTTTGTGTTTAAAGCTACATCAAATAGAAGCATAAAAATAGAATCTCTCTTAACTGAACTCAGTTGAAGGTAATTATAGTACTTGGATTTACCTTACATCCAGTTATCATTAAGGGCTGTAAATGATAAAGTATGATTCAGTGGTACTCGTGAGTGTGACTGTGTGTATACTACAATAATGAGCAATCTCCTGGAAATGAGTCCATCCCTCTGACTCTGACAGGGACATATAGTTAAGTTATCCTGTTCAGTTATATTTTATAACTCAAGTTACAGACTGATGGAACTGAACTTTCTCACCTAAAAGAGTTTAGATTATTAAACACTTTACTGTATACGGAGTGTGTGAGACAGACGGACAGAGTGAGAGTGCACATCCAGCATTCCTACACTGAGCCACAGATGGCTGCTGTATTGGGTGACTGCTGATCACTGGTGTGGATCTACACTGCGCTTACCAATGAGGACACTGAAGTACTGTCAGGAACTCTCACAACAGGTGCAGGAGCCCTCTGCTGGACAGACTAAGCAGTGACTTGACATTGACTATCTTCATTATAAGGCTGCAGCACTGGATTTACTCTGATTTTTATTGTTGATGGAATACTTTTAGGCTTTTAGGAGTGATTAAATGATTGATTTGAAAGATCAATGTTGAATCAATGATGAAACTTATGTTATTATGCTAAATTGTACCAAAGTGTCCAGCACTGAATGATCAGAATTCGCAGTCACTGCAGCACCGTTTGACTCCAGGTTATACACAGAGTGGAGATTTTGTGGCAGTACCTCTGACTTCCTGCGGGTCAGCCTGCACCCCAGTGGATGTTCCTGTGATGATGAGTCCATCTGAGAGGAAGAACTCAGCGGCACGTGCCGTCTCTTCAATGCTCACGTCCGACGTCAGGGCATGGGAGCTGAAAAATACACATACAGTATACAAACATTCACAAAAACACAAAAACACAATACAAAACTAGCTGAAAATGACCTGGGATTGACTTTTTAAGCACAACAACCTGATGGTCCTTCAGAACAGGCAAAGCCGCTATGTATTTAGACTTAAATTAAAACTTAATACCTTACTGTAAATATAAATACAAGACTTATCTGTAAATATCTGTAACAAACATAATTTATATCTATATATCTGTTCATAACCATAGCGTGCAATATATATAAATATATATTTCTGTTCTATTATTTGTTATCTGTACACTGGCATAGTTTTATAGGTGATAGTGTATTCATACATTAGTCTGTTATTATGCCAACTTTTAAACTAATATCATCATGTGCAGCATCTTTCCTGGAAATAGTCATCATCATTGTAAATGTCTCAATCTGGTTCATTCACTTTCACAGCTCCTGTACACTCCTTATCTCCTTATCTATCTTGTTACCTGGACACTTTATGGTTGTATGTGTATTTTTTATTTATTCTCTTATTTATGTTATTCTCTTATTTTAAAGTTTAGACTATTTCTATTATGTATAAACAATTTTCTATTATTATTTACTGTTGTTATATTTGTCCTGCACTCTGGAACAGCAATTTCCTTTGGGATGAATGAAGTTGTTCGTATTTGTATTTGTATTTTCGCTGAAAATACAAAGTGGGATTTTTCTGTCAGTGACTTCTTTGGGAGCACTCTCATCGATGGTTTGGTTATCAGGCAAAGGTTACTAGACAATCAACACTGAAGAAATTCTGGTCATGGCCACGTTATATTATGGCCAACAACACAGAGCGTAATTCTCATGAATTTACAGTCAGAGTTTTTGTACTCTACCAGCACAGTATGCAGTGATACATTAAGGTACAATGGAAAAAGATGTGACGTTTGGGAATAGAATAATTTAAACTCTTTGCCTTTGCTGGACAGTGGACAGTTTAGAGGCAACAGACATTGAAATCAGAGACAGAGTTTTATCACATATAAAGCCTCTCTCACTTCCAATCAAAAGACATATGATAACTAAGTTTTATTCTTCAGTTTTTGAGAGACAGCACAAAACAGGGTCTTTCACATATGTCCCAAATTTCATCTGATCAAATTTTGTCTAGTCAACCTCAGCCCTATTTGTATGACCCTTACAAATAGGGCTATAAGGGAGTGGATCCATAATCAGTCATATGTTTATGCTTTAAGTATCACCTGAGTAAAAGTAGGTGGCCGTTTCAGAGATATAATGTGTCAGATATATGATTCTCCTTAATAATCAAACTGTACAGATGGTGATTTCACCTGTGCTTCTTTTTGATGTCAGTGAAGATCTGCACATGCTCAGCACCAATCTGCTTGCGATATCTCAGTAGGTCCCCGGCACAGGCATTCAGGAGGCCCTCGTCAGCCACGTGAGAAAAGATGAAACCCTCAGCCCTGATGAAATCCAGACCTGTGTCCATACAGGAACATTATAATGCTATGGTTGGTTTAGGCCGACACACAGGTGACTGACCTTTGTTCAGAGACTGGGTAGTTTCTCATTGAGGACCCAACACACAGTCACTTCTTTCACTGATAAATTTGAAAAGGTCACCAGACAGTGAAATCAGCATGTTTTGATATGATATCATGTTGACACATGATTGAGGCAGCTGTGGCTGCAGATGAATGTATAAAGCACAGCAATAACTCATTTGATGTAAAGACTCAACCTGATGCCAGAGCCACAGCTAGTGCCTGCTGATTAGCAGAAGACAGTATCTGCACTCCGAGCGGAAGGGATGGACAGATGTTTCTGACAGCTGTGCACACCGCAGTCATGCAGGCACACACCTCGGGGCCCACGGAGAAGGAGTAAGGGATATCATGCATGTTCTCAATGATCACACCATCCTGAAAGAGGGATTTACAAGCAGCAGTTACGAACTCGCCTGGAAAGACTTGAGGTGAGTGAGGAATGCACGCTCTGTTCCATTACTTACAACTCCTGCTTCACGGTAGATTTCTGCCTCCCTGCACGCTTCTTCAGTGATTTGGGACATTTTCATACAACCCAGCGGGGTGCCTGAGGTGGACAGAAAATTTGGTTACATACAGTATGAGGCATCATAAATTACAGCTCCCAGATTTGAATAGATGAAAAGTACCTAAATACATTTACTCCTGAGACTCCACTTTGCACCTCTACTGTACCACAGATCAGAGACGATACTCTATGTATGCTCATTTATCTACACTTTTTTAAGTTACCTAACACAAAGCACATGATCAGGTTAGTGAAATATAATCATAATTATATATGAAATGACCTAGCAATAATGTAGTTAAAATTAGCTTCACCTTGACAACTGCTCGAGCAAAATGCACGAAACACATTCAAGCAGGAGTCACTGGTGTGCATTCAGTACTTTGACTTGTGATGCTCGGAGCTGCTGACAGTACTGAGCGCACTTTAAGTTGAGTACCTCTGCAAATGCAGGACAGTTGTAATGGAGTATCATAACACTGCATTGCTACTTTAACTTAAAATAAAGAAACCGAACTCTTCAGTCTTAGTTTACCTGGTAAAGCTTTCACATGGATCATTCCGATAACAGCAGGTTTCAGGCGTCCAAAAAGCTCCAGAAACTTCATGTTCCCGTTTTAGAGGATCAACCAGGGAGGAGCACAGAGGGAGGGGGGAAGCCTGTTTTTGTCTTTCTGGGCATGTGACGTGCCTGGTCAAGGGTCAGTTTTGTTTAAACAAACACTACTTGAATCAACCGACCTCAAAATCTACATGAAGCGGGTGGTCTCGAAAACAACTGTTGTTTGATGTGACTCCACCACCTGGATCGGACACACACAGCACGTTTGAACACGGAAAAGTGTAGCGTAGTTGCAATGGGGGGATATGAATGGCAACCCGCGCCGGAGAAAGGAAGCACGCCGCAGCCTGTGCAGGCTAACATTCATTCATTTTATGTGAAATAATGGATGCGGCCAGCGCGACAGCGGCTCACAGCCTCACACCGAGCCCCCACAACGCAGAGACCCCCTCACCTCACACCACCGCGGTGCTCTTATGTTTTATTTCAGCGCTGATCCGGAGCACCGAGGCTTTGTTTACATCTGACAGACTAGCCACGCGGTGCCCGGGCACTTCCTCTCTGGAGGCTCCGCCCCCCCGCAGCTGTCACCGGCAGCGGCCCCGCCTCCCGCTCGCCGGCTGCTTATAAACTTATTTTTCTTTTTGTGCAGCTCTACGCGGGTCGACTCCGTCAAACGCCGGTCCTGTGGTAATGCTGTGGCCGTGAGCCCGCTGTGGTCTGTGCTGGTCTGAGCCGGGAGGAGGCGGCCGGCCTGCGGCTTTAGCGCCAATTTAAAACGACTCCTCTCTGACGTTGATGCCTCGAGTCATCTGTTCCGTACAAGGCGCGAGCTCAGTGCGAGCAGCCGGGCCTGGCGGACACACACACTCACACACTCTCACACACACCGAGCACCTCCGAGTCCGAGCAACAAGTGGGCCTGTTTCTAGTCTTTAAAGGTGGAAACGAGTGAACTTCAAGTGCGGAGTCTTGAGGTGAGTGCAGCAAAACTTTATCTCGGATTTAGCGCCGCTCTTTGAGGCGCCAACTTTTAAGCTAGCTTAAACCCAACAAGTCCTCGTAAAGTTGTAAAAGTCTGTGTGGATGTGTGTTTTTGGTCTGCTGTGGTGTGTGTTACGTGTGTGTTCGGTGCTGCTGTCGACGTTTAAAGAGGAGAAAAAGGGGGAGACGAGCTGGCTCTGCTCGGTCTGTTCGGCCATTATGTGGCGAGACAGGCAGCCAAAGTTAGTGCGGGCAAAATAAGCGGCTTCCCCCGAAAAATACACCGAGTAACACACCCGAGCAGCCCTCACGGTGTGTGCTGTGTGTGTCCGGCTCGTTTCAACAGTGTCCTGTCGCTTTGGGGAGCTGTTGGGACACTTTTAACATCTCGTACCGTGTCCATTTCCCCGCGCCAGGCTGAGCCGGGCTTTGTCAGGAGGAGGGAGCAGAGAGTGGGGGTTGGGAGTGAGTGAGTGCGCTTCATTACTAAATAAAACCTCTAAAACACCTCTCCTCCGCAGGTTTACTCCGATTGGCGACCACCCCTCATAGTATAATGCGAGGAAAACGGTGAGTTTTGAGTTTCTTCTCATTCAGAGGCCTTTTTCTTTTCCCTTTGAGCGCGTCAATCAAAATGTGACGACAGAAAGGAAAGTTGAGTTGATGGAGCCTCTTAGCCATCCGGCTAGTTAGCTCGCTGCTATATGACCTTATTTTTCAGCACATTAACATGTTCCCCTGGGCCTGTGGTGGGGTTTTAATGCGGGCTCTGGACACTTTACAGCCACTTTGTCCCCTTTGTGTGTCTGCAGGGTAGAGAGACGAGCCAAGCCTGTTGCTCCCGAGGCGCCCCGAGAAACTACAGTACGGCCGAGAAAGAGGAAGGCAGATGTTGCTATTGTAAGTGCACTGAAAGGCTCGCAGACTAGCCTAAAGCCCATTTCAGCTGCAGCCAGGTTCAACAAGTAGGCCTGACTAAGTAATCCAGATCTGGTGTCACATGTATGTTCATCACTGCTGTCTGTCCTGAGCTCCAGAGTGGCTTTGACTCAGGCAGACTGTATTTACAGCATAATGAGCAGGGCTTTGATTTTGATTTATTTATCTTTTAATACCTGTTTTTTTTGTTCCCTCAAAGCAAAACCCCTCTCCGGGGACTGAATTCACATTCTGCCATTTTGATCCTCAGTATTTGCAAGATCTGGACGAGGAGGTAGCAGAGATGACCAGGAAGAAGCAGCGAGACTGTGAGGTAGGCTTCGTCCATCAGTCTCACCTTTTATTCTGTGTCGTTTCAAATTCAATATTGGCCTTTATATATTGCTATCTATATTTTGTTTTAATTAGGACTTAACCCTAGTTAAGGACACATACTTATAGTGAGACAGTTTTTTGACTGTGACTTTATCCTCTAATGTTCTCTGTGTCGTCTCTCTGTTCTCCTTCTCTCCTGTGAAGCCTGACTGGAGTCCCAATGCTGGTTACACAAGTCCACAGCGGTGGATCCCCACACCTGATCAGGAAGACCAACCAACCGCTCTGGCGAATGCATGCTTCCCCCACTACAACTTTAACAACATATTTGCAACCCCTGTGCATTGTGCCCCGCTTCCTACGCTGTGGTGAGTTCAGTCCTGTTGTGGTCTGGATCAGAGCTTTTTTTTTTCTTACCCACGCGTGCGCTCTGGTACGTGAATGTACTCGGATGGTTTTCAAATGAAAGACATATAAGCTAAGTGTAGTCTGGTGACCGTAGAAGGTTTTACCTTCTTTCACAGTTTATCTTCCTCTGTGGTTGCATATAGTAGTTCTTTGATTTAAATCTGTTCCTGAGGCTTCGTGTTCATGCAGTATCTTCTGCTCATCATGTGGTTTATGTATGTGTCAAAGGATTGTCATTCTTTCAAATTATATGGCTCAAAAGGACATGGGGAGTTAACATTGTGTCCTTTTTGTGTGTGTGTGGTGTGTTTATTTATTTATTTATTTATTTATTTTAAATTAGCTGGGCCAGTAAAGATGTGGTGTGGAACAACATGCTGGAGAAGGATAAGACCTACACCCGGGATGTTCACATGATGGAGAAGCATCCTCATCTGCAGCCTATGATGAGGGCGATTCTTCTGGACTGGCTCATGGAGGTCAGTAGCATACAGTCCAGTATTACATTTCCGTTGTCAGCACCATTGCAAACCAAACATACACTGGCTATGCTTTGAAGAACTCAAGCAGTATTTGTGGGAGGGGGGGAGCTGCATTTTTACCTTCTAGTTACTTTCACTCTGGCCTTAAATTGGTATTTGTGCTTTGGGTTGCTGGAGACAGCATAAGAGTTAACATCAAGTTTCATTTCTGTAGAACAAACACTGAAGGTCATAAACTCTTATATGCCGTAGGACACTGGGACACTGGGACTCTAGTCATTTAGGAAAATGTAAAGATGTGTGTGATCAATAAATATCCTATGGCACAAACAGTCCAGTACTCAACAGTGTCATGTGTGGTTGTGGAAAAACCCCTCCTAAACATGACTGTACTGACGAGTAAATGATGAGCTGTTATAACTTATGAGTTCTGTCTCTGAAAGAGATCTGATTTGGCCTAATCACATTCAATAAAGGCCATATCTGCTTTAGCCTTTTGATTTAGGCTCCTCTCCATATCAAAGTATAATTTGCTATGAATAACTGTGATAAGAGCTGCGTGGAAGTAATGCGGGACCTCATCAGATAGATGTGAGATGTGAGGACCGTTTCAAAAAGAGCACAGTGTAAATTTAAAGACTGAGATACTCCTTTGTCTGTGAAATGTAGATGGTTACATGCTAGACTTTAGACCAATTTAAAGTAGCAGGAAACTTGACTTAACATTTCCTTTCTCCCGTAATGTAGAAAAACTGCACATACTGTGTACGTGTTAACATTTTCAGAAAACATCTAATAACCACTAAACATCCACATTTATATGATTTTTCCACATACCAGGACAGCCTGGGAGTCTCAGTTCGTTGCAAGTAAAATCAAAGAAACAACAATGCTTTGTGTTGTAGGTAGCTGCAGTAACACACAAACATGGCAGGCAGTGAAAGGTAACAGGAATCTCACTGCCATGAGCCGTATTTTAGACTGGGATCAGCCCTCAGCCATCAGAACTGCAAAAATTACAGCCCAACAGAAAACGTAATGAAAAGTTTGTATGTGTCAAAAACTGGCAGAGAAGCAGTGATCCAGATTTCAACACACAGATCAACCCAACACAACACAAAATGACGACAAAACAAGCTCTGTGTTTGTGTGTGTGAGACCGGGATGAGCCACTGATGCAAGGTGTTAGATATTGCACGTGTCCTCTATCATGTGTAACATCAAAAGTAATTCTGAGACTTAAGATCACATCCTTTTTAGAAAAGTGAAGGTAGGCCTCCTTTGGTAAGTCAGTGTAGTGATGTTCTGTTTGTCAATGGTTTAGGTGAGTGAGGCGTACAAACTGCACAGGGAGACGTACCACCTGGCTCAGGACTACTTTGATCGCTTCATGGCCACACAGAGGAATATCTTCAAGTCAATGCTGCAGCTCATAGGCATCACCTGTCTCTTCATCGCTGCCAAAGTAGAGGTAAGGGTTGGATTATACACAATGAACATTGGGATGCTCCAGAACCCTGGTTCTTGTTGTTGTTTTTGACTGTAGCTCTGTGTCATGCGTTTGCTTTTGACAGCATCATCTTGGGTGCCCTTCCTTTTGCAGCATTTCAGAATGTTAAAATGCTCATCCTGTATTTTTGCCTCTCCCAGGAGATGTATCCTCCAAAGGTCCACCAGTTTGCGTATGTCACTGATGAAGCCTGCACTGAAGATGATATTCTTACCATGGAAATCATTATCATGAAGGTAAAGGACACACACACACATTACTCACTGAGTCATCATCACTTCAGTATAAACTACTCCCTGTCTCATCTCACTGATGGTGTTCTGGTAGAACTTCTGTAGTATGCATTTGGTATGATCCTTATGATGATTGGACTTGTATATATGTTTCCCCCAAAGGCGGTAGGTTTTGCCTCTGGAACTGTGAAAAGTGTTTAATTTATTTAGACTGAGACTGTCACAAGCAGGCATACTGTTGTTATAAGTGGTTTTCTTTCTCTCTGTTTTCATGCAGGAGCTGAAGTGGAGCCTCAGTCCGCAGACTCCCATTTCCTGGCTCAATGTTTACATGCAGGTGGCCTACCTGAAAGAGACAGACGAGCTGCTCATCCCCACATACCCCCAGGCTACTTTCACACAGATCTCAGAGGTATGCTGTCTGAGGTTCCCCCCCTATACTGATAAACTGGTGTATCCATTAGGTGCTCAATTATAACTGAACAAACGGCGAGGTAACTTTTTATTAGAGGGCAGTATTTAGTCTGCAGCACTCAACAATGATTTGTGCAGTTTAGTTTAAACTTACATGTTGGCTTTGCAACCTGTTTTGTCCAAAAATGACTTAAACTTCAGCCTGCCAGCATTCTGGTTTTAAGACATTCTGAAACATTTTTAATTTTTTTATAAGAGTTCTCTTGCACTACTCTTTTAGAGGTATGCTCATGTTTCAGTACAGTCCTGTTTCTCTTTTTTTCTTCTAGTTGTTGGACCTGTGTATGCTAGATGTGCGTTGCCTTGAGTTTTCCAATGGCATCCTTGCAGCTTCAGCTCTGTTTCACTTCTCTTCTCTGGAGCTGGTGGAAAATGTCTCAGGTAAATAAAAACAAAATTTTAATCAGAGATTTATCCTGCTTGTATTAAAGCACATCAGCTGGTGTTACACTGTGTGTTTATCACTGTCATCCCTTGGTCTATGTAGCTCTGAAGAGGGTGGAGGTAGAGGAGTGCGTGAGGTGGATGAAGCCGTTCGCCATGGCGCTGCGGGAGGTTGGTGGGTCACCTATGAAAACATTCACAGGGATCCCTGCAGATGACATGCACAACATCCAGACCCATGTTCCCTTCCTTACATGGCTGGTAAGTGAAAATGGTGTAATGAGAGCGCTGATTTCTCTGTTTGAATGGGTCCCAAAAGCATCTTGGGGGAAAAATCAGCTGCCTATAAAATGAATCATTTGAAACCCAATTTAAAGTGATCTACACACCGTCGTAAGCTTAAAAGTGTGCAGGGACATTTAACCTACAACCTCCCTGTCTGAGGTTAATGAGAGACAGTGCTGAGGACGAGCACTCCAATGAATCTGTTCATTTCTGCTGTGCACAGGACAAGGCCTACTCTTACCAGGATGCAGAGTTGGAGTCTCACAGCAACTGTCCCGTCCCATCAGGCGTCCTGACTCCACCCCTGAGCAGTGAGAAAACTGAAGAGCTGGTCCGCGTGGATGCCGCAGTGCTAAAGATCAGAGAGCGGATGGGTCACCACAACAGTTCCTTCCAAAGTAACGAAGCAAACACTGAAGCTGATGAGACATCAGCAAACTCTAATTAGGTTTTTGCATTATCGCAGTAAGTGGAAGGAAAACGTCTCCAGTGTGTTGACTCTGGACACGACGCCTCTGCAGCACCAGTACACACACGTACAGTTACTCTTCAGCGGGACAGCATTGTTGGAAACAGTATTTTCTCCCTTCAAAGTCATGCTGATTTGTTGGATCCAGATGCTTTTCAATGTCTGTGTTGTGGGTGCACACACTAACTCTAAATGAGTAAAATGCTGATACTCGGCAAACAAATAGTTTGGATGGCCCCTGTCCCCTCAGGAAACTTCCCTGTTTAGCCATCCATTTTAGATGAAAACACCAAGCAAAGGGCTGTCAGGGGTGGGGCGGCTCAGGAGAGAATTTATTTTTTGATTACACCTACATTTAGGGGTTGCCATTTTTATTTTCTATGCAGAGGCCAAATTGAATGGACATTTTATGGAGTCTCTACTTGATTTAATGTGTGCGTGTGTATTTGTGTGTGTGTTTTTTTTTTTTTTTTTTTAAATCTATTAGTGGCCTCATTTGCCCAAAAACTATTCCTAGAGTCATATTTGGCTCTATGTGCTGCTATAAAAGTGGGCTTTGCATGATGGAGGGGGAAGAGTGTGTGTATGTGTGTGTGCATGTGTGAAATAGGATGTTGCTCTTGTTTTTTGGTTCTACTCATTATATTGGACAAAACATGGCCATGTTTTGCTTTAGGGACCAGTAGCTTGGCTACCTAAATGGACAAGTGAACCAGCCAGGCTTCAGAAGCTAAAATTTTGATTGTATTTAACTTTTATTTTTATCCCAACCTGCGGTTTATTTCCTCACCACCAAAATGTAAGATTTTTATTTGACTTTTTGAAATAAAATGCTGCTACATATTTTCCATTAAAAACTGTTTCTGAGGAATCCTTGTAAATAGTCTTCTGTTGTGTTGTGGCTTTGCAGTGATGAGCCTTTTTGGAACTGCAGAACGCAAAAAAACATTGACAAGTGTTTTCCTGAAATCTAATTAGTGTTACAATGTGATGTGACTCCCTCCTTCTCTCCAGATGCACACAGTCTTTACTCCACTAGATGTCAGTGTAATGCTGTCAGTTTGGCTCTCTCTGAAAAAGAGAAACATGCAAATATACCACTGTTGAAATGCAACAGAACAGCGACTGGATCAGATAAGATATTCAGAACCAAAAAGCCAAAGTACCTGTTCTGTCCAGACTGTGGATGAATGTGAGTCCAGTGTGGGTTTTTTTTATTTTATGGCAGAGTGGAGCTGTTAAGTCTCATGTTATTTAAAGCCAGTCCATGAAGAAAACCAGTCGAATTTGATTCCTAAATGTGTCAAATGCCACAGAGTGACATGATTTTGCTCTTATTTTTTTTATTTGAAACAATGACAAACAGAAACCTTATGCCAATGTTTTGTCCCATCTCCTCACTCAGTCTCCTCGGAGCAGCAGCTACCTACTCTTAGAAATGTATGATAATGAATTGATTAAATATACAAGTTCTGTCCAGTCTATCCTCTGACTGTAAGTGGAGACCAGGAAAAACATTTAACTTGAGAATGGAGGAGGGGTTTCTGGACAGTCTCGAGGTTGTGTCTAAGACGTTATGTCCTTTCAGCACATATGTCAGCTAAATATTTAAGTTGTGTGGTTTTGTAAAGCCTCACTGGGGACTTTTATCGGGTCATAGCTTGATCCCTACAGGTCTGTAGACTCAGCACAAAGTGCCAACAAGTTTCTCAAGTTTTCATTTAGTGATTTCTGTGACAGAGCATCTAAACATCTCAACCTAAATAATGATTGTGTTGATACCTAGAATTTTGGACTATCTAATGTTGGGCAGTAATAATAATTTTGTTTTAGATGTTATTTCACTTTTTTAAAGTTTGCTTTGCCAAACAACATTTAACTACTTTATTTAGACAGATCACTAGCTGTATGTCTAAAGCAGGTTTCATGCTACACACAATGTGCTTGGCGTGAGGGTGAACACTCCAAAAACAAGTCATTGCGTATCTTTGCAAATTTGCTGGGCTTGGTAGTGCTCCTATGTAACTAGGCGATGCATGCTGAGTGTTCATTTAAGCGTTGTGGATGTTTCAAAAGTAAACTGGCCGAGCTGGTACCCCCTCAATGAACACCACTATAACCCTCGTCTGAAAGACCACAGGCACAGCCAAATGATATGAATATGCAGAGAGTGAACTGCCCTACACTGAGGAAACATGAGGATTTTTGTTAGGAGGTGTGGAAATATGAGTCACTATGACCTTCTTGAGGACTCCTTTTTTCCCCACACCATCATTTTAGAGAAGATTGTTAAAAGAATTTTCCACAAACAGAACCCTGCTGGACCAGATTCTGCCTGTCTTCTCTGAAGCTCTGCTTGGATCAGCTGTCTGTGGTGTTCACAGACACCTTCAACAACTCTCTGGTGACATGCCACATCCAGCCTGCTTCAAGTCCTCCATTATCCCTGTCTGAAAAAAGCAAAAACTTCGGAGCCACTTCTGGACTGCTGAAGTTGGCCTACAGACGCCAAAGGTCCACTGACATGGCAGTCAACATGGACCCAGCTCTGCTGTTTGTGAGCCATCATCACCCAGGAGCTCAGGTGGGAACTGAACATCAGCTCAGGAGAGGTTGTCCTTCCTACAGCAGCTGAAGATCACCCTGACAGAGACAACTATGCTGCACTTCTACGCCACCATCTTTCAGTCCAATCCCACCTTATTCATCAACAACTGACACACAAGGACAGACTGCAGCGTATCATCCACTCTGCAGAGAAGAAGGCAAACCACCACCTCTCTAGGCTGACCTCCTCCCACCCAGACAAACTGTTTGAGAGACTCTCCTCCAGCAGGAGGTTGTGGCTCAACAGGACCAAAACCTCACAACACAAGAAGTTTCTTCTTCATCTTCTTCTTCTGCAGCTGGCTTCATCCATGTTAGCAGAAGCTCATCCTTCTCTATTTCACATTTCACATTATTATAATGCACAAATTTTCTCTGTACTTGTACACTCCTGCACAAACTGTACAGCTCTTTCAATCCAAAAACAGACATGCTTTATATAATATCTTCCAATATATTTATTTTACGTTTCTTGACTGACCAATGATTTTACATCTATGAAAGCCACAAGAGTCTGACTGACAGGACTTAAAATACATTTTAACTACCTTCGCTCGCCTAACCTCATACTCGTACTGCAACTGTAGCTTTCGTACAAAGCACTACCCATTGTTCTTCTCCCAGCCTAGACCTCTGCAAATGATGTGCTCCAGTTGTAACTGTAAGACTTAGGACACCAGAAAACCCAACATTTTAGAAAGCACACTAATAAACTAATAAAAAATGACAACATTTAACAGCGAACATAATAGAACAAAAGTTTATAAAGCAGCCTGCGAAGTGCTGATATGACACCAAAAATCAGAAACTGTGCTGTTTTATTTTGTTAGGAGACTGTTTACAAGACATTCCTAATTATTCCTGCATTCTTGTGTTGTGTTATTTTTCATGGCATCCATTTTCAGTTTTTTTTCCAGCGTGTTGCTGTAACTGGTCTGTTCAGTCTTCACCAGTCGTCTCATCAAAACTGGAGGGTGTTTCCTCTCACATTAACAATTATACCAGGTTTGTTTGAGTAAGTCAGGTTGTCATGAAACTCTGTTTCATAAATTATTCATAAATTATTTGATAAAAATCCTGTGAACTACTGACCAGCCTCTTCACTGGAATCTGGAGTCATCTTTCCTATAGGATCTTGACAGGGACAGAAAGAGTGAGTTTCTAATAAAGCAATGAGTAATAAAGATCAATACATCGTTTTACAGGTCTGTAGAATCATTTTGCTGCTGCAGGCTTTCCATTTCCACAGGGCTTTTAAAAAAGGGATGTATAATTCACAACACTGAAGGCACAGACTGACACATGTAAAGACACTCCATCACTGCAGAACAGTGACATTATCTTTAACTTTTAACATGATTATTATTATTACATTATTATTATTATTATTGATAATAGTTTGTTTGTCATCAGACAACAACAAAAAAAGCCAAAGTCTCACAATTATTTACAGCTTCTTGTTTGTTTTGTAGAATTGTATTCTTTTGACCTGATTGAATATAACTTCTTACTGTGGATTTCTCCTCCATTTCCTGCAGGTATCAGGTTTAGCTTCAGCTCAGGTTTAAACAGTGTTAAAGTCAATCTGTGAGAAAGTTTTCTCTCCAGTATTTCACACAACAGCTCGTCTTCACTGTCACACTGTGAAGTCATAGTCAGTCACATAAACTGCACTTCAGATCTGAGGTAATATGGTATTCTGTTATTCTGTTTCATGTATCTGGACAGCATTATGCTCATATGTGGTTTGAGATACATAATACTGTAGCTTTACAATAAGAAACATGTTCAACATGTGATTTCTGTTAAAATGTCACAAGATGAAAGAAACAGAAATCCTCTTAATGTGTTTACTAATAAAGCAAAGGGGTTAGAGCCGAGTTATTTTTATGGCACTGCCACTATCTGGAGGCTGCTATGTCCTCCAATTAGCACGACCCAAACAATGACATATTCATTTTATAAAAATACTAATGACCTTATTTTCTTGTTACAGATTAATCACCTGACTGTGGTTCCATGTGTTAGGTCAGAGTTATTAGTAATGTGTCTCATCATACATCTATGCTTGAATGAACTTTTCATGCATATTTTACAAAAAACGCTCAGATTCCTCGTGCAGGTCTTGAACCTCTCATGTCCTGATGACAGGCAGAGACGGTGCTGGATCAGTGGGATGAGTTCATCTTCTCTTGTGTCAAAGCCTGCCCTCATCACCGGACTACAGCGTGCGCTAAGTATTCTTATTTCAGTGGCTTTTGCTTATTATGTATTTAATGTGTGCTGCTATGTGGCCGTAAACACCTGTTTGTACCTGTCAGCGTTCTCTGTGAATCGACAATGAGCTCCACGTTTTCTCTGTTTGAAAGTTACAAAATAAACCAGGCTTCACTTTGTCTGCTCACGTTAGCTCTGAATTGGCTTTACGAGGCAGATCGGTCATGGTTCAGTTTGTCTGGCTAATTTAAGGCTGGATTTTCTCAGTGTCCGGCCTTGGTCTGCCACACAGGCCGAGCAGCGGCTGGGGCAGTGGAGACGGTGAACGGCCGCACAGAAAGCAGCGCAGTGCCCACACTGAGAACCCTGTTAACCAGCAGGACACATCTAGACTTGTTTGTCTCAAGTGGTTAGTTTCCTCTCCGTGTGTTGACGCTGCCAGTGGAGTTGTTTGCTGGAGCTGAGCAGAGTTAGAACCAGGCCAGACTTCCCTCTGGGCCTTGCCACCACCCCATGTAAACAAGTTGCTCTAGTGTATATTAGCAGACACTTTGATGTCACCAGCTGACTTAGTTTCTCTTCTCTTACTCTTAAATATTTTATAGACTTAGGCTAATTCACAACAGTGGAGTGAGATGTGCGCTGTAACGGGGGCTATGACGACTGGCTCTCAAAAGCTCAAAGGAGTATGTGTATGTTATGTGTATGATAATCACAAGCACATACTGTATGAAAACCCTGTATGATTTCCAGTCGATCAGTTTTAGTTTTTTGAAAGGCTGCTGATTGTTTTGGGGCCCACAGAAACCCTGAAGTACCCTTAGACTGTGAGCGACATGTCTGTGAAATGCTCAGGGGCTCTTCATGTACATGCCTGTCTGTCTGTCATGCTGTTTTAAATGTGTGTCTGCCTCCCTCTTGTGGCTACTCTAATTAAATGCAGGGCCACTTGCTGAACCACTGGTTCCCTCACAGGAGCCTCGTGCTCACTCATCTGAGAGGACACACAGAAAGTAAAGGAATTTTGCATAATTGGTGTGATCCATGTGTGTCTGAGTGAAAAATATATGTTTTAAACATACTATTAACTAAACACCCCTCTGAAAAACTGGCAATTAAGAGTTGCCCCTCTGTGTGCCTTTTTTCCACATTTGTCAGGTGGCTGACATTTAAAACTCAGAGACTACAGCAATACATCATGGTTGGCAAAACACTTTTGGAAATCCTGAGCTAGCGAAAGCTGTGCAGTAGAAACACACAGGGATGAATGATGCATACAAACATATTTTGTGTGTTAGTGAATGCTGTGTGAAGTTCTTAGCTTTACATTTAGTTTGCCCTCAATTAACTAGCAATGAGGGGTAATATGCTGGCTTTGAAGAAGGTGTCATGATGTGATGATGTGCGACATTTGGGTTTTGAAAGAACATGGATGTGCTGTATGGACCCCTTTCATTGGAGATATTTGGACCTTTCATAGTAGAAAAAGCAGATGTATAACTAATGACATTAATGATGGATCTGTTCCATTAAGTGTCACAGTAAGCCATGCCAGTGAGCCACGTGCACCAGTGTCCTCGACTGAAGCTATCGCGCCTAAATGAAATACAGCCATTAATACTGTTAGTAACACCTGTGCTTTTCCTGTTAAAGAAAGTCAAAATGTCTGTTGTGTAAAAAGCTGATTGCAATACACATAGTATGTGTACTATGTTTTTACTCCTCTTGTAGTCCTTTTGTACATTTTAAATTACAAAAAAAAATGAAAGTCCATAATAATAACCACCATTACTGTGAATGAAACACATGAAGCTTCTGTTTTGTTATTGAATCCATCATGCATTTTCCAGCCCTTTGCAATTCACACTGTATGACTAATAGTAACAAGGATGATTTACAGCAGTTTTAAGACAAAATCATAATCAGATGTCACAACTGCATCAATATGTTCTGTGAAATATTAAAAGATATTTGCCAAAGATACTGCCTGTCCCCAGTAACAAGGATAATTTTACATACATTTACATAACAGTGTATGTGTATGTATGTATGTATGTATGTATGTATGTATGTATGTATGTATGTATGTCTGTATTCTTATTCTTATTATTCTTATTATTATTATTAAATCAAATACTAACCCATGAACCCATCCTCCCTCCCAACTATTCAGAAACATTAATGGACAGAAAACATTCTTTTATGTGAACTACAATGTTATACATATATTAAAATTCATTCAAGTTCTATTCGCCTGCCACAAAAACTTGATTTGGTACAGTGAGATGGCAGAAAGATTACTCTGTCCGTCTGGACAGTAGTTCTTGCTTTTAGGTTTGAGAAAGCTTTAGAAAAGTGACACTTTCAGTTGTAGCCACTGATTACTGCACAGGGCCCAACAGTATTTTCCCCATCATCATCATCAAAAAAAAAATGAACTCAGATTTCTTTATCTTCACCCAGACATCTGTCTCTTCAAATACATCAGATGCTCGTTTACCTCCAGTAGAAAAATTCTAATGAAATATCTTAGCAGTAACCCAATTGATTATTAAACTCAGCAGCCTATTCCACCTCATATCTTCATTGTCTGCGAAAACAGGTGCATTTTTATTAACTCCCAAAATAATCCATCTGCTCTGTCATTATACTGCTTTTACAACCCCATATTCGTGACATATAATCTAAGACTGCTGGAACTGTTAAAAAATAAAAAAGCAAACACTAATATTTATCTGTAAACTCAAGCTGTTTATCACAAACAAAAAAAAGAAAACTACTTTTTTCTCTGGTTTTGGAAATTATGTAAGTTTTTTACACCATCAGCAACATGGCGTCAACGTTGCTTGATAATATCATCAGCGTAAAGACGAATAGTTATAGGACCGTGATTACACGATCAGCTGCTTTACCTCTCTTACTAGATCATCATATGTACTCTGTGGAGGGTTCAACTGGTTATGAAAGTCTCAGTTTAATGCCTCTGTATGACCTACATAGAAAAAAGAGCCCAGCAAAGCGATAAGCTATTTCTATTAGTTTCTAATAAGTATTCTTACTACCTGTCACCAGCTCAGATGTTTTTATGAAATCAGATGAAAACAGTGCTGGGCTTTGCTCTGGTTGAATCTAAGTTGCTTCAGCCTCTAACTGAAGGTCTGTCTCTGGAGCTTTCATCCACTCTACTCGTGGTGAAGTAGTTTCCTCGCAGCGGGCGGTGAGGCAGAGGGCACATAACCTGAAGTTAGGAAACACTTGTGCCTTTGTCCACAGGGACCAACAAAGTCCAGAAAAAATGAAACATTCTTCTGAGCTGCTCTATTTAAAACAGCACACTGTTTCGTGAACAATAGGTGCCATATATACTTATCAGCCACTTCATTAAGCACAGTACTCACTAAAGCTGTAATTCTAAAAATAAAGAAATTAAATAGATTCAATTGAATAAAATTGTTTATTTAATAGTTTTTTTCTTTATACATCTCTGTTCCATGAAATTTCAGAAGCAGCTGATGAAGAAACAGTGAGATAGTAATGTAAATTAAACATAGCAGCATTGAGTTTCAAGTATAAACTCAATTATTAAATTAGCTTTTTAACATTTAAAGCTGTTTTAGGCAATATTTTTCTATTAAGACTGAATCACATTATCCCTGTATAGATTGAGATGTAAATGCAGCTGTTCCCACTAATCAACTCCATACTGTGGAGCTCTGTGCAGCTCTTCGACACTTGTTCATGGTTTAGGTGCAGCACTAACAGGTGGTGAGGTGTGAAGATCAGTTGTTGTTCAGGGGCTTGGGCCAGAACAGATTTGAAGTTTGTGGGCTTTGATGTGGAATAAGAAGTAAACACGTATTTAAAAAGTAACAAAAGACCTTGAGTTGTTGTATGATTTAACCAACTATATGAGCTAGAAGAATACAGCCGTGGTTGTGGTAAAGAATTCACTGATAAGGGATAGTTAAAGTTGAAGGTGACCTGAACAACCCCCACAGGATGAGTAACTTTTTGTGTCCCTTAAAATTTCATATAAAGTCATCATCCGGTTAATGGCAGTCCTATAATTCTCAGCTAGTTGATGTTTAGTGCTAATTAGCAAGTGTTTTCGTGAACAGTTAATCAGCATTGTGAACATGATAAACATTACACTAGCTAAACATTAGCATGGTAATATTATCTCTCTCTCTCTCTCTCTCTCTATATATATATATATATATATATATATGTGTGTGTGTGTGTGTGTGTGTGTGTGTGTGTGTATGTGTGTGTATATATATATATACATATGTATGTATATAGGTATGTATATATGTTGTTCTATAGGTATAGAACAATTACCCTTCACTCAGCAGCCAACCATTGCGTGAAAAGTAACACAAATACATACTGTATAACATTGATTCTGAGTCGTCACTGGTAACAAATGTCTTCCTCCGTCACTTATTGGTGAATTGCATCTTGATCTAGAAATGTGTCTGTGGCAGACCCAGGACTTCTAAAAGTCCCTGGCAAAGTGATCCATTCTCACGTCAGGCTTGATGAAAGGTTAAATAAAACCACTCATATTATCATTTCCCCCAAACAAACCAGCAGGATCGTTTTTTGCCTGTCATTAATTTTGCTGTCTTTGCTTAGGCAAACAAATACCTTATTAAATTGTATTTAAGGATTTGTTATTTGTTCAAGAGACATTTGTTTTTGTTCTTCAGTGGGTGTCACGCTCCCAGATATTACTAAAGTATCTGTATCTTCTCTTATAATTTAGGCTGAGGGGGACATATTTGGAGTAAATCTTAGAGCTGTATAGTACAATAGAGCATGTGTGGATTTGGGCTATTTAATAATGCGAGCACAAAGGCACTCTGTTCTTTTAAGTCTTTATGGGATTTCATAATGTGTGTTTGTGCGTGTGGATGTGAGTGTATATGTGTGTGTGTCACACATGAGAGGCCGTTTCCTGTCGATACTACTCCACACATCCCCGGTTCCTTTTCCATTGTAATTCCTTTAATTAAAGTGATTTTATTCACAGGCACACAGCTGGCACCGGCTACTTTCCATTAGCCATCTGAGTGGACGCCTCGTTCAGTGGGAGGACCCGCACAGGGGCTGCTTCCTATGGAGCACACAATACTATTTTCATCTCCCAGCTGAGTTTGTTGTGTGTTTTGAATTTATTAATCATTGATTTTAATGTGCTGCCTCTTGACAGTGGCAGCTACCCACGCATTAATTAATTCCTGCTTCCCAGCCTTACAAAATGGCATTTAAAAACAATGAGAGGTCGGCTGGTGTTTCCTCTGACCTATAAATGGAAGGCGTCAAAAAGCAAAATGTCAAAATTTGCTTTTATTTGTTCTTCTCTTGGCAGATTTTATTGCCTTCTTTATTTGATAGAGCAAGATAGAAATGAGGTTATTTTAGGTCTATTGAAATGATGTGTAAATACAGTTGTGTCACCTTTAATATTCCGCTCGTCTTTTTGGGAGGTTGTGAAATGCAATAATGTCTCTTTTGTCGGGCATGTTTCCCTCAGTGCACCTGCTTTGCATACGGCATCTGCCAGGAGCACTCTCAAAGGAACTGTGGGTCTTAAGTTGAGGATAAAGGTGCATTGCCATCAACAATAGGTAGTCTGTGTTTATCCTTTGAGGTCTTAAACAACTATGTGTACAAAGATTTGCCTTCCGTGAATTGGTGGAAATAGAAAAAGGGAGATTAGATCTTAAATTAAGCATATGGTGCTGGAATTTGAATGGTGTTGGGATTTGAATGTATTTATGGAAGTATATTCTTTTTTTATTTATTGAGCAGACCTGAATTGTTCATCCATTTAAATGAGTGACTGGTCTGTGTGTTTGAAGAGATAAAAGCTTGCTCTCATAATCCTTATTGACACTCCGGGATGCGTAAAGACAGCTATTGCTAAGTCCCTGCAGTGCCCTGCCCCATGGAAAGGGCCTCATCCCTATTCACACTGGGTTGTTTAAAGCTAAAGATTTCCTGACAGATTGCTCTCAACAGATTGATTAGCACATGTTGTGAGAGAGACAACTACCCAAACTGGGTCTGTGTACATTTTGCATGTCTGCGTGTGTGTCTGTGGGTGTGCGGTGCTGCTTCTGGGTGTGCGTGCAACCCCAGAGTGAGGGGGAGTCGTGGAGTGCTTATCGCACGCTTCAAAAAGCATTCCTGCTATAATTAAAAAAGCAAACAACCACAGTCGTAACCTGATGGCATTTAGTGGAAGCCCCGTGGAGCTTCGGCACAAAACCGCAAACAGTGCTGACAACTGCAAAAGATAATACACTCGCTCTTCTCAGCTCACCTCTATCACACTCGAAGCGGCTGTTTTGTGGGAAGAGAAGAGGTAGATACTGTTTTCATACACACACTCACAAAAAAAGTGCTTATGCTTTACAAACGTATAGCACAGTGTGGCGGATCTGTTTGGATCCCGACAAAAAGACTTTGAGGTCATGAAGCAGTTTTAGAAACAGCTGCAAAATAATCAGCCATATTGGTTCCATGCTGAATCTGTGACTTCATTCAGGAGCGTTCACACATCCACACTGCAACCTCCACTCTGCCCTGTGAGTGCTGAGCCGCTGCTCGTAGGAACAGATACGAGGCCTCTGCCTCAGCCTCGCTACAAAGTAAAAATAATCATTTCCATGCAAATGCACTGTTTGACATGTTCAATTAGACCCTTGTGAAGAAAACGATCGGCGCTTTGAAGAGAGACAGTTCCCACTGTTAGTGCACCTATGAAGTCCTAAAGCTGCTTGCCCTTTTTCCCTACTCCTCTCTCTCGCTGTCCTCCCAGTTCCAACCTCCCCTTCCCGTCTGGCCTCTAAAGGGAGAGAGAGAGAGAGGGGGGGAGGATCCATCGATCAGTGGCGATCGTTGAGCGCCTCCTGCCTCTTGCCTCCTGCCTCGCATTGTTTTTATCTCATCTCTCAACCCTGTTGCCATGGCACTGAAGATGGCACTTCAACCCTTGTGCTTAATGATCTCTTGGATGATAGCCTACTTGTCAGGCATTCATGCCCTGTTCTGTTGAAATGCAAGACAGAGAGGAATGAGCTGCTGCTGCTAGTGGAGGGGAGGGGTGGTTATCTGAACATTTTATTCTAAGCTTAACTGGTAGTGAAAATGGCGTTATGGGTTATTTACCAAATTAGCAGTCTTAAGCAGCTGTTTTGTTTCCTCTTCCTGGCCAGCTGAACCGCGTTCTCAGAGATGGACATTCAGCGAGACAGTGGAGCCAGTTTGCATTAATTTAGTGACTCCTTTTGTTTTGCAGCATTACTTTAAAAGCCATCCCTCTTTTCTGGCAGTTCAGTGCTGGGTGAGGGATTACCGTTCGTATAAATAGCTGCCATTGATTTGACTAAGAGAATGCTTTGTGTCATTATGAAGGCAGAAAATCCTAATTTGGAAATTGGAACACAAAAAAAAAAGGAGCTGAGCGTTCAATTCATATCCATAATCCACCACATTGCATGAAATCAGGGGTGTCGTGTTACAATGCTTGATTTTAGTCATCGCTGTGATGGAGACAAAGGTAGTGCCTGGAGCCATCATGGCGGTGCTACTCAGTGAGGCAATGTGTCATTTTATTATGTTTTATCTGGCAACCTCCCTCTGTGCTTTGCTGTGTGGAAGGACTGTGCAGGGAGCGCACTGGGGTTGTGATCCAGGAAGGCTAAAGAGGTTAAAGACACCAGCAATCATTAAAAACTAAATGATTAACAGCAAATACGTTCAGATGTGAATGCAGTCGTGCCTAATCACATGTGCCCCAGCCGTTATTTAAATATAGATTCACGCGTCTCACTCGCGTCAAACACATTAGTGACTGCTTATTGATTGAGATTCCTGGAAAAGAAGAGATTTGCCGGCTCACCATGGCTGGAGATGGAGCTGTTCGATCACATCTGACCTATTATTCATTTGTGGCTGGTGTTGTTGCTTTTGTCTCGGCGTGATTCCCTTCTCCGTTTTCAGGGATTCGCTCTCATCAGTGTTTCATCAGTTTCTTGATGTTTCAAACGGGCCTATTCTCTCTTAGATTAAAGAACGAGCCAAGGAGAAGGCTTTAATTTAGAAATGTCCGTATTTCCTCAGCTAAACGGTTAAAACACTCTGTCCCACTGATGCAAAGGCCTGATAACTTGTAAGAGCAAGTTTGGTGTGTCGTCACTTTGGGAGCATGAAGGGAAGTCAAATATAGCCCTGGTCTGAGTTTAGTTAAACGTGATAGCTTGTGTTTTGTCTCCCGAACACAGACAGGGAGCATTATGAAGCGACTTAATCCTCTCCTCCCTTACCGAACAGAACACAATGAAAAACACACTCCTCGTTTTTATCAGCTTTTATCTCCTTTTGTGCCAAAGAGCTTTAAAGAATCAGCGTCTTTATCTCTCCCCCTCTCCCCATAATGCAATAGGGCGAATGCTTCCTGTGTGTCATAAATAAGGTATTGAAAGGTCCAATTGAATTAAACTAAAAGATCGGGGAAGAAAATGGGAAGTACTCTCACTTTTTCCCTCTCATTTTTGACGGCGGGAATTGCTGTAAATTGACACTGAAATGGTCCGTCTCGCCTCAGCCGCCCTCCCTTTAAGCCCACCCCTCCCCCTCCCCCACTCGCCGGCTGCATGCGCCCCCTCAGCGCAGTCGGATAACGTGCATATTAACGGGCTCTGGGCAAAGTGTGTTGAAATGGGACAGAAATGCAGTAAATGAGATATCCATTGTCTAGCAGATAGCATTTCCCCTCATCAGAGCGGCTTGCTTGATTTCCTCCCCTACTGACGCCTGATGGGTTTATGACGTAGCCACTCCAAATTAACTGACCTTGGCCTTGCTATCCACACACACACACACAATATCCAAGAAATGGATGGTTCAATAAACTTAAGAGTGGCATTTGTTCTGAGTGACAGGTGCTTAAAACTGCTCTAATTAATATTCTTATATTAAAAATGGATCAAAGGACCGTGTGGAGTGTGAAGGGAGTTGCTAGTAGTGAAGAACCCACTAAGAATTTTAACCCAGCTCCAAAGCTCCTCTCAGCATACAGCGTCTTTCAGCTCGTTGTTTTGGTCTTACGCCTTACACCTTTACTGTTTCGGTTCCCGCTCACCTATTCTGAGAGTATTAGCATTTCAATGCTAAAGACCTATTTTTCTCAAGGGTTGGTGAAGACCAAAATAAAGCTAAAAGGAGATCAAACATTGCATTCATCAGGTGGCCAGAAACACGAGTGTCTCCTGCATCTGCTGTTTTCCATGGAGGTCAAAGTAACTTCCTAACGGGCTTCTGTTTTCATTGTGTTTTACTGTGCAAAAGTGGCCAAAAATCTTTAAGCTTTACGCAAAGAAAGGAAGAAATGCTTGCTTTTGAATTAGTCTGAACTGACCCGTTCACCCACTGAGCTAGAGGTGTTCTGGAAAGTTTCACGTGTATCCCAGAGCTTAAAGTGCTCTCACATTTGTATCAATTCAACACTGCCTATAAATGTGAAGAACTTCAGTTTCCCTCCGAGAGGAGAGGAGAGGAGAGGAGAGGAGAGGAGAAGAAAATGCAGTGTGCTGGTGAATTTCCCACTGATACCTGTGAAATGTAGGTTAGATGTTTCGTGGAACTTGCATCAGTGTTTAGTGATTGTCATTTCTGCTTTTGCACGGCATTATGGGGATTCTCTTCCTTCGAGTGGCAACTGTCAGGGAATATTTTGGTGCGTCTGAAAAAAGAGAGATGCCTTGAATACACATGCTATTAATAATTAACTCTGTGCTTTATTCCCCTTTGAAAGTTGTTATGCAAAATTAATATTTCATACGGGTACAGGCTGTACATGACAACTGTGCTAAGACAAAGGATAGTAATGGCACAAAGTTTGACAAGTCTGTCTGGGCTTGCTCGAAAATCATTGGCCTTCATCTTATATTTAGCATTCAAGAGACGCCATGAGATGAATCTCTATTTTTGTTCACTTTCCTATTCATGAGTTCCTCTTTCCCATCCTATGTGCAAAATATAAGAAGTGTTCAATTTTGAATGAGGATGCACAGTGGTAGGCTTCCCCTTTGGAGATGGTAACTGTCATTAGCCCATCAGGATCTGGAAGCTGCTCTTGTGATCCACATCAGTCCTTAACACTTACACCCTGAAGAGACTTGGAGATCCTCAGAGACTAAACGCATCAGGTTGATGGCAAGCGCCCCACCTTTCCTCTATGACACTTGAGGGACGCTCTGCCAGCCCATCATACCCTGGGCCCTCACTGTCTCCTGTGCTTTAGCAATGAATATCAGGCAGCTTACAGCATATCTGGCTGTAGCTACTTGAAGTTCCTTTCTTTGCAGCTTTTTTTCTAATCTTTTATAAGGTTACACTTTGAGATAATACTTTGTGATTCGGTTAAGTGTGTTTGACTGCATTTGGTTCCTTGCAGATCTGCATCAAACAACTGTTTTACTTGAGAGCAAATGGGTTTTTCCTCTCCAATAAATCACATCAGGCGTGTCACGTGCATTGAAATGATTAAAAACAGATCTTAAGAGTGATAGTCAGCTAATAATTGCTGTTGAAAGTTAAGATCAAAGAATGCTTAAAAAGAATCAGGTTCTGTGTCTGACCAAGGCTGAAGGCAAAAGCGTTCACATGTGTTCTGAGGAGCAACACATTTTTAAAAAACAAGAGAAAACAAAGCATTTGATGATCAGAAAGAGTTTGTGTGCCTCAAAGTGTTTCTGCTCGTGGACGCTTTCAGGTTAGGTCACACACTGTCACACACACACTGTCCTGTCATTCGCTGCTCATTGAAAGGTTAGAGATGAGCAGGGTCAGCAGACACAGGTCGATGAAGGGTCAAGACATGAAACCTGCAGCCGTGTGTCAATGCCAAAGTCTCAGACAGGAAAAGCTGTGTTGTTTGGGAATACCTCTCATAATAAGACATTTGCATTGTGCACTTGACTGAAGACTGCAGGGTGATTGTCATTGATTTTCATTGTGTCACAGCTGTGACCAGTGCAGCACCTTAACACAAAGCGAGTCCCCACAGTCTGACCTGTATGAAAGCAGAGCACTCACAAGACTGTACAGCACTGAGCAAAAAGCTACTGGCTGCTAAAGCCTTAGAGATTATGCTTACAACACATCTCCCTTTTTTAATTTTGTACATCTCTTTGTCTCAACAACCCCCCCCCCCCCCCTCAGTTGGTCCCTCTCTTCTCCCTCCTCCTCTCTTGTCTCATGCTATGCCACAGAGAGACACAATTATCCACTTCATTTGAGTCATGGTGCTAATGGGTGTATGTGTGAGGGGGTGGGGGGGTGATAGGTAGCAGTAATTGTAAATGGTGTAATGAGTGTGGAATGGCCACAATGTAGCGCTCAGCCATTACAGGTGACCCACTCCTGCCCCTCCCCCTCCGCCCCCCAACATCACACCGACAACAAGTGAGCCCCCCCCACCCTCCACCCCCCTCTCCTTCAGGGTTCAGCAGAGACAGAGGAAATATTAGCCTCACAGACCATTACTCCCAAGTGGTTTGGCTGTTGCTACTTCTTGCCTCGTTCTGCAGGTGGCCCCCTCACCTCCTGTTTCACTTTTTTCCTAATCTGACATTTCTTTTTGTTTTTTTTTTTTGTTGCCTTTTTTGTCCGAACTTTTGTCTCGTCCCTGACAAATGTAGCTCTGGATTGGCTTTAGGAGTTGTACAAAAAGGTGTCATCAAGCTTTGACATAGCTCACACTCACAGAAAACAATATCTATCCCTTCCTTTTTACTCCCCAGCACCCTATTATGTCTTACATTCATTAAGCCTTGCATTTAGTGAAGGTGTGAATCACTTTCCATCTTTTCTGTTGTACCTGTTCCAACAATGCTGATTGAAAGAATCAACATCACTCTAACTGGCGGGCTGCTATGATTCAGAATATGATGCAAAAACAGCTTTTCTGAATGATCTGCGCTCCACCCCTGAGCCACCAGCGCCACCTTTGTTTTTTAACGTTAAGATTTTTAAATAACCATCTCTACTCCTCCAACTATGCAACTGTTATTAGCAAGTGCCCACTAATAATAATACCTACTTTTACTACTACAGTTCAGTGCTGAATCTCTCCTGCTCATATTGCCAGTCTCTGGATCGTTGTATGCTGCTCCTCTGGCTCCACCTGCTGCCTCTAAGGCCATTGGACAAGAATCCACCACGACTGAATCAAAACAACCAATCAGAGCAGAGGACTGTCAGTCACAATGGTAATCACTGCTCTGATTAGCTCTCCTCCGACACATGATCCACTGAGCCTCCTGTCTTCAGTAAGTGGATGCAACAGTGGACAGACAACCACCGAACAACCAAGCAATGAGGAAACCGTCCATCCCTCCTTTGTCAACAACAGTTTACACGACAAAGTCAAGTAAACAGCAGAGGAGCAATGCAGAAAAACAAGCTAAAAAGAAAGTAACAAGCAGGCTCTGCGGTGCGGAGCTTTGGAGGTGACTATTTCCTGCAGCTTTAACACAAGCAGCCAGTCACAGTCCTTGTAGTTCCTGCATGATATCAGTGGCCGCCGTAGAGTCAACATGTAGTTTTGGAGGGGAGGTGTGTCAGCTGTGGCAGAGCTGCAGTCGGTACCTTTGAAGGGTCTTTAGCTGAATGTGCAGCAGTAGATCAAGCTTAAATTGTGTTGTTGCAGTTCCCACCAGTCACAGATAGACGACGGTAAAGATAGTAAATTATTAAACACTGCTTTAAATGAGCTTTTTTTTCCCACCCTGTTCCTCTCTCAATCACATAAACAGCAGCTGTTTGGGTGTTGAGAAATAAAAGAGGAGGAGGAAGAGGAAGATGAGGAAGAGGAGCTGTTCCTCTCCGGTGGGCGATGACATCCCGGCACCTGCGCGGAGACAGGTGAGCGAGCGCACTGACGTTCCCCAATTATCACAAGTGACACAGTGTCAGCGAATTACCTCCCTGCTCACCGACGCCTGGAGTGCCGGGGAGCAGCGGGAGGCCCGGTAAACCTCAGGCAACATTCATCGAAGAGAGCTGCTTGGCTGCCTGTGGAGGAGCCGCACACACACGCACACACACACACACACACACACACACACACACACACACACACACACACACACACAGATTTGCTGCTCCTTTTCGTACTCTCACATGATCCCACTCTTCACTCTTCTTTTTATTTCTCTCTCACACGAACCCGTGGACATTCACCTCCTCACATTATGTTTGACTGCTACTCTCTCTGGCTCAGTCTCTTTCTCACACACTCCTCTCCTGGCCAAGTGTGTGTGATGAGCTGCTGGTCATGGATTCCTGCTGTTTCGGAGTACATGGGAGCGATATGTGCTCACTTTAAAGTTCCTCTATTAATGAACTGCCCCTCCCTTACCTCTTCACTCCAGACTTCTCTATTGTAAGAAGCATTTCTGTACATGATACTTAAATCCTGAAGTTTCTCGCTGGTTCTTTTGGTTTTGTTAAATAAGAAGGTTGAGTAGTTTTCCCGTGTGATGCTGTGAGCATCACTTATCAGATAACTTGTATAACTTCTTTGAGGCATCAAATCGGTGTAATCTAGTTGTGATGCCTTTACATTTTTAGTGTGAATCAGCTCAATAAATGTGGTGCCAAATACTCCTACAGCCTCTAAAAGAATAGCAAGAAACTCACTATATGGTTGAGAAACAGTGTGCACTAAAAATGGGTAAAGCATGCTTGGGGGCCCCGGCTCCTGAGACTAATTCCAAACCTATTATATATGATTGCTTGTCAATCAGGATACGAGGCAGCGCTATATTTATTTATGACATGTTAGCTTACAAACATAGAGATGCGTGCCAACTTCTGTGAAGTCACAGAGCGGCATAAATGGATTCCTGTTCATCCAAGTGAAATGTTCGGTGTTAGCAAATTATGAAAGATCTCAAAATTTAAAAAGCTACACTATGATGTTACAGAGTTATCCTCCTCTATATCAGCAACTTTTGTGGATTTTAGGTCCATGAAAAATATCCACTGGGCCCATTTCTTTGGGTATTGTTAATCATTATGAGTTATACAGTTGAAATTTGCCCTGGGAGAGATTTTTGTGTAGAAAATACACAGCATTTAACAGTAAAAAAGAAACCAGTTTTCCACTCCCAATAATTTAGTTGCTACACATCCACCCTCAAGTCTTTAAAATTAGACAACAAAATATTCACGTCTCAGTACCATTAAAAACCTGTTTGTGATGTCAAAAGCTGCTACATCTCCGATGTAAAAAAACCAAACAATATTATTTCAAATGTTATTTCTAAATATTTCATTTTTTGACAGTATCAAATGAAAATGTGAATGTGGATACTTGTCTTGGTGAATTCACAGAGAATCTCTGGATTTATAGTTTTGTTTCATAGTTTGTTTCAGCTCACTGTGTAACTGTCCAGCCTGCGACTTCACTGTTTTAGGTGATTCTGTGTAATGCTCAGTGTCCAAAATGAATACTTGACTCACCCACCAAGGGAACTGTTAGATTAAAATTGACCAAAGGGTGGCAAGTAATGTATTGAAAGTGATAGCACCGTTCAAAGCACAGTTAAGACACTTGAAGAAACACTCATGGTGTGTCAAGCTCAAGAGGACATAAGCAGTGAGCCTAAAAATTAAACCAAAATGTGAGATTCCCAACAACGTTTTTTTATTACATGACATTTACTCGCCAGTGTGGCTCAGCCTTCTGAGAATTACTCGTCACATGGAAAACACTTGGCAGGTGATCGTTTTGAGCCTTGATAATTCTGTTGCTGAATGTCAGTATTGCGTTGACAAGTTGTTTCTGCTGCCTTCA
Source organism: Amniataba percoides (assembly GCA_037176925.1). Taxonomy (NCBI): domain Eukaryota; kingdom Metazoa; phylum Chordata; class Actinopteri; order Centrarchiformes; family Terapontidae; genus Amniataba; species Amniataba percoides. The sequence continues at coordinate 27,529,313 of JBAJHX010000001.1, read as the reverse complement.
AGTGGCCAAAAAAAACTGTCACTGCAGGTTTAAGGTTAAACTCAAAACAAAACTCATTAAGTTTTGAGGAACCTTGAGGAAACAAACAAACCACATTTTATCTAGTCAGAGTCACAAACTTTGTTGAGCCAGTGCTCCTCTTCAGCATCCTCCTGAGAGACCAGAAAACAACGGCAGTGTTAAGACAAGAAAGAGGTGACAGATAAAACAATATGATCCACACAATCTACACACAGATCCGTAAGTCTGAAGGTTTATTAGAGGGCAAAACACTGCACAGGGTTTTTCTAAAACTAGAGATCCTTGCCAGTTCCACATAAACATACAGACACTTTATAAAATGACTGCTGCTTTTCTTGGGAAGACAGTCTCTAAAGGTTGGTGTACATAGAAACTGTAGAATCACAGCTTCAAAGAAAAATGCAGAAATTGACAGCTCGTCTCTACAATGCACAGTTGCCTCAGTTAGAATGTGAGCAGAAAAAGCCAGTGTTGAAAACATTATTCTTATTCGTTTTATGGCCCAAGAAGAGATCAGGCTTAAAACTGGATTAAACTCACAAACAAAACTTTGAGTGAGGAGCCAGAGACAGGAAGTGATTGTCTGGTTGATGGAGTACTGTGTTTGTCAAACCATTAGATGTGAAATGTATGTCAGGTGCAGGTGAGGAACACACTGTGAAATGTTGTGTATGTAATCCTGAACTGTCGGACAGAAACCCAGCAGACTGTGTGGAGACGTGGCAGTGCTGTCTGTGCTGGGGGTGGGGGCTCGGGGATCCACTTTGGGACCAGAATTCCAGGGAGGAGAGGAGCTATGAGGCGCTCCAGGAGATCTTTGACTCATGGTGGGACTCGGGGAGAAGATATTAAAGACTTCATTGCCAGAGAGACATCTGTGTCACAGCTGAGCCCTCCTCCCCATTAGCCTCCAGCATCTCCCCTCCCTTTTGTCCTACAAGTCCCAGTGGCCTTTGCTCCTCCAGTCCCCGCTGAGGGAAGGGAGAGAGGAGGGGTTGTGGTGACAGACATGGATCATACGCTTTCACTGGCTATCCTTAAATGCTGTACGGAGGCTGCGTTAGTTGGCTTTGGAAAAGAGTTGCACTTACAAAATAGCAGGCACGTGTGTTTCTAATCGTCTATTAAACTAAGCTCTGCACACTCAAGCCTCATTGCAGACATTAGTAAAGGATGTTTGTGCAAGTATGTTTTCTACTTCATCATATGTGGACAGCTTTCACACTTGTTTAAAATAACCATTACTGTCTATTCAGTAAGAACTCATGTGATTTCTTACATCTCTGTGAAGTTTTATTATTATTTGGAGTGAAATCATTCAGCAAAAATGGCCATAAACCTCATCTGAATAAAGTCTTTAATGAGCATGAAAAGTATTAGAGGAGCATTTAGGGACAATGTTTCTTCTACGCCGATAGTTTGGTTGCCTTCATGTAATTTATTTAATCAAAAAGAAAAAATAAACAGTCATTAATACTTGCACTAATATATTTCCAGTTATTTGTCTTTATTTTGACATTTTGTTGAGTCAAAGATCAATCATAAGGTTTGAGGCTGAACCGGGGGCTTGGGCTCCTAAAAGCTGCAGGTTTTGTATGTTTGTATGTATCATTACTCACTCCTTTTATACGTTTTGGAATATGGTCTAAATATTTTTCACCTAATTAAGCCAACATGCTTAAATATAGTGACCATGTTTCAAGAACCTGCATCACTACAACAATATCAGTTGAAATCCAGGTCTAGCCCTGACCATAGTTTTATAACACAAACTAATGACACATATCAAACCTGGGACAGGTACATGTAGTCCTGGTTGTTCACTGGCTGTGTAGGTAGAATATAATGTTGGCCTGTGTGGTGTGGAGTTTGCTGTTCATGGGTTTTCACAGGCGACAGGAACGTCCACAATGCACAGAGAGCGTGAGAAGTAGGGCATCAATGGGGGCCGGTCCAGTTATGTTTTGCCCCAGGGCTCCATGGTGTGTTAATCGGGCCATGGTAGGTTTATGGTATTGTACAGCACATATACAGGAGCAGACACAATAGCACCAGTACCAAAGCAATTACAGCAGTCCTGCAATAAATGGCAGTTTTGTCAAGCTTGTAATACTCAGTTTGGTTTAGTGAAAGCTGTAGAGATTTATTTTGTGTTGATTTTAAGATTTCACTGGATTCTAAGATGTTCATATTATTTTGTCCACCCACTGTGCCCGTCTGTCTTCATTACCGGGGGCAGAGCAGGAGCCAGTAACCCCTTTTCTCCAGCAGGGGGTGGTATTAGCACTTGTTTCATAGCTGGGGCCTTTTGGGATAGACAGCTGAAATGCCAGCACTGCCTACAGAGACAGAGGGAAAGAGGAGGGGTGGCAGGGGTTGTGCTGGGGGGGTTTGAGGGGGTCTAAACAACCCAACAGTATCAGACATGTAGTCTTAACAGAGTCAGGAGAAGCTGATTGTTATTCAAAGTTCTGTGTGTCAGGGTCGTTAAACGCGTCGATGACAGGGATTTCTACTGCAGCCTGCCGCTCGATCCCACACCGTAGCAGGAGCTCACATCCATCTCAATTCCCTCAACATATGTGTTTGAACGGGAAATAAATCATGGTTCATCATTGGCGTCTCAAAACACTGTCAGTCAGTCCCCCTCATCACTGCTCTCTGTTTTCTCTGCTCCGCTTAATTCTATTCTGTTCTATTTTTAAAAGACATTTCTCACATCATGTAGGCATTAAATCACCCATCCCTAACATCACCCCCTTTACAGCCTAATCCGGGTCTGGTCAACTGAAAAAAACCCAACTCCCACTGATCCACAGTTAAAGAAATAAGCTTTTTTTTTTATTCCAGTGGATTTAAAGTCAGTCAGGAACATTATCAGGCTGGGCCCAGCCGAGCAGAAACATTCCATAACCCCAACCTTCCCGCTGACCCCTCCTTTGCTTTTAACAACTGCCGACATAGTTTGGCTCTGTTATGTGATCATGCTTGGATGAAATCTGTCAAACAGCTCCCTGAGTTATTAGGCTGTCTGCGCCTGACCTTTCCGCAATCAAAGATATATGACTTAAGGGCTCGGATTTGCCATGGCAACGGCTCCAATTTGCCGCCGTGAGAAAAGGTCTAATTGTTGCAGAAATTTAATGATCTAGCCCCGACATCAGGGGCTGTGAGATTTTATGAACTGTTTACGCTATAATTTTCTTTTGTTAATGCATTCCGCCTTAACCCCTTCCCCGCTGGCTGCCTGCAGGGAGGGGAGGAGAGTGTGAGTGTGTGTGTGTGTGTGTGTGTGTGTGTGGTGGGGGGGGGTGTATTGGGTGAGGGAGGGTGGTGGTGAGGAGGAGGAGGAGGAGGGTGATTTCTGCCCCCAACCTGTTAGCTTGTGTGTCTGGCTCCTCTTTAAAAAGGGCAGTTTTGTCTTTAAGAAAAGCAGCTGCCTGCCGCATTATCTGCTCTCAGCGATGTAGACATCAGTAATATATTCTACAAGGTCAAAGACAACTGAGATTAAAATGTCTAATCAGTTAATTTGTTTTATTGAGAAGGACTGCCGTGTGATTGGACACACAGAGAGATAGAGGGAGAGAGAGAAAGAGGGAGAGGCGGAGGAGGGGGAGGAAGAATATGGAGAGATGGAGGGGAGGAGGTGCTCAGATTTGCACATTGGTATTTTGACTGAGCTTGATGCTGGAAAATATGGCCGTGCCACTCAGTTATAGCATGTTGATGAAGCTCTGACACCCTTTGTTTTTCTCCCTCGTCTCTCCACCCTCCTGCTCCTCCTCCCCTCTTCCCTCTTGTCTCACCCTCTCTCACCATTCATTTTCAATCTATGGCACATTCATACAAGACTGATTTTATTAGTTGCTGAAATAGACTTATATTTTATATCTCATTAAATATTCAAAATAAATTCAGCATATTTGAGCTGTTCATACATATTCAGTTTCTGTAACTAGGATCAGAATATTTTGATTGAGCCTGTGCAGCAGAGACATTTTGAATTTCTTTTTGTGTGCAGATAATTCCATTCAGAGGAATGAGTTGAATCACAATTGATCTCGTTGTTTTCTTTTTCCCCCCACTTACAATTAAATGTGGAGGAATATATTTCTATGGATAAAGTGGCTACAGAGGGTATTGGTTTGTGCAGGCCAGCACATTTAGCAGTTTGACTTCACTGGAGACTTCACAGGAAAAATATCTCTATAATGAAGACTGTGGCATTAAATCATCAGCTCCTGTTTGTGTGTACAATATATACGGGCAGCCTGACTTAACACATGATATCATAAAGGATTGCTGTAATGACCTTTAATGCCTCATAATGACCTATATCAGCATGTAGGTGAGGACTGTGATGGAGCACTTTCTAATTAATTTCAGGAAATAAGATCTTTTAATTGGTTATATGTTACTGTTACGCACTGTGCTGCTTTACAAATGTGCGCTTTGAGTTGAGCTTCACTGCCACACAAAAGCATCGGTTGCATTTCAACGTTTCCCTTGCACAACATGCAGGCAGCTCTAGATGTGGTTTCTGCAGTATTGTCAGTGTGATCTAAAGGGGAAACACACAGTGGAATGTGTTGTTAAAAAAAACAACATGCTGATTTATTTATTGACACAAAATTAAGCAGTCGATTTTCAGTCATTTGCAGCAAAAATGTCAATCATTACATTTCTCATTGTTTTCAAATATTTTATACAGTCAGTCAATTACTGAGATTTAATAATGAAGACTCACTAACTTACATGAAGAACTGATTCTCTTGCAGGATGTGAACACTAAAGACAGTTAAAATGTCTCATGAAAACTACAAAAAATAAAACTGTTTAACTAAGTTTATATATGTTAGCATATATGTTTATAAATACAGGCACACTTATTTCATATGTGTTTGCATACATTTATATTTGCATGCTCAAATGCAGGTATGCGTCATGACTGTTTGCTGTATCGTGCTTCAAGAACATACAGAGGATGATGATGTAGATCACAGTGAGACCTTTTACCCAGTCAGTCCTATACTAATAATAACAGAGGCTTTTATTAGTGCTACTCAGTCACACCAATTTGTCCATGTGTTTATCACTATATCACACCAAATAAGAAGTGATTTTCTCACAGAGGGATGATTTAAGTTAACATATTTTTAAAAAGTATAATTCCTTGTTCAGATGCTTTCAGTTGGGACAGCACACGAGTGTGTTTGTGCATTTTTTTTCCTACAGGCGTGTGGGTAAATGTGTCTCTGTGAATGTGACCTCCATTAGGAGCAGCTGAGGAGATCCATCCAGGGGCAGTTTGTTTTCCAGAGAGGAGCAGCAATGGTGGACGGCCCTTGATTTATTAGAACCATGAGCCAAGTGACCATGATGAAGTGCATTTCCATTTTAAAAGACTATACAGCTTCATCTGGAGAGAGAAGAAGAAAGTTAAAGGGCGGAGAAACACGAAGAGAATGGGCTGATGATGAGAACGGAGCAGACTGCTGAGCCGCAATAATCACAAAGACAGGAATGACTGGAGAATGGAAGAGAGGAAATAGATACAGTCAGTTCTTAGTTGGTCCAAATTGAGGGATATTATAAAAACATATTTAGATGCACTAAAATTATCTATGTTATTTTACCTAACATGGGAAAGAGTGAGGCTGCCTGGGCATTAGAAAGAAGAGGTAATTGCAGGGCAGAGAGAGAGAAAGTAAAGTAGTTTAGAGATAGAGAAAAAAATGTTTTTAGATGGGACATTGATGTTAGATATTTAATCCTCTGTGAAGTCGTTAATATAGAGTAATGCCTCATACTTAAGCAGGAAAACATTTTGGGGCAGTCGGTGCCAAACCTTGCAATCATGCAAGGGTTGTGTAATGAAAGCAGGGCTTTGCCAGTGCATGGGTGGCATGTCACGATGGACCCATGGGGCTATTGCTTTTTAAGTGTCTCTGCCATCATCACTCATTCAAAATCTAAAAACATCTACATGAAAATAAAATTGAGTCTCTGTATGGACGCGTTCTGTGTCCGCTATGGGCTGCAGAGCTCGTGTGCATTCGTCAGATGGAGTGTAACAAACAGGCTCCCATCCGGCGGAGTGATGGAGTGTTTCTTAAATGAAAATACACCTGTCTTTAGGACAAATATGTGCCACTAATTACCTGTCTAACCTAAATCTCTGGGCGCCAGATGTTGCTAAAACACAGCGAGACAGAGACAAATTGCGGCATGCTGTTGTAGCCCTGCACGTAAATATAGTAGAGGCTTAAATCATCTTTTCCTTGACCCTGTTAGAGAAGTTGTTCAATGTGATTTTGGAGTGTGCTGAACCTGTAGGAAACTAATTGTGAAGATAGGGTAAGGTATCACAGTATCACATAATCTCTCTCCTCCTCTCTCTCTCTCTCTTTCCTCAGCTTGCCCGAGCCATAAGCAGGATTACATTTTGATCTGTATCCTTTCCTCTAATTCAGATTTCTATTTCAGTTATGTTGACTCCCCATATCCTCTCCTCCTCCTCTTCTGCTCCTGTCTTGGCCAGATGAGAGGGAGAAAAAAAAATTGTGCTTGACGACTTATACAAAGTGGGGAAGACTTTCGAAGCTAGACTCGCAGAGGACCTTGAAAAACTTTCCAGGTCTAAGTTACAGTAACCCAATAAGAACCTTTTCATGCAGCTCTCCCACTTAGTCCTCCAGATGCACCCTCCTCTTTTTCCTGCTCCTCAGTTTTCTCTCCGTCTCATTCGCTCACCTCACATCTCTGGTTCTCTCTGTAGCTCTTCTCCACAGACCCACCATTTATATTTGGCATGCACGACATCATTCATTCGTCTATCGCTGCTCCCAGCTTTCTGATTTCCTGTGTAAAATGATGGAAAACCTGAATAAACACACAGTGTATTATCAGTCACCTTCTAAGTAGTAGAGACACCCTTTGCACCCGGAGCAGCTTTAATTATCTACCATGTTTTGAGTCCCAAAATGCACCAGGAGCTACCAAGACCTCTCCCCACATTAAACAGATTTTAAGATATACTAATGCACATGTAACTCAAAGTGGTGAGTGTCTGACCTGTTGTTAAGAAAATCCCTTCTGCCAGGCAGTAGGCAGTTTTTATATATCACAAACTAAGGGCTACAACAGAAGAGTGCTCCACTCCCACAGCCAATCAAAGATCTGTCACATCATGGTGGGAAAGTGTGTCAGTAAGCATGGAGTCAAAACAGAACAGAGGAGAAAATGTAACCTGAATGACGCTCACTGTCACTGATACAGATTTAAACTCTTGTTTCAGTGTGAGGTTTGTGTCATCTTGCTCAGCCATCGTGGCCATCATAGAAAGAGTAAAAAAAACAGTTCTCAGTCCTGGTTCAACCCCTGATGATGCCATGCATGTGCTCATTAAGCCACAAAGAGAATCTGCTACCCTGGCCTCTGACCTCTGACCTCACTAAGCATGGGACAAGAGAAGAACGCTTCCTCCACATTTTGAAAATGTGTTCTTTTAACATGTGTCTGTAGACAGTGTGAAGATGTAAAGCCTTGTTATGTCTGCATTAATACCAGTAGGACAAATCTGCACATTTATCCTGTGCAGCTGGCATATGAAGTGCCTCTGATTCTGCTTCTTCTCTTAAATCCTCTTTCCCTTCCCTCTATCCTCACGTCTCCGTCTTCCTCTATTTCCTGACTGTCCATATTTTAATTATAAGTGAAGGGGTAATAATAATAGGGGCACCACAAACAGTCGTGTTCGGCTTTTCCTTAAAGGACAGGATAATGAGACGGAGTATCTATTTGCATAGCGTAATGTGTGTGTCTCCAGACGCTGTTAAAAGACACGTGGACCTCTCTCTTTCAGCCCTGGTGAGAGGTGGGGTGGAGAATCATATGGAGATTTTTTTAGTGTAATTTTTTACTCCCTTCCCCCATTCACTTCCACTAAACAGCCCGAGGATCCCCTTCCAGCAGCTGCAGGAATTTTGGTGCAGATCCTGTTGGGGAAGCATTAGGTTATAAAGCGCACACTCATTGGTGCATCAACCTGCCAATCTTAATCACAGATAACCAATATGCGGCAAAGGTAAATATGTCCATTAAAGACCCCTGGGGGCGGGATTATAAGCGGCCAGCAGCCTATGAAATGCAGATTCCCCCATTCAGGATGCTACACACACCACTCTCTTGTGTGATATCAGCCATGAGCGCTCATTCTAATTATTTGGGCAAATGTACTAATTAGCTATCAGGTACCCCCCCACACCCACCCCCATCCTCCTTTATCATCCTCCCCCGACATCTTTTGTATTCAAAATAGGTTCCCAGCATGGTTGGAATTTTTCAGGCCATCAGCAAATATTTACCAGTTCCATCTCATTATGTTCCAGGCTAAAATGCTGGCTATGAATATCTTAAGGCCCCTGGTACATGCCATCTAAACTTTGCCTTGACCTTTTACTGTTGGCCGCCTGCACTGGCAATTGAGCTGCAGTTTCAATATGTAGGCACACACGCACATGCCCACACATGCACACTCACACAGTATCTGTGTCATCATGTCTCACTGCTGTTTCGCTGTAGACTTAAGACTAAAGCAAACTGATGATTATGCATATGCACCTTCCTCTGCATAGTTAGCCTCGCCATCACTGCCTCCCGCTCTGATCAATCCATTAACTTACATCCTGTTGTATATATCTGGTTTAGCACGATCAACAGAAACGCTGACAGCTCTTATTTCTTTTGCTTTGGCGATTAGCAACTTCGTCCTTGTCAATACAATAGTAATGAATGGGCCAGATAAATGCGATTTGGGGGCATAATCATTTTTTTGTGATAGTTTGATATTGCTGGTCTGCATTTTTGCTTTAAAAGCAAAGTGATTAATCAATAATTAATTTTGAAGCAGGGGCACTGATAGAGGCGAAACGATGAAAACATTTGCCATAAATCTGCACTTTATTGCTGCGACTATTGAGGGATTCGTGGCAACACCTCGTCAGTCTCGGTAAGTATGTTGTGAGCATTTTCTGTATGGTTTGCAGAATGGCTGAGAGAAAATATTCATGTGTCTTATTTACTGCCAAATGTCTTTTTGTGCAGGGGATATTTGTGCACTTATCAATTTTATCTAAGCTGGAAGCTCATCTCTGCAAAGTCTGATGGTGGTAAGTCAGCAGGAGGATCACAGACGTGAGGGTGAGGTGGATGGTGGCGTGTAATCCTCTTTCTTTAAAGCTTTAGGGACCATTCCTTTGGTATTCTTTTGGAATGCTTGCTGTATGAACTGAATCTGATTTTTGTGATGTTTGTGAGGAATTTTCTCTCAGCTTCGGACCTGAATAATCTATTCAGTGACCACCGACTGTAAACTCCAGTGCAGTGCCTTTGGAGGAATAGTTTGACATGTCTGGAAGCACACTTGTTCATTCTTTTGCCAAAACAGAAGAAAAGATTGATACCACTCTCAAAACTGTTTGTCAAGCATGAAGTGCCAAGAGAAGATTTACCTATCTTAGCATAAAGACTGGAAGCGGGGGCAAACAGCTGGCCTGGCTCTGTCCAAAGGTAACTCACTGCTAACTAACTAAACTGTCTACAGCTTTAATGGACAGATGTTGGAGTGCTATCGATCTTCTCATCCAACTCTCAGCAAGAAGGCAAATATACGAATATATGAAACACTAATTTCACAACATCAGATTACATGTGCAATCTGTGCTAAACTTATTTTACACATCTGATATCAACCCTGGTGTTCAGTAGCTTATCCTCCTTCTTTACAGCAGCATCTCTGACTCTGAATCCAGAGTTGCCAAACAAAAAGGGTTTTAGCCCCTAAAATATCCCTCTACATCATCATTTTAGATGTATAGAGGTGTGTGTGTGTGTGTGTGTGTGTGTGTGTTTAAAGGAGACAATGGTGTGAATTTAAAGACAATGCTGTGTGCTTGCCAGGACTTTGATGCTGAGCCAAGCCCCATCGTTCCCAGAGGTATTTACCCCCGTCTCTTCCTACCACATTGTTAAACACTACCTCTGTACGTTTTTATAACACCATTGTTAAGCTCAATAGATTTTTATTTGGCTGCTTTGCCCCCTCCCCCACCCCTCCCTCCCTCACTCTCCCATACTCTTTCTCTCTGGCTAGCAGTGTTTGTGTGTTTGCATTGCCCCGTCCTTTCACCTGGAAGTGTCTAGGTGTGTATTTATAGTTCCTTAGACAGCAGACATGAGACCCAAGACCAAACATCCTCTTCCTTTCTGGAAATCGCAGAGACTGGAACTGCAAAATGTTGACTCTAACATGTCTTGTCTCAATTTGCCTCAGTTTCTGGTGTTATGTTCTCAAAGAACGGGTCACTGAAAACAATATTCTTTAGCTTTGAGCTTCAACCCAGTTTAAAGTGTTCTTTTCAATCTGGATCCACTGAATAACATTGCATATTTATAATATTCTTAGTTTTTCTTAGTTTCTCTTGCTCCAACATCACCCACAATTTAAACACGTTAAGCTTCTCAAGCTCTTTTTAATTTACTTAAAAATGCACTGTTGGAATTTGTACATCTGTAAAGAAACACATAACACAGATAACCAGTTGATGTTAGGTCACAAAAGTTCATCAGGGAGTTTGTAGTTCTTTTAACTGAACTTAAGCTGGATGACATCCAACCTATGGCGACTGTAACCTTTATGTGTTAACTGTAACTGAAACCTAATCCAAGTTCATGCTTGGCCAAGGGAAGCCAGTGCAGGTGTTCGTAACCACTGGACCACAAAAGTCAAAAGCTGTGCTGTCTAGTTCCTGGGGTGTGAGTTTCTGTAGGTGGCGCTCTGGTCCTTATCTGGCCAATGATGGTTGATATCACCCAGTTACCCTAACTACAGTTCCTCTGTTAATGCTAAGGATACACCAGTCTGATTCACTGGATTGGTATGGGGGCCAATTACTGACCTTATTAAGCAGATCAGGTATCAGCCAGACTTGAGGGCTCCACATCAACAACACCAATTCACTTTGTCAGTAGCATTACACAATTTAGTGTTCATGTTTTCAGATGCGGTTTTCAAGGTGGGCTACTGACCCAGGTTTTAGAGCTATAGCGGTCGCCTTCCTCATGTAACCTTACATAAAATGAGTTCCTGCTAGTGAGATATAACATTTAAAATTGGGGAAATGAACAATCGTATTGGATTGTGAAATGGCAGTGACAAATACCCAGTTGATTTATTGGAACTGATGTATTTATTGAGTTGGATTTGTGCATCTCTAGTTTATGCCAAGCAACCAATATTTCAAATAGATCACAGGATGTGCTTTCCTTTGAAGGCTCCACACACTGTTAGCAAATGTATAAGCTACAGTGACTGTATGGTGTTTTAATGATTAGAAGCAATCAGTGAAAGAGATGCAAAACACAGTGAAAAACCAAACTTTTCTTCACTGTGGGAAGGAATAAAAAGATGGGGTAGCAAGACATCTCAACATAAATATGTAGTTCTAAATCTTAGTTGGTGTACAAATGAACATATAAGTTGATGTGTGTTTATCTCACCATTGCACAAATTCAGCTCGATCGTTCAATGAGAGCAAAATGTGACAGAAAATAACCATTTTTTTATGTCTGAAACTTTAATAGCATGCACCACAAAACCCTGGAGGCATAAAAGTTGAGAAAACAACAATGTTTCCTCAGCAGCTGCTTGTGTTGTTTTTCTCAGGATGGAATGATCCTCATTATTAGTTTTTAGATGTCAGATTCATGTTCTGAATCCACTGGCCTCTTAAGTTAATGTCAGACCTTGTGTTACTCTTATGTTGACATTTGTCCAACTCATCGGGCAGGAGAGACGAGACAAGACAAGCGAGAGTGGAAGAATGATGGGAAAGTGGGGGAAGGATGAATTTGAGAGAGGTGTGGAGGAGAAAGAGAAGAAAGTGAGAGAGGGGTAAGGAGAAAGGCAGTTGTGCTTCAGCCATCTGTTGTGTGTTCCCCAGCAGCAGCAACAGCAGAGCAGAAGAAGGTGAGGTCTGTCCACATCTATCCTCTGGCCGCACATCACAGGCCCACCGTTGGCCCAGTGTCGGCCCCGCTGTCTGTGTGTGTGTGTGTGTGCATTATGTGGCCAGCTTCGACCCCAGACACGAGCTGCTCTGGCTGATTTAATGAGAAGGGCTGGGTTGCCATGGCTAGGGCAGGCACTGTCTCTTTCTCACATGCACATACACACACACACACACACACACACATACACACTGCTAGACATGCCCAGCCGATTCCCCACCTCCACGTCACTCCCCTCCAAAATCACACACGCTTGTCGAAACTCACACAGCACTCCTGGAAAGTCACGGGGAAAATAGAGAAGAAAAGGCTGGGTGCGTCAACCTTCCTGCATTTTCACGTCTTTGTGGAATTTGGGTGCGTTTGGAAAGAATGGGGGCAAAAAAAAAAAAAGCTAATGCATGTGTGTATGAGAGACTTGCCTGGTCTCTCGCCTGGCCAGCAAGTGTGGCAGTGTTTTAATGATGCATCTGCTTGTGTCAAATGATTCTGGGCACATGGTGAAACCCAGGGCTGCTGGCCCTTTGATGTCACTGAGCACGCACGCACACACACTTTCTTGAAAATACACACACAAGCACTTCTGCGTGTGCCTACACACCCTTTTGCAAACTCCCAGTAATACACACACACACACACACACACTCCCATACAGATATGTACCGGGCAGCGGTTCACTCGGGCCCCCTCTGGTGCTGTGGTGGCTGGTTTTAATGTCCCTGCCTAATGATCTGGCACGCGTCGAAAGGTAAATGATAATTTGCTTTAAGTGGAGCCTTTAGGCGGAAAAGCCTTGTAGGGCTTAGCTGTCTCCCTGACATGACAGTGTTTACCACAAGCAGCCCTCGACAGATTTCATTTCAAATATGATTTCTTTATGAGAATCCATCGGACCGACGCCCCGACTCTGCTGACTGTTGCGCGAACAGACATACATCTGTATTTGTGCGGATTTGTAATTCTGAGAGATCCTCCATGAAGACGTCCAGGACGCGATTGAAGGCGATTCAGCTGGAGACGGACGGCGGTGGACAGAGACAGCAGCAGGAATTACCCACAGAGAGACAGAGGAGAAAATCACGTTTTTTTTCTGTGGGAATGATTTGAGGCTGTGAAAGCACATTCTGAGGAGACAGTGCGAACATGCAGCCTTGGTGTCGTGTCTCTTTGTAGGAGAAATCTGGGCAATTTCAAATGAGTTTCTCATCACTGAAAAGGGGACTCATTATCACTTTTGTATACTCTCTCCACTCCATTCTTCACCAGGCTTTGTAAGCACAAAAAGTGCTAAAGCAGTTTTTTTTTTTTTTTGTTGCCCAATTCTCCTCACTTGTAAATCAGTCAGGAGTTACTTATGTGATGAGCGAGTGGAGAAACTGCTGAAAGTAAATGTCTTAACACCACAACATGTTGGGATTGTGACAGCTTTCGGTATTTTGCATCTGAGCAAAAATAGAAGTGATCACATTTTTGTTGTGCCAGACACACAAACCGTAAACACAAAGCGTAACACCGCCGATTTTCAGTATCTGGTTAAATACTTTCCGCTCATCAACCACTTACTGAATCACAAAAAATCGCTCTAAATGAGACACCATCAAACACCAGCAACAACATTACTCCACCACTACAACTCAAGGGCTTTATTTGTGAAGCGACTCACAATGTGAATGAACTGATCTCAGACAAGGAGATATGAGGAAGGCAGTGTAACATGAGCAGGGAACAGACAAAGAGCAGAGGAGGTTAGAGTAAACATCAAAGAAAGGTGAGGAAAATAGACGACAGCGAAGTAAAATAGAAGGCAGTTTAGATCGGCGGAAATGAGAGGAGGAAGCGAGCTCTTGACAGCTGATCATAACACTGTGGCTGTAGGGCGAATGCCTTGTCCCCTCTCCTCTCCTTCCTCCTGCTTACTTTCATCCTTTTCCCTTTTCATCCCCTCAACAAGTCGTCCTTCATCCAAACTCCCCCTCCTGAAAAATCATCTGTATCCTCTTTCCACACCTCTTTCTCTCCCGACTCAAATATTGCGTGATCAGAATCATCTTTCACACATCCACACCTTCGACCTTTCAACGCCTTTGCCATGCCATCTTACTGACAAAAATGTCTCGGTAGCACATATCTGGTAACTTTGCTCACCCTCATCGTCAAGTAGCTGTAAGAGACAACAGTCTAACTGTAACTCCAGGAAGTGCAGACTGCTTTTAATAAACTACAGCCACGTTTACTGATCAGACCGGTCTGTGTACGTCACTCTGTGTATCCAGGACTTAAATGTTGTTTTGTCATTTTCTGTGGGTGGGAGAGCTGCCACGTGAGAAATTCTTTTTAAGCTCCTGAAAATCCACTTTCTTTAATACAATGGAACATGTATGACATAACAATGGGTTAAATAAGCAACAGTTAATCACCGCATCTACCTGTCATGCATGGATATTATGGAGATAATCATTCTTAAATGGTGGCAGGGAAAGTTTCAAAGAATTATCTTTCAGACTGATCTAATATGCAACATTTGGTTCACCAAGTGGCTCACAGATGCACCTGGATTCACAGCTGCTTCTTTTGACCTGTCTGGAAGTTCAAAGTTTGGACTTGTATTTTTTTTGTCAATTGTCTCATGATTTCCTTCAAGAATGAAAAGAAAAAAACATGACCAGAAAGATGGTGTCACTTTTTCAGAGCCATCCACTGTTCTGGTCTGGTGAGAGTTGGTGTAACACACTGTTTTCTACAATAAACCTGACAGTCATGTTGAATGGAGTAACCAGCCAATCCAGAAGCTCCGCCTCCAAACTATTCTCTCAGTCACTCTGCCCTTCCATTTTTAAAAACAAGCTATGGGTAAATAGAAGAGAAAGAATGTGTTATACTTTGAGTGACAATATAGTAACAGTTTGTAAATTCATAGTCAGTAATGTGTGTATAGGCTTCTATTTGAGACAGGCTTTTATTTCTAATTCCCTCTGTGTGGTAAATATGTTTGATCATATTTTAGTATTTTCAGATTGTCTTCTGATCTGCTCTTTTTTTGCTTTAATAAATTTTACTTAGTACATTATGCTGTTAATACATACTCAACACTCCTGTACCCATTTCAGACTATAAGCCCTTCATCATGTCAGTGGACAAAATCTCTTCATTTCTTGATATCTGCAGGACCGTGTTCAGTGATGAGAATGGTTCCACCAGGAGTTTATTCACAGTAGTTTTTAAGCCCCCCTCCACCCCCTCAAGCCAATATTGGACAATGGCTTTATGTGCAAACACTCAACACTGATTATTTCATTATTTGTTGTATCATTTGAGTTCAGCAAAGTGATCTTAATTTCTTAATCAGAAGTTTTGTCGTGTGTGAACAAACCCCCTGCTGGGTGAACTACGTCCTCCATTTTGTGTTTTTTGAGAACATGTCTACATATGCTGATATGTCTTATCATCTGTACACTGTGTTTGATGCACTTTAGGGCATTGTTGTGTTGTGTGAGTTTACAGAAACATATCTACCTGCCAGCTGGTCTCAGTGCTTGTTAAGAAAATTTAAATTTTGCAAATGTATCAGGGAAATACTGTATTTTAGTGTGACATAAGCAGGGTATATGCTGTCCTGTAAAACATTTTCATCTGCATATGTTTATACAAAATAAGTGTTTAATTAAATATAAAGTTATGTTTGTACACATTTAATATTTTTCTTAAAATGAGTGTAATGCCACTCTCTCACTGACTGAGATAATTATTTCTCATTTTTCAGGAGTGTAACAATTGCATTTCTTTTCTCTGGGACTCTTTCTTTAAAAAATGTCTTGACAACACATCTTTCTCCCGTGTTATCCTTTTTATCTCCTCACTTGTCCTAAACTGGTGGGAAAAGGCATGCTTTTAAGAAGTGATGGTGGTAAAGTGATGGGAAAATGTGATTTCCAGGCATTAGCAGCACATGTGTATGGTTGGAGTAGCCGCAGGGAAAGGAGATGCTGTTGCTTTAGCTGCTGATTTCCTCCTGCTACGGGCGAAGAGAGGGGAGGCCCTAGGGGCACAAAGCCTCGGGAAACGTCTGGATATCTCTTAAGAGGCTGTTTCCCCCCAGCTGTAATGGAGTGTGGAACATAGAAAAACTGTGTATTTGTAGCATAAAGTTCACTTTATGATCACTTAACTGTGCGGATCAGGAGAAAGATGGAGGGGAGATACTGGGTACACACTGTGCTTGAAATATTGCTCTTAAGGCATTTTATGGCATCAGAAGCAAAGCATAAGCACATTGTGAAAATCATTATCATAATCAAGACATGATATGACAGATATTAATGAGAGTTGCAGCTAATGATAACTTTCATTATTGATTAATCTATAAATTAAGTAAAAATTTAGAGATAAATTATTTAGTCCAGATGAAGATATATTAAGAGCAAATAATGACAAAAGCCAAAAAGTTATTTCCTGAAATAATTTACACTGATATACTTTATGACACCAATGAATCAGTTTTCAAAACTCTTTGATCAATTTTCTTTCATTAGTTAATTAACAGATTATTTCAGCTGTAAACATGATATCAGACATTCTCTATAACATGTGACATTGACCATCATTTTTGGATTTATGCTTAGAAACTGCTCACAGAAGACAACTGAATTGTTTTAAGTACTTTACCAATTCAGTATTTATTTGATGCTGATGATGATATCATCAGGGTTATTTTCTCAGACTCAAGAAAAGCTTGCAGAGCCACTTAAACCTGCATTAAGTGTTTTTTTGGCCACTTGTGGAAACAAACTGTAGACACAACACTAACATATAGCCTGATAAAGTAGATGTGGGTACTATGTAACAAAGCTGCTGTGTCTTTTCACATCCAGTCAATAAGGAACAACGTATCATGTAAACATCTACCTGGTGAACATTAATATTTTTAATATAGGAGGAAATACTGCATACAGCAGCTTTAATGACAAGTAAACCTAATGTGTAAAATTGACGAACCTTTCCTTGAAGAGGCTGAAATCAAATTGGTTCTCAGCTTTAATATGAATTAATTTCATTAATGAAGTGAAGGTTTTTGAACACTTCTGCTCAGACATTTTGCTTATGTGCCTGTTCTTTCAGTGGCCTCCACCCAAGTCAATTTATTTAAAGACACTGACTAACTCCAATTACGTGGGACCCCTCCTTTGATACGCTATTTTCCTTTCTTCGCTAGCCATCTTTGATTCCTGGGCCGATCCGCCTCCTCTTGCACACAGCTGCCTCCTCGCTTGTTGTTCTTGGCACAGCATTCAAAAGTCCTCCAGCCTTTCTGCGGTCCCCTCAAAAAGAGGAGGGACATCAAAAGGCTTTCGCAGGGCTCTGTCGACATGAACATCGCTGAACCTTCCTTGTGTCTCAGACGGCGAGTGGAGTTGCTGTATGTATGGGGGGCGGGGGTGGAGGTGTGGGGGGGCTGCTTAGACCCCCCTTGGCTCTTTGTGTGTAAACGCAACAGAGGAGGGTGAGGGCCCTCTCCTTTTCCAACATAAAGAGCCCAAGGTTAAAGCTCAGCCACTGATCCCCTTCCAGCAGCCACGTTCCTCCTCTTCCTCCTGTCTCATTCTGTGCCATTCCATTCCATTCCATTCCATTCCATTCCATGCCATGCTATTCCTTGCCATTCGTCGTCGGCCTGACACAAACAGGTGCTGTTTGTCTGACCTTGACTCTTTGAGGAGATTATATATTTACCGGCCTCCTGCCCTCTTGTTGATACACACTGTTCCCCTTTCTGCTCCTCTCATCACGTCTTTCTTTTTTTCTTTCTTTCGTTCTTTTTTCTTTCTTTCTTTTTTTCCTTTTCCCCTGTCTGCTCCGTTACAAAGCACCTTTATTGTGTAACTGTGTTTTGAGTTAGCTGCCAGATCATGCTGTGGCTGGATGACTGCTTAGGCACAAACACACTGACCCAATGTGGCTAAAGACTCGAATCAAAGTGCAGGGTTTGTAGATTTCAGTTCTATATTTTACATCCATGTCTATCTCAGTTGTTTTTCTTTTGCAAGTCTTCACAACAATACAATATTGTAAGAGAGGTCCATGTCGACCTAGTCAACACATACCCAGGTATTTTTTCAAGCATAGCAGTCTATGAATTGTGGCCTTTCGTCTGCATGCAAACTTTTTTGGTCAGTGAAAATAGACCTTTTTGAAAACTGCTTTCAGGTAGAAGATTTCAAGAAACTCAGGTTTTAGCATTTAGGACCTGGCAAATAGAGTAAATCTGTGCATTTGAGAAAAAATACATCTTCACCTTGGTTGGCTGATGGTCACCCTTTCTCTGTATAATAAGTATGTGCATGAAACAACAATAATGACAGGATGTTAATCTTTGTTTAGCACTGCTAGGTTTTATTACAGTAACTATAAATAAGTAAATCATTATCTACTTTTTAAAGTTGTTACTGACAGAGGAAAATCATATAATCGCTACCCATGCTATGCAGTATTTTTATGTCATTTGATTCATTGCTGACTTAGACTTTATTGCCGCTTCACTGAGTGTTTGAAGTAATTTTTTGTGTCCTTGTGCTGACAGAGATATTTTGTAATGGTTGTTCGGACAAGATTTTTTTCCTTTAATTTTAGTTCTAAAACTCTGTATGTAGGAACTAGACATAAGGTGGCTCCAAACTGAGCAAAGGAATGTGTATGAAACAAATGCATGATTGGTCTCTTGTAATCAAAGACATAGTAATAGTGTGCTACTCATAATAGTTATTATACTTGAATTGAGTGAAAATGTTCAGGTTAAGTACAAGCTGCACATTACAGTTGGGTCATGATATGCAGCTGTGGTGAGGCGGACACTGTAGCATGTTTTGATTGACTAACAGACTTCTAGAGGAAAAAGAAACATGTAATTAGCTTATGTAATGCCAGGTGATGTACAGACATAAATACACCATTTTCTTCCCTCATCTTGAACTATTTCCTGGACTTTCGATTTCCTGGATTTCACATTTTCCACTTATCAGACAAGGTTCTATATGTACATCTTTAATATTTTGTCTCTACTTGAATCTGACTTTTTGAGGTGCAGCTCAGTGCTCTCATGCAAAAGCAAAGGTGACATCTTGGGCCCTGTTAATCAGAACAGTGGGCTGTTCACTGCATATGTCTGGTAACTGGGTGTAAATGTGTCTAGCTGTTGTGTTGTGGCCCTGCAACGCATCCTGTGTGATAATAGACCTGGCAACAAACAGGGCAAGGAGGGGGTTGGGTAGGAGGGCTTTGCACTGAGGGAGTAAGGCACTGACGGGACACAACACGTGTGTGGCATATACATATTCACACGGGTGCATATACATGTTTATATGCACGTGTGTGTATGCTTATGTGTGTGACTGGGCTCGTCGGTTACCAGGGAAATGGATGTGTTGGCCTCATCAGAGAGTCTCCAGCTGGTGGAGAGGCTTCGGAAGCGGCGCCTTGGCAGCCGCCCGGTCAGGGGGGAGTTTGCATCTGTGCTGCCTTGGCACTGGACTGGATTGTGGTTGTGGTGGATGGAGTGTGTGTTTGTGTATGTGTGTGTGTGTGTGTGTGTGTGTGTGTGTGTGTGTGTGTGTGTGTGTGTGTGTGTAAGGGTTTGTGTGTTGAAGGCTGAGGGGACTGAGGGCCACCCCCTTTTCACCTCCTAACAACCCCTCACCTCACTGTGCACACACACAGGTTTTCTCTAGTTGTGAGGACCTTTATTGAGATAATGCATTTTCCAGCCTTGCTTTAACCATCACAACTTAATGCCTCCCAGTTCTTACCATAATAGTAATATGTTTTATATAGTCAACCAACTGTCTTTTTAAGGCCCTTCTATTTTTAGATTCATTGTCATTCATTTGGAGTCACATCTCTGGCCTGGTGAATGTAAACCCAATATCCACTGTCTTTAGCTGTGTTTTGGTCTCTACCATCTCCTGAGGGAAATACATGACCCTTTAGCTGCTAAATGTTCCAGTGCATTTACCAGCTAATCACTAACCATGTCTGCCTGGCATTTGGTGCTGAGTAGGTAGAGTACAGTGGGTTTTAGGAAACATTTCACTGTAATGCACTGCCCACTGTGCCAGCAATACGCTATGAGAGTGGAGTGAACCAAACTGTAAAGTTGCAGGGTGGGCAGCTTAACAATGAGCCGAATCCTCCTATAAAGCTCAGTAAAGCTTTGGGAAGCTGAAGATTCAGGTGATAATTGTTGTTACGTTGTTTTTACATTGTAGTTTGATACATTGTTATGTCATAAATGTATCAGCTATAGAAGTGTTTACTTTAAAGTTTTACTTTAAAGGTTTAGCTGAATTACTAGAATGTCCTCAGAATGCATTTGTGTCCCCACTAAAATTGCTTGAAAATGAAATTTGCAGTCACAAAGCCAGCAATAAAAGGTTTTAAAGCCCAGTCACACTTGCTTTTAAAGTGGTGATTTTTTTTTAATCAAGTCAGTGTGATCACAGTGGATTTGTTCTTGGGAGTGAAGTAAATTCAACTGTGATGACAGTACATGCCTTTGAAGGTATGGCCAGCTGGAGAATGCAAATAAGTTATCACAGCTTATTATTAATAGTATTATTTTTGCTGTGCCATCACATAACTTAATCTACGTCTTTCCTTGGTTCTGTTTAAGTATATACTTATATATTAGGTGTGTGACTCATCCCAAACTGTTCACTACAGGATCTTTAATTAACTTCCATGGGCATCAATTTTTTAACCTGGAAAAGTTTGACCTGGACAGTGTAATAATTTCTGTCCATCAGCATACCTCTTGGCTTGGCCTGGTTTGCCAGGTCAGTCAAGATTGTGAAATGTTGATTAAGATGCAGAGATTCATTTTTGCAGTGCCATCACATAACTTTAATTTAGTCTGGCCTGGTAACTGCTTGAAGAGACACGCACTGTCAACTTACTGTGAATTTCATCTTAGATAGAGAGAAAGAGAAAGAGAATTCTCTCCTCACATTTCTCGTTTCCTCTGTCCCTTTCCCCTTTCCAGATATTCCATTTTATCTCCACCTTCTCCCTTTCTCCCTCCTCTCAATCTGGCGTCCTCTCTATTTTTTTCCACCTCATTTTTCTCCCCTTCTCTCCATTATTCACTCTTTTTTTCACCCTCATTTATCCCTTTTTCTCCTCTGTTAGTTTTTCCTTCTGCCCCTTTGAGTCTCCTCCCCTTGAAATCCCCCTTCTCTCCATATCTATCAATCTATCTATCTATCTATCTATCTATCTATCTATCTATCTATCTATCTATCTATCTATCTATCTATCTA
>JBAJHX010000001.1:27473911-27507858 GCA_037176925.1 Amniataba percoides | reverse complement strand
CTATCTATCTATCTATCTATCTATCTATCTATCTATCTATCTATCTATCTATCTATCTATCTATCTATCTATCTACTCTAGTCTGCAGTCTCTATTTGGATCCTCCACATGTCCTACTGTATTTATTTCAGTCGAGTATCTTATTTCTTGCTCATTCATCCCTGTCCCAGCTGTTTTTATCCGCCGGCGACTGTCGTTAATATGTTTTTCCACCACATGTGCTGTGGATTATAGAGCCTCATGACGGCAATGATAGCAGGAAGTTGTCTGGGATGAGCGTTTAGTCGGGGTATAGCCGTAGCGGTTTGGACAGGCTGCGTATCACAGACGCAGGGTGAAACACAAGCCACCAGGAAATGAGCATCAACATGATTGGCTGATCTCTGACCCCAAACTGCTTCGCTTTGTTGTGATGGTGGCTAAGTGTGAGATGTGTGCTTATGTGTGTATGTGTGATTATTTTGGTGTTTCCGTAAACGTATCCATGAGGAATAAAGACATTATATGGTGTTGAAAATAGAGCTGACATTGCAGTTGAGGAGGGCGTGTGTGTGTGTGCTCATTATCTTCGTCCTCCACCCCACCACTAATCACTCACCCGGCCTGGATCAGACATATTTCAGATTTTTGGTACATTCTTGGTGTATCCAGCTGTCCCTTTTTGTTTCATGTCACTGTGGCCATGTGATATAAAGTGTGTGAGCCGTAATGGCAGTCATCTGTGGAAAAGCTGTAGGGGAAAGGGACCAGAGAACCACAATACACCCTGTCCCTTCAGATCAACTTTTAGAGTCTGCTAATGGAAAGATGGAGGGAATTATCATCTTCAGGCTTTCATCAACTTTTATCACTCTCCTTCACTCCTCTTCTGGTATTTCTGCCTTTGAAAACCTGTTCACAACATTAGTGCCTGTGAATCACAAGAATCATGCAAGAACATTGACTGCATCAAATATGTATGTTAAAATGCTACATTTAGAAAAAATAATGACAATGTGCACCCGTGAATGGATACGTTTTCAGTCTGCAATGGTCCTGATGTCAATGAGGAGCTTGTTCACCATTATGGAGCCAGGACTGCAAACACTGGTGATTTTGCTGAGTTGAAGCTGGGCCCAGGTGCTTCGTAACACCGATTGGTGGATCATACCAACTTAAATCTATCAAAAAAAAAAAAAAAAATCCTCATACAAACACCTATTGGTCAAGTTAGATTGACTTAATGGCCATCCAGCAAATCACAGCCATTTGGCCAACCTACCAGGCCAAGGAAGACTAAACAGTTGAAGTACAGTGCATGTGTGTATTGAGGAATGAGGCTTTGGTTACTTGGTTACCTCCCTGGTCTTTGCACATCCCTGCACATCTGTATATTGGGCCTGTTCATCTTAGCCGCTATTGTTGCTATGATGCAACACACCACAACAGAACAGGTTCTTGGTCGACAGTTGGGTAGAATTGCACCGCTCTGGGGGTCTCTCAAGATCAGGACCACCCGCCCTTACGTTAACCACACTGGGTGGGTCCCATCCATCAGCAGTTGGTTCATCTGGGTTGGGCATGTTGCTTGCTTGCTAGCTAGGCACCTCCATCATTCCATGTCTAAACTAGCTGGCCAGCACACTTAATGCAAACTACTGTGTTCTTGCTAACTTCAAGTGAAGTCCACCACCTTTAAAGAGTGGTTATTCTATACTTTATACAGAGACATTCCTCTGTGAGAAATCAACCAGACACACAGATTTGTGCTGCCACTTGGATTTCAGAAAGGGAATTAATTGGGTGCCATCTGCATAGCTGTGGTAGAAAAAGCCCCACGTGAGTGAATAACAGAACCAAGTGACTGGTGTAAAGCGGAAAGAGGAGAAGACCTTCAACAGAACCATGAGGCACGCCACAAGTGAAGCTATAACATTAAGACACAACTTATCTCCAAGTTACAATTTAATAGATAACTTAGGAGGAACAGGCATGGTGCAGAGCCTGGGACTTCCTGTTCTTAGAGGACTTGGTGGTTTACCGTATCAGACACTGCTAACAGGTCCAGCAGGCGAGAGCAGGAGAGAGAGGCAGTCCTAGAAGTGTGAGGTTCTTCTGTGATGACCTTACACAATTCAGTAAAACAGAAAAATTGAAAGATGAGACTGAACTTGATTATAGCCACAAGAACAGTACTACAAACACGGTTTCTGTTATTTTATGTGGTTCTTATCATGCTTATGTTTGTTAAAATATTCATTTTTCTGATAAATTTGACTGACTACTGTCAAACAAAATGAAGACGTTGCAGAGACACCTGCAGACATCTTTTTCAGAAATTGTAGGTAAGGGTAGAAACATCAAGCGAAGATATAACTTTAACTTTAGCAGGTGATCGTTGGCAGTTACTACTTCTACTGACTTCCTGTCTAGTCAGGCAGATGGATGGGTGGGACCTCGATACCACGGCTGCTTCCTCGATCACTACTAAGGAAGACTGGTGCAAGATGGCAGCGCCTTAGAAGTAGAGACACATTTTCCATCTTTTATTCTATACAGTTTGTACTACAGCCAGATTAAAGTCTACTGACACCACAAGAACAACACAGTTAGTCATATTGATTGTTAACCAACACAGTAGACAGAACACAGTCAATCAGAGAAATGCCTGATTGAAAAATAAATGTTCTTAGTTCTAGCAGTCTCGAAGAAAGTTTGAATGCTCACTGTCCATGTGTGTGTTTCTCTGTGTGTCACACATGTTTCTAGGTTTTTTTTCTTTTTTGGTGCTATATTTTATAAGAAAATTCAAGTTAGATTTTAATGAACATAAGTCACCTAGTTATACATACCCAGAATTACGTTCAGCTTCTTAAATTTAGAGTAAGCTGTGAGGTCCCAATAAATAAAATCAGGTAAAGCATTTTTTAGATAAGTTTAACACCACTGGCTTTGATCCTATCATGTTATATACTCCACTGTTGTGTATCAGCTGGGGCCATAGTACTATTGAAGACACTAAGGTCCAACCCTATTGGACTATTATGTAAAAATAACAGACATGCAATTGTCTGTGATGGGAGGCAATTTCGGTCCCTTGGACTTAAGTCAGACAAGCTACATGCTCCATGGCTCCTGCTGCAGAAGGGCTATTATTTTACTGTTAAAAAATAAAAATGACAAAAATGTCTGCTGCAATCAAAGACAAGATATCTGGATCAGTAAATACCCTGAAACATTTTGTTCATAATTATCTTTTACATGCACAGGTGAAGAAGAGGGCTGTGCAGCAGTTGTTTAAAATGAATTCTATTAAAGTCTATTGACCTTTTTGTCCTACTTTTATTGAATCTGTTTCAAAGGAAAATTTAAGATTTTTTTCTGTTTCCTGCTTTCTCTGTAGAGCTTCACAAAGGGCCAACCTTTGGACAATTCACACATGTTTAGGTGATTGTGTCAGACGCAGCCTCCAAATGAAACTCAAAACACATAATCTTTTATTTCACATCGGTCAGTCTCCATGGCACACCTTTAGGCTCACCACCCTGAAGTGAGCTTCTTCATTTTACAGCACTCTGTGTGTGTGTTTTGATGGGTTGGGGAGAGAGTTTCTGGTGCTTCCCTTCCATGTTCAACAGCATGTTTGCGTGTCTCAGCTCAGAGCGTCTCTCAGCCTAATCCGTCCTTATCTCCCAGAGCGACAACACAACAAGAGGATCTTTAAAGAAGACATTTCTCTTTTCCACAGCACTGAGCTGCTCTGCTAATGTTGTGTGTGTGTGTGTGTGTGTGTGTGTGTGCGTGCGTGTAGCGCCTTTTCTCTTCCTACATATGCATTTCATTGGCGCACATACAGTATATGAGTGCCTTTAATTCTGTGAGTGTGTATGTACGTGCGCAGGCCTCAGCTTGTGCATGCCAGTGTGGATGTGAATGCTGTTGTCATTCCAAAGCTCCTCCAACATCAAACTCAGACTAAAGGTTGTCTGCACGTCTTGACATTAGATAAATGCCTGGTCTGGTTGTACACACAGCTGTACCAATTCTCCGATAGGTCTCTCTCTCTCTCTCTCTATCTCTCTGTCTCTCTCTCTCTCCATCCAGGCTGATCTAATGACTCATAGGAATGCATCGAGCCGCTTGTCAGAGATCAATCATCTTCGTCAGGTCGTTCTACCGATTGTTTGAGTAGTGGGCCATTAGAGAGGAGCTGTTTGGAGGTGTTTTGTGAACCTAAGCGGCTCCAAAGGTCAGCTGGAGAGAGAGACAGAGGCAAGGAGTGAGAGAGAAACAGACAAAAAGAAAAAAAAAAGTGTGAGTGTGTGTGCAGCTGCTTCAAACGGTGGGAGAAGGAGAGGCAGGAGACAGGTGGAGGTACGGAGATAGAAAGACAGGCCTTGTCAGCCCTGTTGCGTGACTCCACTGCCCTTTGTTAGTATGAATCCTTAAACAGCTCACCACAAGTACAGAACCTGAGATTAATAATTCCCACGCACCGCCTGACATCCATCCCTGATCTGAAATATGCATGGCGGAGAAAAGAAGAGAGACGAGAGGATGAGGAGGAGAGGGAGTGGAAGGGGGGAGACCAAAAGGGCCCGCTGGATGGTGGCTGCCGAGCCTTTTGGAGGAGCGACAGATTCTGTTTTATGTGGCTTGTCAATAGCGCCTAATGAGGAAACCCACCTGTGATTTGCGTTGTGCAGTGAGCAAAACCCCTGGCCGTAAACTGCTAACATGAGGTGCCATCAACTTTTCAAAGGTCCTCCCTCCTGAAACAGCCACATCTTCTCTTTTGAAATGAAGTTGTGAGATGGTGTAATTTAAAGTTGTTCAGTAACTGGATAGAAGATGTTTCCTTTTTCTTTATTTTGAAAGAGATTCGGTGTGCGTGATTGTGCCTGTGCCTATGCCTGTGTGTTTGTCTCGCCGTGTGTGACACCGTCTATCCTTTGAAAAGAAATGGACTGGGATTTCAGCAGAAATAACAATTGATGATTAAAAGGTTTTATTGCCAAGCTTTCCGCAGAGTTACAATCATAATGCTGAGGTCATTTGAACAGCCTGAAACTTTGCGGCTCATCCATGTGTGGCTGCAGGAAGTAAAATGCTGTGGCATCTCATTTTAAAACAGAAGAGGTGAGCAGAGTTGACACCAGATATGAAACCTGAATTTCTGTCGAGGTGTGGCTTTTAAACCTGCTGTTTTACAGTAATCTGACCGCTGAGGTTGAAGTGATGTTTATAGATGGAAGCTGATTTAAGGTGGTTGCATCTTGCCAGTAATTGGTGCTGTGGTGAGGACCTCTGTTGCAGACTCGTCTCCGATCAGAAAACACTTCATAGGAAAAAGCTGAATTAAAATCAGCTGTTTCGCAGCCAATGTAACGGCAGGCTTCTGTTATGTGGATTTGAATGTGATGAATAGTTTCAAGTTTCAAATGCAGCGGGGTAGACAGAGAAAGGGAGTTCAAGACTGTGCCAGTGTCTTGTGCTGATCGAAATCCTGTGCCACACAAACTGCATGCTACAGCGATCAGACCGGTCAGAAACTCATCATTTCTGTAGAATACTATTGCTAAACAAAGGACATGATAAATACACAGTCAGGCAATTATCTTATTTCCGTTGGCTGCTAGTTTATATTCTTAATGCTACTTTAATCTATTTTTTTGTTTGTTTATTCATTTTCCCCTTGTTTTTCATTTTTTGGTTGTTCCTTCCCAGTTCTCACAAAGGGGGAGAGAAAAAGTAGGGCGCTCACTTTGCAATTACTACTCAACCCCAGACTACTTCTTTATAAGGCACTGAATTATTTTGTTTTAAAAACAAACAAACAAAAAAAGCGACTTTCAACCGGGAAGAATATTTAATTGTTTTTTGATTACTTAGGAATGGGCCATGGGAATAGGCCTTTGTAAATATTTAAACAGATTCAGCATGATGCCATATTTCCATTCTGCCATTAATGTTTTTAAATGATTGTTATTGTCATTTGGGTTTGACATTCACAGTGAAAATGTTTCACTAAAAATAGAGAAAACAAAACAAAAAAAAGTAGACATAGATTTTTTTTCTGTGTCAGTTCAGGCGAGGCCGGTGAAATGAGACACAGAAGCAGGAGTTACCAGCAGCTCCACACAGCTTCAGGACGGGTCCTGCACTTCTTCTGCTTCCCAGTGGGTGGCAGCAGCGAGCAGGCAGCCCTAACAGAAGGCTGCCACTCAGTGATTATAATTTATGATCCATTTCTATTATAGGTGGGGTGTGCAGAGACAGTTACAGTAATAATTATCTGGACTGAAGTGTTTCCAAGGCAACCAACATACCCCCCAACCCCCTTACATAGAGAGAGGCAACGTGTTTGTGTGTGTGTGCATCGCTTGACATAGTGAAATTAGAGAGGCATGGGGCCTTGCTACTGAGCTTAACTTAGCTTCTAGCCACACACACACACACACACACACACACACACTAACAGTGACTTTGTGTTGTAGTCTCCGGCGGCCTGCCTGTTCACGGTAAAGAAATCATTGACTTTTATTTTTGAGACGTCTTTTGTTAAAAACCTGCTTGTTTAAGATCACAGTGAGTAGTTTGCATTCTGCTTTGATCCCTCACTAAATTAATTATCTGGCCAGGAACAAAGACATGAAAATACAAGTGAACGACATTCGAATTCTTATCTAATAGATTTGAAGTACGATTTGAGAACAGCGGTATCTCAAGATATTCAATGTCACCTTTTTATTTCAATATTTTGCTGTCATTAAATCACCCTGCCTGTACTCCATGAAGGGAAAATCCCAGTGTATTTTTTGTGTAAAGGTCTGTGCCTGATTAAATAAAGGATTATGTTATTTCCTCAACAGTGCCTGAGGAACTTCCAGTCGACTCTCCATCTCTCTTAAATATATACTTTGATTCCCTTGAAAGTGTCACACGCAATTACTAATTACAATACTACTGCTAAACGTGCAGAAGAAAGTAGAGGACGCAGTGATTTTGTGTTATATTTCTAGTTCTAAGAACACAGACAGAGCGGGGATCTGTGGGTTTAACCTTTCATCCTTGTGCATTAAATGCTTGGGAAATCTGTATAATATTCGCTCAGCCAACCAACACGGGATAAACCTGTGAATATGAGCACCATAAAAGAGGCCGTTTACCAACCATCGCCTCCACTGAAGTTCAGCTTGGAGTGAAGGGATACTGTCGAGTAAGAGGTCTTCATCTGTGTTCGTACAGCCACAATTATAAAGCCCCTGTCAGATGTGGAATATACACCCTTTCTGGCTTCATCTATCTGTTCAAGTGATGGATTTCTATTATTCAGACAGAGGTGACCTACACTGATGTCATGACAGAACATTTATGGAAAGACTCACAATGCTCTTGTGGATCACCCTTGTTGTCAGTGCTCAGCAAAAGTTACACAGAAGAAATAGATTTGACTCAGTAATATTGAATTTATTGTTGCTGCTAGGAGTAACCAGTGTTACACCATCATAGTGATGAGGTTTTTCTCACAGGTTATAACCATCCTGCTTGGGTTTTGACTTGATTACAGAGATGCACAAAGATATTTGGAGGGGCTCAGTTTTAAAAGATGGTTACCCCAA
The DNA here is from genome assembly GCA_037176925.1 of Amniataba percoides. NCBI lineage: Eukaryota > Metazoa > Chordata > Actinopteri > Centrarchiformes > Terapontidae > Amniataba > Amniataba percoides. The sequence goes on along the minus strand of JBAJHX010000001.1, from coordinate 27,500,257 downwards.
CTTCCACTGCATTATCATGCCCTTTCCTGACAGTGGAATACTATATAAAATCACATTACAATTACAACCAAATACATAGATACACATTCTTGTGTTTGCAAGGAGGAAACACAGATTTGATGATTAGACAAAAAAATAAAATAGAATATTCATATTCATTTATTCACTTAGCACATTTTATTTTGCAGACAGATACAATTATCTATAATGAATTCAGTCATTTATAAATGAATGTTCTATACTTAGCTTGCTTTGACCTGCTTTTGTTGACATTTCCTCTGTTGTTTTCTGTGTATGTGGGTCCTGACCTCCTCCTCTGGGATGGGAGGTCCATATTGATGGCAAAACACAGACATCAGAGAGTCTTTCTTGTCCACACAGTTTGGTTTCCACTATAAAACTCACGCAGACAGCATTCTCAGCTGTTTTTATTGTTGTCCTTTATTCTGTTAGCCATTTTAGACAAATATATTTACTGATTTAAATATGATTAAAGTGTGACAGCAATACACCAAATGATATGACAAGAAAAACATGTGCATAAGAAAGGAGTAAAAAAGGGAAGGCAGTGCCTGGAATATCACTTTGAATCCCCCTCCAGTCTTCATTCTGCTTCATTCTTCTCAGGACATGGTCAACAACAGAGTAAGCAGCTTCCATGTCCGCAAATTTGCTGATTGAGAGTGTCTGAGGCAACTGCAGTTTCCATGAATGCAGGTGATGTGATTAGGAGCATCTCTGCTCCTCCTGCAGGCAGATCAGGTGGCTCACTCTTGGAACAGATCCTCCAGGAAAAGCGCAGGGAGGACCTTTGAGTTTATAAGGCCTTTTCCCTACAGCTGGGAGAACAAGAATTAGCTGAAGAAGAATGCACTGACGTGGATTTATGGTTTGCTGTGTTTTCACATTACACATTACAATCACATTACATGTGATTTTGAAAAGTTGTTGTAAACGTAAAGTTTTTGAACATAATGAAAAAAGTAACTAATTGCACGCTTCATGTTGCACTTTCAGTGAAAACAAGATTCAGGCAGTGTATCTGGCAATGGTCACGCGTGGCTTTGGATTCTGGACCTAAGACCTTTGGCTAACTTATGCCCATGGGCACAAATGTCACTATTCATCACTAAGACCTAGAAGCTCACTCTTTTCTCCTGTTGTTACTGCATGTTACACAGGTGGATAGTGTGCTCCTTTATTACCATGTCATGAACATGATGCCAAAATGTTCAATGCAAGAAGCATCAGTAGTCATATAGTAGTCAAGGAAACTTCTTTCTGTATTGTCTGTTTAACAAGAATAGCCAAAGAGTTCATCAAGTCAAGTCCCCAAGTCAAGATATACCTTTGTGAGACTTGCTTTCCCTCGATTATCTGAAGGACAAGCAGTTCTCCCAGCTCTAGGAAGTTTCCTCTGTATGAACTTGAGAAACTTTCATCACAACCTCTGAAGGGCATCTGTTCCTTTTAAAGTACAGTGTAATGTCAATTAAATGAGCAATAACCTTCTGTTGCCTTTCTCACTCTGTGGCAGTTTGAATGGTCAGCTGTGTCTATTGTTTTTCTTTTAGGGATTACACAAAAGGGATTAAACAAAAGACACAATGGACAAAGTATATAAGAACTGGATATCTAAGATGTTTCATATTTCGACTGCTGCTTTGAAATCAGGTTTCATCGTATTGACATTATATAATTTACAAAACCCTCAAATATAAAAATAACAAGGCAGCCCACACTGGAAAGGTCGTAAAGCTCATTACTAGAGAGACAGCCACAAAAGAAGACGATTCTTTACTTACTATCATGTGTTAGTGTGTCATGATTTTTCTCAACGGAAAATGAATTTAATGGACAAGTACTTACATATATACCTCTGGGTTGTCATAGCTGCTAAATATTAGCCGATGTATGTGGTCAAACATCATATATGAAGAAACTGTAACTGAGGTTCATGAACAAGACCACACCTTTCCCTGTCACTAATTCAGTCAGTTGTTCCTTGCTACTCTAACCACCTGTACCTCACTAATTGAATCACCCATGCACACCATTTCTAGCCACTTTCTTACATTTTTGTTGAGGTGTCTGCCTAAAAATTGGATTACCATACCCAACCATGGACCATGAGCTGGTTCTCAATCCTCCTGACAGCTACTTGTTTGATGTTTGATTCTTGGTCTCCAAATCTCCTCTGTCCATCGTCACCTCCACTCCTAAGCTTTTCTGGATGGCATATATCAAATAACGAGGACCAGACACTCAACCAGCAGACATACAGTGGTTAACTCGCAGTTTTCTGATCTGACTCCTTCTTGTGCAACCACATCTCTAACTGGACAGTTGCCCCATTCAAGGGCACCCTCAAGGAAAGACATATCTCAAGCTGACCATAAATCCCAATACCGCACTTTTGAGTGCAAGAGCAGCTACAAAATATTTTGTAGGTTCCCTTTCAGAAACATTCTGCTTTATCCTACTCAACAGCCTCAACCTGCCATGTTTTTCATCTTCTGGATGATGTTCTTACTGTCCATGATATACCATCTCCCCTCTAAAGACTGTGACTGAAGACTCCTTCAGCTTGGTGTTCCCCTTAGCCCAAAGAAAACAAAAGGGCATTCCTTGAATCCCACAGTATTACCCAAGGTTCAGTCACTATCCCAAGCAAGAAGCTCCACTGTATCTTCTTGTACATTTCAGACTCATCTCCTCATTCACCAATGTACCAAGTTCCAGCTTCTCCTCACCTGGACACCTGATTTTCACAATTCTAATCATCTCTTCAGGTCCATTTGTCCTCTGTTACTGTCCCTGTCTGTTGCCTTCCCTTCTGCTTCTGCCCTGCTTAGAAGACGCCTGTAAAATGGAGCTGAGATTGTGACTTCCTTTCTTTTTGGAATGGCATTTCTTTTTTCTGCAATGACCACAAAACTCAGCCATGAAGTTATCCAACTGTACTGGTGTACTGGTGCATCACCTTCCATCGGATCCAGAGGTTACAATGGTGACAGGTGGTTCACTTCTGATTGGCCACCAAAAGCATTTTAATTCTCCCCTTCTTTCACCTTTTACAAACTACCCGATAGTCATTGCTGCTCTCTGGGGGCATGAGTGGACCAAAAAGATCTACCCCTATCTTCAAAAACACTGCCTTTGACACTATAAATAAGGGTTAATCTCAATCTGCAGACATCATGAAGTTCAGACAGATCTAAATTTCAGCCAATGTTCCAGGCTGCAAAAACTCTGTTGCTGACACCCTCTCATGTTACGTTGCATGGAGAGAAATATTTAAATGAAATCCTTTGTGGCACACTTGGATCCTCATCTGACACATCTGTAGTTTCCTGCAACCATAAACAGTCTCACTCTTAAAACCCGTTTATTGTGTTATTCAGGATGGTGCTGTTTTACAACTTCCATACCAGGGACACACTACCATCTCTTTCCATCGACATCATATCTTTAAACAGCTTCATAATTCATGCCTTCTCAGTTCTCAAAATCTGAATGTCAACCATCCAAGTGTACCTGAGTGGTATTAACCTCCCAGAGCTCCAGCCCCTTCCACTCCTCACCGTTCCATCAATATGTTGAATAAAAGCCTTAAGAACCCCAGCTTGCATTGAGGTGAAGTCGGAATCCTTTAACTAAAAAGACGTTTATCAATGAACCAGTCAAAAACTGTTTTTGTCATGTCAGGAGGTATCTGTGAATAAACAAATTCCTTGAAGAGAACCTCTTAGGTGAGTTGTGAGTCCAGTGATCCTCTGTCTCACCAACAAACAACACAAAGTTATCAACATCATCTAAATGATACAAACTCGGAACTAAGCATATTTTCCAGTGTCACTGATGATACTGGCTTGAGTGTAAGACTAGTCTGCAGAGTTCTGTCAACAAAACAAAATGACCATCACAGCAAAACATACAGTGAGGTATTAAATATGACATGGATACTGCATTTGCATAAAGATTTAGATTTGTTAACTGGCGTCTTTAAGGAAGCAACCTTGTGTTTTGCCCCCATCTTTTGAACAGACTAGAACTGCCACTGACTTTGCATTGGTTGCCACAGTCCTTATGTCGATTTGATTTGAAGTAGGTAGATGGTGTGGGTAGAGTCTTGCAGTAGCATTATAATGCCAATAATCTCTACAAGGAAGTCAGCCCTCCACTAGGGTGCAGGTTCAGGAGGAGTTGGGAGAAAAACAGGCAAGGGTGGAAGAAACCAGCCTTATGAGGACCATGCTCATTCCCCACCTCATGAAGCTCACCTAGCAGTGGCTCATACTCTTAGACTATCAAAATTCCAGACTGAACTTTTTCAAGAAGAAAAACATAAGTGTTCAACTTAAAAATGTTATTCTTCCTAGCCATGTTCCCTTGCCTTTACAAAAGCAACCATCATTAGACATTTTTTATGGTCATTAATGGTCATTAAAAAGCAAAAAGTCTTGTTCTGAACTGAGGGAGTGCAAGCGAGAAGCAGCAGGAGAGAGAGGAAAATTAAGAGATATATGAACAGTGGCTAACAGGCAGGTTGGGGATGGCTCAGACGAGAGGTAATAGGAACAAATTAAGACAAGGTGAAAACAAATTATAAAATGGGACATGATACAGCATGATACAAATAACCGCTCTGCACACAATCAAACAACATGTTACCAAACAAGAATCAATTAGGTAAAATGTTTAGGTTACATTTTATTTTTAGAATTGCCATTTAATTAAAAGGAAAAAACACGTAATTGTGGCACCGTGCATGTCTGAGATATATTTATCAAGCACTCAGGAAACACAGCATTTTTGGAATGATCCATGCTGTAAAAATATAGTACAAAATAAGAGGAACACTTACTGTTTTTATAAAATGAAATCCAACGATGAGGTGAATCCTGGTCAAGATGTAAGAGGAGAACATTACAAAGTAAGATGAAGCTTGTGATAATACCAAGATTAATTAGAGATGTACTTTAAACTTAAAGCAAGAGCATTTTATTTTGTACAGTGAGTATGTTGTATATTATCAGTTTTTCTTCACAGTGTGAAGGATGGCAGTTATTATGCATAGCCCAGCCCAGATTATTGTATATGTGGGTGTAGGGCTGAGCGGGGCTGGGCAGTCCCCTGAGCAGATTGTGTGGTAACTGGTAGTGGCTGGCATTAGCGCTGCCAGCAGGGGTGAATTAGAAACAGGATCAGTGGCATGGCTTGGCCTCAGGCAACGCAGGGTTAATGCCGCCTGGCCAGACCCTCCCCTCTTTCTCATTCTGCCTCCCTCGTTCTCTTATACTAACACACACATACACACACGTTTGTCTGCCTCTCACACTCTGCCCCCCTCCAGCCCCCAACCCCCAAGTGTATGTGTCACTGATGGAGGCTCTTGGCTGATGTGTCACCAGCGGGCATGCAGATGGATGCTAGTCAACACACCCCAATGAGAACACGTTGGCACACATAAACACAAACAAACCAATGTAAAAGCATGCGCATGCACGCACACACAAAAAGCGCATACACACCTACACACAGGCATTTGCACTAACACACATGCCAATAAACAAACGTGTCCAAAATAACATGCAGTGAGATTATGTTTAATAGTTTGAGATTTACGAGGTTTTCACCAGTTTTTAGAGAACTGATACTGATTGCTGGTTTGTGGTTGTTTTATGTTTTGAATAGTTATATTTGTTGATTAATTTACAATCATTTCTCGTGTCTCTGATTGCATAGTGTACAAAAAGAGTGTCATCTTCTGTGTTCAGTATCAGTAACATTTCAGTCAGGTTCGGGTATTAGCACCTCACGCACCGTACAGTGTATTGAATACAATCTCAACACGAGTCATCCTTTAACGTCCACTTTGTGATATAACACATTCAGCTTATTCACACTATGTAAACAAAGTTTCTTTGTCTTTGGAAAAAAATTCATAAATTTTCTTTCAGTGGTTATGTAGCACAGCCCCGTTTTGCACTACCCAGAATGATTTAGCAGTGTCCAGTTGGTTTGGTGAGTTTTGCACTCAAACACCCTGAGCCTTGAGGTTAAAACATACACACACTGCCACAGTAAAATAAGAAAAGGTTGCCAGGTATGTGCTGTGACCAAGCCAGAATGCTAGCTATATAAATCACATAAGTCACATAAGTCCATATGTCACATTTCTTGTAGTTAACTAGTTGATGATTAGCTTGAATTACATTACTATGCAGTTAGGCTGTTTTACTGCTGTTTTTATGTAGCTCTGTATTAGAAGTAGCTAGCATTAGCTAAATTTGTATCTATAGAGGATTTTCTTCCAGATTATATATTCATCAGCAAAGGATGTGATTTCAGATAGATTTAGTAATCAAAACATATACTGTAATTGGGCTGTTTCTGGTATAGTTTAGTGTGATAAACATTATAAATGGCTGCCCCAAGAGCTAGTACATCCCTGCCTGTTTTCCTTGCTCTACCTCCTCCCTCTCTTGTCCCCTATCCTTTTCCCTATCTTTTCCCCTCCTCCTTCCATCTCCTCCATTTCTCTCTCTAGGTGTAATGTTTGTTTGTTTGTTTGCGAGGTGCGGTGCCTTTAAGAGAGCAGTGTGCCAGCTACTCCGGGCCTAATGTCATTACTCTGTACAAACTTGGTGTGACAGAGGCAGGAGGCGCCCACAGATTGATGACATTTTATTGTTATTGCAGCGCCACTATTAAACTGTTCACCACTCCTGCTTCTGCTGCTGAGGGCTCCTACCTAGTGAGAGAGAGAAAACACAAAAACAGCAAATTGAACACATTGCCAGTGTGATACAGAGAAAAATGATTAATTTAAGTATAAAATTGCTATTTTGATGTTATGTTTTCTGTTGTGCATTTTCATACCACTGTGCCATATTACAATCCTCTACAAAGATCTGGTGTGCATTACGTTACATGGAGAGAAATATTTAATTTGTGTACAAGGCTGGCTTTACAAATGCGTTCTAGTTTTAAAAGCATGGTGGTCAGGATTACAGCTGAAGATGCGGTTGAAATGGTACACTGTGCAAAATTAAAATGCAGCGACATAATTATGTCTAATGCATAGGCTATTGTGTGATTGACAGAGACAGATGAATCGGCTTAGCGCTAGCGCTAAGTTGGTTTGGAATATGAGTTACAAGAATAATGAAAGCAGTCAATGAGTTACTTTGAGTTACTGATGGCAAAATGTTTCATATCAGTTTCATTTTTCATTGGAACCACATATCTGATTTCCTAAAAATATCTGGCTGTCGAGAGAGATTAATACTGTATAGCCATTCATTCAGGTATCTGCTCATCTATGATCCACTTGTCTATCCATCTACAGGCTCATCCATCCATTCTTCCATCCACTGATATCACTAAGAGAACAGACACTTCCAACCCAACTACACACTGACCCCCTTCATGTAATTGCAAAGGGGCTAATTCCCACTCTGTGGATCAGCAAAGAACGATGGCATCAAAAAGAGGAAGAGCATAAAGAAACAGACGAAGCAGAAGAGGAAGAAGTCAACTAGTGAGACAAATACAGAAACGAAAACACAGCAAATACTGAGTGTGTAGTCTGTCTGTTATACTACTACTACTATTACTTCTGCAATCTGTACTTTGGGTAGAGCACCTCAACGAGGGCACCAATAAGAATTATTAAGAACAAACCTTATTTCTACCACGTGATAAAACTCTAAAATTGGATGAGTCTTAAACACATTACACACAGTTCTATTACAGAACAACAGCAAGTAATACATATTCCCATATAAATAATCAGAAAAAATAGTATTAGTGATTGTATTGAGAATAAAAAAGAATGAAATGACAGCAAACCTGAGAGGCAACAGAAGTTGCTAGGTTATTTTGAAATGATGACTTTAAAAACACCAAGACAGCATTAAAATGTGTCAGAGCAGGAGAGGCTTGACACAGCAGAAAACCTGTCGGGAGATTCTCTCTGCTACTCAATATCCCCAATTCACATAGTATCATAGTCACAAACATCGAATCTGAATTTGGTGTGTAGCTGAAGATTCAAGGAAGTGCAGAGTTGAGTGTGAAGTTATTTGGATGAACCGTTTGGAAGAAACACCACAGGCCAATGCAGTCGGCCAGTTTCCTTTTGAATGGATGCTGAAATAGTCCACTTAAGGAGAGAATGTGTTTGAATATTTCACGCCATGTTAACAACTTTGGCTTTTTTATTCTCTGGAAAACATTCACATTCAGTATTCTCTCTGCTGTTCAATATCCTCAGTTCACAGAGACTCATGAGCACACACGCCTCAGTATCCCACAATCAAATCTGAGTTTTGCCCCGGGAGGACAATACCACACAGGGAAATGTTGGGGAGCCTCAGCCTCTCTCGCTCTGGAACTCCTGACTGGGAACACCGGCAGTCATTTGTGGAAGACGCCGACAGGTCCTCTAATTATTAGGATTCGCCACAGCTGTGGCATTTCTGGCTCGCCCACAGATCCAAGAGAAAGCAGGAAAAGAGAGAGAGTGCAGATGATCAGAAAAGCAGGTAGTAACAATAAAAATAAAACATTGTCCCGTAGTTTCCGTGGCTGGTGTCTGACTGCAGTCTTGATTAATGCTTGTAGTCAGTCATTAACTTATGAGCTTTTCATGAAAAATGTATGTTTCAAAGGTAAATCAGCATTGGGATTCTCCTGATGTCGCTGATGTCCTAAACACTAAATCAGAAGATGAAGAGAAAACTAAAAGATAATAGTTCATTTTTATACAGAGACTGAAGCAAAAGGTAGACTGCTTGTAGAAATTTAAACATGGAAGTTCGACTACCTGGTAATTTCAGAAAATATGTCCATTATTTGCTTCCAGATATTGGTTGTACTTCTTCAGAAAAATAAAATTCAGAACTTCAGAAAAAATGAATTCTAGGTTGTATTTAGTACAACCATCCTAAGGTTAAACTTGCCTGAGTAATGTAAGGTGAAAATTTGCTTTGAGTTTGGCATAAACCCGGCATTAGTCCTTATGACAGTACAGGCAATCTTAATAAAGACAACATAGCTTTAAAGTTGGTAGTGAAAGACCTTTCTTGGCCTTTTACAGACAGTGCACAAACAACCACTGTTAGTCTTACTGCCTACTTGTAAGACAGAAATGCATGTTGAGGCATGTCGAATTAACTCCTGAAATGCACTGAACATGACAAATTGATTATATCTAACAGCACGAGTGTCTTAAGATGGATTTTCCTTAAACACACAGGCATTAGAGCAACAATAATGACACAAACAACATTTAAAATGGTTGCAAATGCTCCTAATATGTTAACTCCACAGCTCCCTCCAGAGTGCACCTGCCATGTTCCATCGTGCCTCCCTCGTTGATTGGCTGAGTGGCATTGTTGCCTTGGCATCTGGTTGCTACGGCCACCCGCAGCCTGGCACTGATCCACCACCCTGATCAGGATTGGCACTCAGTGACATCATCAGTGCCCATCAGTCAGCCCTGCTGTTACAATGAGTGTCCCTCTGTATGCCACACGTCAGCCAAGCAGTTGGAGGTTTCAGGCACTGATGTAGCAGCAAATAAAAAGGTCAACAAACTATGACCTCCAATCCATCATCATCTTACCATAAACAACGACAAACCCATGTTAACAATTGTTACACAAACCTTTTACACCCACAATGTATTATATTGTTTTCTAACATTGCTTGAGTTTAATACAAAATGTATAAATATATCTTACAACTTTAAAGGCTGCGATGTAGCTGTTTCTATCATCCACACCAATGACGAGTCAAAAAGACCTTGTCCGAACGTTGTGGGGGAGCAGGATTCATGTGAGGGCAACTCTTCAATGGTGAATTCATAAAGGCTGGATGCTACCTATGATCCTGCACACAAGGTTATAACACTAACAGTCTACAGACACGTTGTTGTTGTTAGATATTTCCACGTGTTTGTGTGTTCGTGGTTAGTTCAATAGCTCAAACTAATGCAGTGATGTCACTCCAGGTTCAGAGGCAGTCCTCATCTTTAGGACAGTTTTCAGCTATGTGGATAAACTGAACGCTGACCACTGAGGCCTTTCACCTCAGTGTACTCTTTAATTTCTGAGAACAGTCACAGAAACAAAGAATATGATATTTTCAGTGCTCAAAATAATGCCCATGAAAACAGATCAAACGTACTAATGTCACTGTAAATACTAAAATAAACATTAAAAAAACCCTTCAAAATGTCACAGCAATGTTTATCACATTTACCAGGCAACATCAACACTGGCAGTGATTATTATAGAAAATGAATTAAAGACAAATATTTGAGTGTCAGTAATTATAGTTGGGTCAACTACTAGATTCAACAATAACAAGCTAGATTCAAGAATTATACAGTTACAAAGCAGCTAAACTTACCATCATAGGAACAGTGCTTACATAGCCTTCCAAACTATCCATGGCCTAACCTCGCATTTGAACACATGCACAGGTATCATGGTGTGATCATCACACACCCTGTTCAATATGTGGATCTTCTTTAATTAACTTAATCTTCAGTCGGACACTTGGGTGTTGTTCAGTTCTCAGAATTTAGATCAAAGTACCGCCCACACATTTACCGTTCCTGTTGAGAAGTGCTTGTTGTGGTTTAGTGCAGCTAAACATGGTTACACTGGTTGGTGGCAGTGCCTGCTCTGGCCTGTGGGAGCTAACCTAGTAAGGAAAATGGACAATATGAGAACAATAATGAATGAACAGTGTCGGATAGCGTGGACAAACTCAGTCAGACATCAGCATTGCACAATTGGAGTCACACTAAGCTGTCTACTACAGTCTGACCATTGATAGGAGGCAGCAAACCTCCCCTCCTAACTCTGGAAACTAACCCACTCTTTAGGTATCTTGCCATGGCCTAACAAGCTACGAATGACTCCCCTCCAAGAGAGTGCTGACCTGATAATACTACATACAAACGTTCAGAGGTTAAATATATTAATGATCTCAAATATGTGCATGGTCGTTAATGACCTCCTGCACAAACACTAATTGGAAAACCTTTGTTTGTGTACAAGAAAACGGCAAATGGCACCTTTAACTCATTAACTTCAAGACTCACTTGCTTTGGCTTAGTGAACACGGCACATTTAAAGAGTGCTTGTAACTATCTAGTGGTCCAGTGCGGTACCTTGCTGGATGATGTCCTTTTACATCCAGCAATTTTTTTTTTTTTGCCAGATTGTTTTATTTCTAATTACTAATGCACATTTTGTATATTGTGAGTTTAGGATATAATCAATTTGCAGTTTCACAAATTCAGAAGAAACTCAGGGTTTTGCATTACTGAATCAAAATTCATTTTCCAGGTAAATACCACATGGAGAGTTCTGGTTTGTTGTTTGTCTTCATAAAACAAATATACCAGTTGTTTGGATTTATAATTCAATTATAAAACAAACAAGCCAATGAATATTGCCTGGTGTGACACTCATCCTGAATATGTTCATGAATATTAACAGCAACAGTACGTTTCCTTATCAATATGTAAATCTGAAGAACTGGAACAGCAGAATGATCGCTTTACCCCTAAAGGTTTGTGCAACCTTTTGCCTCTGAGAAGATGCTGATTGGACTCACTGCATTGCCCTTCCTGTTTTTTTCAGGACAGATATTAAAATCACTCCTGGCTAACAATTCAGGGGCTGATTTCTGAGTAACAAAAATGCTTTTCTGATCTGATCTTCTGTCATGCGCATGACCTAAATTATATCTCTATCTCTTCTCCTCTGAACATACCTTGTCTTCAAATATTTATCTGTAGTATTATTGCGGCTATGTTCCTGCATTGTTAACTTAATATTTGCTGTATTTTCTTCAAATAATCTATATCTGTCCTATTCTTATCTGCAGAATAGTCCTCTCAGTGCAGCTGCAACAACCCAATTTCCTCACAGGGATCATTAAAGTCTGATCTTATCTAATCAAATGTTTGTTTATTTGCTGTGGAAAATGTGAAAGTTTTGTAGAAGCTCAGAGCTGTGCCATGCGCCGCTCACAGAAATTAGCAGCAAGTTTCCATTCATTCTGCCGTCTCCAGATAATTCTGTCCTGTCCACTTGTTTCTGTCAATGGAGATTTGGTGAGCGAATAACTGTCAGCTTGGTTATTCTACACGGATCTTGTATAAATGATGCTGAAAAGTTACAAAGTTTAGGATTGCTGTCTATGAACGGCATTTAGAGGGGAGAGAGACAGACGGACAAAGAGAGGAAGCCAGAGACAAAGTGAGGTGTAGGCCAGGGACAGCCTTGATGGGATTTTAGAAATCTATGAGGCTGATGATGAATGTCTGAAATAGGTTTGTCTGCCCATTGAAAAGCCATTTGTTTTCATTAGTTCCCAATGCTAGGGTAAGTCTGTGGTGGGGAAAGAAGGTGGGAGGCTGAAGCTTATGCTGAGGAAAGTCATTATGGGATGGACCATGCTAGCTAAAGGAATTAGCCCAAAGCTGCGTTTGTCCTTGTACCTGCAGCCTGGTGGAGCTCCTCCCCAGGGGCCGAAAGAGTGGAGGTGGAGCATGGTTGTCACCCAACTGCCTCCATGTTGCATTCAAATGCCTTAAATTATGTCTTTTTTCTTTAACATACAATGTACTCTTTGATCCGTTTTGGGCAAGCTGTCAAGGTATCCTTTTAGCCACGATCACACTCTTCCCCAGTGTCTTTATGTTCCAGTACTGTTGATTTAGGGATGACTATGTTGGTCAGTCCGCCACCTCTGGTCCAGACTGAACTATCTCAACAATTATTGGAAGGAGTGTCAAAAAATTAGGTACAGATATCCATGGTGCCTAGAGGATTGATCCTCATCAATGATCTTCTGACTTTCCATCTAGTGACACCAGCAGGTCAACATTTTTTTAGCATATGGCCTTTTAGTGATATCATGAGTTTGATGTTTGTGTTTCAGAGTCAAGTTTTTTGACAACTGCTGGATGTATTGGCACTCAATTTCCATTTTTCAAGTGCCATCATCATGTCAAAATATAAATGTGAATCTCTCTGTTCTCATCTATTCTTAAGTTATTGCTATTAAGTTTGTCCCTTGTTTACACAGATGGCACTTACACAGCACTTACTACATGGCTCCTAATACAATGTCACCCTGTGTGTAAGATGTGCTGGAACCAGGTAGGCAGCTCCCAAAACAGCTTCAGCTAGTTCACCAATGGAGAATATAACACCAAGGCACAATCGTGCATCACAGTAAATGAAATGCACACAGATGGTAGACAGAGATGGTGCAACACCTGATATTCAACGTTAAGGAATGAAACTGGATAAATCCTACATATAAATCCTGCTACTGTGAGAAGCAGAGATGGTGGTTATGCACTGTAGCATTCCAGCACAGAGCAGTGGAGGAGAGAAAACATCTTCCCATGCACTAAGAGGCATGAGTGAGAGCACCCCATAACAATCACTCTCAAGACAGACTGAGTCAAAAAAGACCAAGAAGCTGAAGTGCAAATGTCCTGCACTGCCATTCTTCTGTGCAGAACCATAGAGGATGAAATTCCTCTGGTGGAATACGTTCAGATTCTCTCCAGGGATCCATCCCAGAGGAGAGACAAGCCTGTAAAACAGCCTCTCATGGCCATTGTGATAGGCGTTGTGCAGATAGAGGAAGCTCATAAGATTGCCCTCCGTTGTGCATAAATAGGTGGTGGGAATGTTGCAAACCTGCTGTGTGTGCAACATAGAAGGACCACTAATGCACCAAGCAGAGAAGATGAGACTTGGCTTCCTCCTCAGATTCTAGAGGATGAGGTTAACCAACCTTGATCTAAAAGACATGGGGATGTTTGTAGGTTCACAGACTGGTCATACATTGTCCTTGACCCCTGAGACACAAGGGAGCGACAGAGAGAGCAAATAGATTACCAACTTCAACTTAGCAGATGTCATTGCCAAAAGCAGTTTTGGTGAGTAAAAATTTGGTTGAAAATTTCTTGTGCTTGAGTGCTTTTACCAGTGTGCTGAACACCAAAGATGAATCCTATCCATGTGCTGAGAAGTATCTCAAAACATTAACACCTAACATTTGTCATTTAAGGGCTGTTTCATAATCCCTATTTTGGGGACCAAACCCTTACACAACTGCGTGCCTATGATTAATGTCTTCCCCACTCAGAGACTGTGGGTGGAGAACCACCGACTGAAGGGGCGCACCACTGCATATGACCTCCTTGATGGCTTCTGGGAACATGGAAGAGTACAAGAAAGAATCCTACAAGCTCTGGAGTTGGATGCCAGAAGTATTAGTCACTTAGGACAACATCAAACCATTATAATGAATGCACTTCAAGACTAACAGCACAAGTCCATAGGCCCACATGGCACAAGTGAGTGCAACTGCAATCTTGGAGCATTACCTGAGAAGGTCTTTCAAGATGGTAATATGGTAAGATGACAGGAACAGGAAGCATCCCTGGATGCATGCCTATGGTCTGAGCTGACCAGCTAGCACAGGTTATTACAGACTTCTTCATCTTATGCCCATGATAGCTCATCCAGACTGCCTGAATGGCAGCTGGCCAGTGATGCTCATCTTCGTTGTCATGAAGTGCTTGAACCACATATGCTCCCACTCAACAACCTAGAATCTCTTCAGTTCGCCTGCCGATCAATTGATGACACTATAGTCTACATCCTGCAGAATCTGGTCAGTTTCTTACATCAACAGTCGGGTCTGGAATTGATGGGGAGTTCATTGCAGGTAATTGGAACTGTGGAACTGTGCTGGAAAAAAACCATCACATGTGCAAACTTGTCTAAACTTTTATGTACTGTATACATTTTCCCTAACTTGTTTTATTTACATTTATACAGTGGGATGGAGCATTTTGGAGTATTACTGATTATGCTGATGAGCTTTTATGCACATAAACCACAACTATAAATATTTATAAACATGACTACAAGTACAAATGGCACAACAGGAAACAAGTTGTAAAAATCCGTTTGACATAAAAGAGGAAGGAGACTTTGGACTTTTGCTTCTGATAAAAATGTCTGAATCAATTTGATGGAGTTCAGGACTCATCCTGAACACAGCTAGCATTACTCCAAATAATCTGTCTATTAAACTTGGAACCAATGAGTGAAACATTTTCCAGTCTCATCTTTAGAAAAACACAAAACATTATTTACTAATTGATCCTGACTGATCCTGTCCATGTGTCCAGAGATTTCAGTTATTAATGACGTTGCTGCTGCTGTGCCATCCATGTGTAAAATTACACAGAGACTGTAGATAAAACACACATATCATTTTAATCAAGTGCACGGAAAAGAGTCGACATTCTAAGTGTCTTACAAGGAGGAGGTTCAACCATCAAACAGAATATCAGTACTGACGTTCCTACAGAGCTGGTCAACAGAGTACACTTTGTGAACGAAACTGTCTGAGAGTATTCTTATCAGTCACATTATAAATGTAGTTTCATTCACATTTTGATATGAAGTAAATGACAAGTTACCCCTCAGACTTTAACCATCTGGTACTGCTATCAGATCACAAAATGGTCAGAACTGCTAACTACATTGTTACTCTGTGGGTTTATAAAGTACTGAAACAAAATTTTCATTTAATTTTAATGGCTTGTTGGTACATTCCTAAGAGGGTCAGCATGAACATGAAATATTGACCCCACAATATGGCAATAATGCTCTCATGATGTAGTGGTGGGGATGCTTATGTGTGTGTTTGAGAGAGAGAGGGAGAGATTAAAAATGCTACATTCAAACTCATCCATTTATTACATCTACCAGCCACTGGCTACCACAGTAATCTGTGGATGGCTGTGTGAAGTAGTTCACTCATTCACATCATCTCAAGACTGGCGGTGCAGTGTAGAATAGGTGGTAATGTATGAGCAGTGCCTTAGAATAAAACACCGGACATGGTAATGCATATCCATCTCTCAACACATCTACACATGTTTATCAAATCTTATCTCCATCTGCTGTAACATCTCTTATAATATAGCAAGATCTATAAGTGGGGAATATGAACAGCTCTGGATTGGCTTTTCCCAGTCTGAAAGGGTTTGTTCATGTGGAGCTGAGAGTGGCCAGAATCAATAAGAGAGAAAAATAGGAAAATGACATGGCTCTCTCCAGATGAAAGATCTAATCTCCAATATCCATTTTCAGCTCAGGGCCTTGCACTAAAGCAGCAACACTGCATCCCAGTTACAGCAAAAACACAGATCTCATGGGCAGATCACTGTCCACATTCATCTCCACACTCTTCCCTCAACAATGTTGGAGATTCTGAGGCCATGTACTTAAAGCAATTTTCTACTTTTGCTGTTGTTGCTTTTATATTCTTATTTTATAAGCTCTTCATTTCTTCCTCATAATGAGGGGATGGAATTTGACTTGTGAGTGTGGATTTGCATTTGACATAAAGTCGCGTCCTGTTCCTGATGTAGCTTTCACTTAGACATGATGACAATTTAATACCCCCAATATAGTAGTCATACTTAAAGTATTTCATTTTCATTTGCCTCCCATTACATTTGTACAGCTCTATTTTATCACAGCTGAATATTAAAGTTGAATATTGGTGCGTCGCAGGCTCGCTGGGTCACATTAACAAACACTGACATGCATGTATTAAAACCATACAACATTCTGGGCCAAGACTTTTACTTGCCATTTGGTTTCTTTCTTTCTCTCTCCCGCTTCTCTCCTCCCTCTCTTCCTTCTTCATCCTTTCCTTCTGAAGGAGAGGCGCCTTTGTAGTTTCTGTCTGCTCTTATCAGTCCTGGCATGAAGCACTTGCCTCTGCCACTGTCCTCATGTTCTCTGCAAGCTCCCACTTTTGTGTTGCCTAATGAACTCTGACCAAAATTAGACATACTCTTCAACTTTTAAACTGAAGGAGCCCCTTCAATGGTTCCTTTGTGAAGAGCTGCCACCGCTGTGGAGGGAGGGTGTGTGACTGAGCGTGTGTGTGTGTGTGTCAAAAAGTAGTGGAATGGTGGACTGTTTTATGGTCGACATGAGGAATTTGGGCTTGAGCTTCAGTCAGCCCTCAGGCAGCTGGGCTATGTTGTGATCTCCCTCTCCTTTGACCATCCATTCATGCATTTATCAGCTCCTTTATTTAAATGGTCACTGGTAAAAAAGAAAAAAAAAACACGTTGACAGGAACTCAAATAAACAGACTTATTTCAGTCTTGAACTTCTGATGGTCTTTTTTATAGCACTGGCAGCATGGCTCTAAAAATAGTCAGTCAGTTCACCACTTTGATCCACACCAAAATATTTCAACAACAATTGGATAGATCGCCATAGAGTTCTGCAGACAATCAGAGTCCCCAGAGGAAGAAATAGGAGATCCCCACACATTTCTGCCAGCACCACCATGAGCCACGAACAAGTATTGGATATATTACAGGAAAATATGATATTGAGTTCACTTTTGGCTAGAGGAGAAACGCTGATGACCAGCGCTAAATTAATTTCTAAATAGCAGTGAACACACTATGCCAAGCAAACATAGGTTGGAAATATATTAAATATTTGTTGCTTACGTTGTGCTTCTGCCCCTCAGCCCCTCCCAAATAGAGTCTCTCAGTCAAATTCTTTCTTTAAGCTTGTTCACTTCACTGCTCTTGTCTTTGTTAGGCGTTATAGCTGACAAAGGTATGATGGGAAGTTCTCCCATTGCTCGGTTGTTTGGTGGTTGCTTATCTGCCATTATGTTTGCTCACTTGACCAATTTAGTGCATGCTTGTGGGAGGGCAGCTGCTAGCAGCCTGTGCTGGAGCAGAGATTGAATCTCTGTCTGATACTCTGTTCTGATTGGTTGTTTTTACTTTGGCATGGTGGATTCTTGTCAGTTGTCCTTACTCCAGCTTTAAGGCAAAGTGGGTAAATCTTTAGAGGGAAACAGTCTCGGTGTCTCTGTTACTTTGTTTTATGACACAAAGCCGTGTAACCAAGGAATGGTTTTGAGACTGGACTGGAAAAGAGATTAGTCAAAAAGGGTTTTGTGACAATTGTATCAGATACGGCCCTTCGCTTTAACACACCAACTGGTGGGTTTCTTGCAATGCATAAGGAGAGGTGAGGCCGTGTGCCCTATGAAATGGATTGATGTTTTTCTCATCATGAGATTGGCATTTGTGATTCTGGATGAAATGTCTCATCAACTTAACTAGCCTTGAAGTCTTGTGAATATTTTAATTTTGCACTTAAACACTTTTATAATCAAATACCTGTAAACAAGTATGCCAACACACTAAACTAAGATGGTGACATAAGATGGATACAGAATATAACTGCTGAACATCAACATGTTACATTTTTATTGTGAGCATATTAGCATGGTGACATTAACATTTAGCTTAACGCAATCTAGCACTGAATATATACAGTGTGTACTCCAAATAAGTGATCATAGTATACTGGTTTAGCAGTTAATATACAAAACATCAACATACTTATGAACAACTTCTCCATTTCTTTTGTGCATTGCATTGTGGGGGAACAATGTCCATCACCCGCACTGTTGGACTGTATTTATGTACTGTACTCTGCATCTGAACATTCTTAATTTGGTGACTTTCAGAAGGTTTCTGCTTGACAGCAGAGAATCCCTCTTTCACTGTATTGATTCACTCATTCTTCCTTAATATTATGCTTTATTTTTCATGGTCTAATTAATTTCCATTCTTTTGCTCCATGATTCCCATCCTCTCTTCTTTTGCTCTCTCCCCTCCCCAGCAGTCAGGCCTAACCCCTCCACGTGGGGGGGATGGAGAAGAATAGGCGGGAGAGTAGGGGGATTATAAATCAAGGTAAACGGTGGCTGTTTAACCCCTGCTATGATGTCATTTCCAACAGAGCAGCGACATGCTGGCTTCTTCTGCTCTCCTCTGCTCTTTTTAAAGTCCTACTGTACATTGCACTCTCTACCATGCATGCCACCTTTGTGTAGCTGCTTACACACATACGCACACTCACACATGGACACACACAGGTCCCTGCATCCCTGTCCCTATGCACTTGACATGTGATGCGGAGGAAGGCTAGGGGGCATATTGGGAATAAGAGAGGGGACTCTAATTCTCAGTGTAGCAGAGTAGTCCCTAAGTGGAAGTCCCTAACACACACATACACACACTCTCTCTCTCTCTCTCTCTCTCTCTCTCTCATTCACATCAGGAGGCAGCAGGTTGGTTGTCTTTTTCCTACACAAGCTGTTTTTTTTTTTTTATATATAACACCACGTCTGCACTGTGATCAGTATATCTAGTGACAAAAAGATGATGTCACCTATCAAGACTCAGATCTCTGATCAAATCTCAGTAAAATGTGTTAACAGCTGCTGATAGGACTCTTTAAGAGCAATACCATCACTTAAGATAAGTCGATTCTCCCATCACGCTGCCTCAGAGTCCACTTAAGTGGTTTATTTAATCCAATTCTGAGTCTGTGTGCATAAATATAACAAGGCAAAATGTGAAGTTTGTTATTGATTATGCCTAATATGTGTCTGTGTCGTTATGGGAGCATCAGATGTGTTCAGGCCCATTACTCAGCAGGACTACACAAGCTATTAAAGTGATGCGGGTGGAAATACACTTTCAACTGGTGCTGAAACATAGTGAGAGATAGTTTACTGTCAGATAATAACAACATCTGTTCTGTGGCACCTACTCAACAGTTGTTAGTTCATCATATCTTTTTCAGTAGGCCAACTGTTAAATTAGTCCAGGACAAGCACCTGGCATTAGTGCTGTTATCTTCTTGTGGAGTGTGTACATGTTGGATAGCGATAGGTATGAATGTTCCACAGTGCTCCATGCTCTAAATACTAATATCATATTCATTGTTGTGGCGCGGTGACAGTGCTTCACAGAGATCACATTTTAATCCAGAAAGTGAGCAGGAATGAGGCACCTTTCTACTTTCAGATAAACAACTCATCATTTTTGTGGCATCCACCCACAAAGACCCCCAGAAGTCCAACACGTGTGTTATCATCCTGAGCATGACCTGAACACTGTCCACTGCACATCACACTGCCGGGCTGCCAATCATATGACAGCAAAGAGCAGTAACTGATGCAAGTGGGAAAAGTGTGAGGTGTGAATGTCATGACTGATTGATGTCAGCCGTCCCTTTAACCTTTTTTTCCAGTGGAAGTAGCATTCTAATGGCTTTTCCCTGCATGAGGTCTCCACCAATCCACTTGTACAGAAAGAAAAGGAAGGCAGGAAGGGAGGAGACAAGGGAGTGAAGAAGCCCATTGAGACTTGATTAGTGTGTTGGTGTGTGTATGTGTCCTCGTGGAAGACTGATGTGTACTTGAGATGGTATGTGCTTTGCCCTCAGGTCAATGACATTTAAAACACTGGAGAGTGAAAAAAATAGAGAAGCAGGGTGTGGATGTGTGTGTGTGTGTGTGTGTGTGTGTGTGTATTCCCATAGACCTATTCAGACTGGAGGCCCACCCTGCCACTGCCACTAACTGTAACAGTATGATAAGGTTGTGTATGGTAATTAGAATCAGGTTAATGTTAAAGAACAACCAAAGACTAAATGAAGAGTAGCGCATGTGAATAATCTGCTCACACCGATAGTGTTTCAGGGATTAACAGGCAGTGATTTATTAGATTTTCCATTTATAAACTGAGGAATAATTTTAATTTTGTATCATTTTAGTGTTTTTTTTCACACAAATTTTGCACAGATCATTTCTAAAATGTTACAATGCTGTTTTGAATGACTAATAACAAGACTAAAGGCCAGCTTCACTGTGGCCTTTGAGTCTGTTTTTCTGGCCCAGTTGTGGTGCATGCACCAAACAGACACATGTGGTGTGCTTGTGCTGTATTTTAGAGTTGCATCTTTCTCACTTGTGTGTTAGTATTAAGGGAAGGAGCATGCAAATTAGAGGAGGACACATGTTAACAGAAGTTGATTATTTGTTCTGCTGGATTTACCAGGGTCACGCAACATCTAGTTTTGTGAGGAGGACTTTCCACTTGTGAGACGTGTAAACATAGCACAGACGGGATTAACACAAGCCATCAGCAAAGTGTGTTTCTGTGTGTCTTTAGTTAAATATCATATTATATGCACTTTGTGCCCACAGACTTTCTTAGGGAAAGCTAAATACATACAAATTGCCGTTGTAAATTCCATGAAAAACATAATGCAAATTTGTGCGACACCTTTAGTAAATCTGGCCTGAAGACAGCAGAGTCATGAAAGCTGTACTGTGCTGCACAGTGATGCTTTGAGCAAACAAACACACACTTCTATGTGTGACTTTTTCAGAAACAAGGTCAGCCTTGTTTCCAATCATTTTAAGTCACAGTTCTAACATCCTAATGTTTTGGTGACACCAGCTGATACTATGATTTCCAGAGAAATCAGAGGCACTAATTACAGACAGTTCTTGATGTTTCCACTGCACTGTATTTGTGTATTTGTGCATCAATGTTTAGATGTTTTCAATTAATATTCAACTGCTCTTCAGTCATCGGATTGTTCTGTTAGTTTGAAAAGCTCTATTTGCCAAGGATGTTGGATTATCTCTATTTCATTAACTGCATGAACATCTTATCAAGTCATTTATTGTGGTATTAGTCCTTGTGACACCACTGCAATTGTTTTCAATGTAAATAATATGATTTAAGAATTTTACAGGCTCAAGCCTTATTTTGTTCATTAGTGGAGGGATCTGACTAATTCTGCTATTATTTTCATATTGACACTTTGTTAAAGGAAAATCTGACATTAGTGGAGTCTAACTGTGAATAAGTGGAGATATACTGGTACTCTGGCAACCTTTTTTACTGCCTGTTAGTTTTTAGGGATACAGTGTTGGACTTGGCAGGGAAATTTTCTTGATCTTACTAATCGTTCATAGGTATATCATCGTGGGAAAGAGCAAGAGAGAAGTGGATCACTTGCCAGGTGTTTCTAAAGTTTTCTGTAAAACCTTCATTTTCAGTATTTATTTGGTTGTCTTTCACTCTTAATCTCTGTCATTCTGTCTCCCTACAGAAGGATACTACTACCACCGCTGCCAGGGGCACAGAATACACACACACACACACACACACACACATACAGTATGGACAACATACACAGGCCGCTGCTACACACATTCCCTGGCTGGGCTTGATGAATGGGCCTAGTTTAAATTATTTTGTGCAGATCTCATTTAGGCCCTTGAAGAAGAGATCCAGCCTGTTTATTCATTTCACATTTGCACCCGGGCTTCAATATCTCTCTCTATGCCTGCAAAGAATTTACCCTCCTTCCATCCAAGAGGAAAAAAAAGAGCCTGTAAAAGAAAAGACAGAAAGAGACAGAGAGACAGGGAGGGAGAGAGAAAAAAGCAATTTACACAATGTACATAAAATGATGCGCTCCGAGTTTGATAACCTGCATAAATTATAGAGTATAATTAAATATTATACCCGGTGAATCACCAAGGAGAGAGGATGGTGGGAGAAGAGACAAGAGGATAAAAACAGGGAGAGGGGAGAGGAAGAGAGAGAGGGGAAGAGAGAGGAAAAAAACAAAAGATGGGGAAGAAGGAGAGGAAGAGGAGAGAGCATTGATGCTAGGCTTGGATCTCATAATTGTTTTTATTGATTATTTCTTAAGGTGAAATGGTTTTAAGATAGATAAGAACAGGGAGTCAGGTGAGGGAAGGGCAGAAACCGGGCCGATGGAATTTCTATGAAAGAAATGTCTCTCTCTTTCAACAAATAAAAAAAAAAAAAAATCAAGACGGCTTTTTGGCATTGTCAGATTGCCTCGGTGGTGGCCCATATAAATTAAATGGAATATTAAAAATTTAAATTGTTCAGCAAAGGGTAGGCACGGAGGCCGTCTCTGGTGAGCGCACAATTGACCCAAAAATATATTCAAATTAGCATAGCTAAACAGTGTCTACTCACAGGAGGGGTGGGAAGTTTGTGTGTGTGTGTGCGTGTGTGTGCGTGCAGAGGAACATGGACACATTTGTTCACTCTCTTGTTCTTCTTTGACCCACAAGAGAGAGAAAGAAGAAGAAATAAGAAGAGGGAGGGAAAAAAAGTCATAGAGAAAGAGAGAGGGAATATGTGCAGAGAAACAGCTGTCATTATTCTGTGTGTGGAAGGAGACGGAGGCTTCACTGACATGCTGTATACTCCACAGGCTACTCTATTATTGGGACGACTACACTCGGATACCAGTGCCAACACCATAGACTTCATGAGCTGACAGCTGTAACGCATGACAATAATCTCGAATAACTAATGCAGTCTTGATTGGCCTGAAAGCACGGGTTGTAATGGAGACACATGATAAATAACAAGGCCAACAGTTTACAGCCATGGTACCTCCCCTGCAAGTGTACTTGTTGATGTTTAGCAGTAATAATGTCTAATAATAATGTTTTCCATTGTCACCACGTTAGCATGCAGCAGAAACTGGCTAATGAGCATGAGTCATTAGTCGTGAGGTTTGCATGTAGTTGGTCATAAACCAAGGTACTGGAAAGATTTTTAAATCCCAGCCTTTGGATCAGATAGCACCTGGCATTACAGTCATATCTGCAACACTAGAATGTAAATAAGATTTTCTACCTTAAATCAGCAATTGATGCAGTTCATTAAAGCCTGAGGATTCTGAGCACAGGGAGAGCGATGTGGACTGAGCTTAATTACCAATAACAGTAACAACCATCAGCCAAACACACACAGGAGCACTGTCTTCAAAAACACCAACTTTATCAGCAGAAAGAGACAGTGACTGATCAGCTGATCTGAATACACCAATGAAAACTCAATGGAGAAAATAAACAGAATAAACAGATCTGAAGAACTCAGGTCATTTACTTGAGTATGAACAATTCAAAATATGTAAGTACTGAATTTTTTAACTGTTCTCTAATTTTTGCTTTTAAGCATTTTAACCTTTTTTGGGCCTCAGACAAATCTTTAAATGAAACCATCTGTGAAGATTAGAGGGGAAATGTCTGAAAAGAGAGTAGTTGAGTCAAGGTATTTCAAAGTGTGCTATTCTTAAATGACGGCTCCTTTTAAATCTACATTGGCATGTAAGTGATGGTCGATAACAAACAGAGAGATGACAGCACAGGGCCCGTATGCACTCAGTAAACTACAGTCTTTAGCTTTCAAGTAAAAACACACCATCTAACGACCACTCCATCTTTGTCTCTCTCCCTCTCTCGCCCATTGTTTATTCAAATTTTACAGACGGGGTACTTTTTCCAGTTCAGCACCTTCACCAGTTTTGTGAGAGAACGGCATTATGCCTGTGTTATTATGCAATTCATCACCAATAATAGATTTGTTTACGGGGTCCTCCGTCTCTCGCTCGCTCTCAGCGCTGCATTTTCAAAATAATAATAATAATACATAGTGTATAATGACGGTAATGGTACGAAGGCTTTGATAATAGATGTGCTGGGAGGGATAAGGGAGCCTTGATCAGCCTGGGTCTCAGCTCAATTGTCTTCAAAGCACTGTTTAATGTAGAATAGGCATCCTGGGAGATTGTCTCGAAACCAAGAAAAAGGTGGGTGTACGGATAAGAGAAATGAACGCACCGATGGGAGTATGCATGCACACACACACACTCACGCACACATGGAGCACACGCGCAAGCATACACACAAGCAGACATACACACAAGCAGACATACACTACATACTCAAATAAGCTCTCGCACAACCACCCACTGGTGCGTCTCTCCTCAGAGGGCTCTCTGGTGTAAATGTGTTAAAACTCTCCCTTGGTCTTTGGCTTCTGCTGAATAAATCTGTGTTTTAGTCCTCACTTTAGCACTTTAAACACAGGGTATTTCCAGCATGTTTTCTCTCTGCCTCCTCCTGGGCTTTAACTGAGATCTCAAGCTGCTGACGGATATAGCAGCACTAGTTTTGTGAGTGTGCGGCGGTACATGGAGGTGAGAATGCTGTATTACTTTCCACAGGAAAAGTACACTTCAAAACACTCATTCTTCATATTTAAGTAATAATATTACAGTGGAAAAAATATGTTTTTAACTTTCAATAACACCCGCTCTAAGTCTTAGATTGAAGATGAATTACCAACAAACTGTCTCACCTCCAGCCTCCAATTTAAGCAAGCATTATTGGGAAAAGTTTGAAAAAAAATGAAAAAGGTGTAAAAAGGAGAAAAGGCTCTACAGAGGGAAAATATTACTTTATTTATTTATTTACTTTAATATTACTTTAAGTGATTTAAAATAGATCATGTTTACAGGACTTTTAACTAATTATTTATTATGTCTCTGTAACTAAGCGAGCAAAGTTAAGTTTCACAGCAGATAAGGTTTTACACAATGAACATCAGCATTTTTAGTCTATAATGGTGCCATTTGAGATCACCTTTGAAAAGGAAACCTCATTAAGAATTCACCAGACTAAAGCATACTAACAAATACTGCACATATCAGGCGCACTAACGTCCTTAATACAGGCAGACACTGATATTCACTGTGACTGTGTCGCCCCTGATGGAGAGACAGGGGTGTAAAATGATTTTTTAAATTTTTTTCCATAAACAGACATCAGTGCTTCACAATAACTGACACATTTTATGATTTGCATGCTTTACATGAAAAATCTGCAAAATTGCATTAATCAGAAAAAAATTGTTTTCCCCCATTCAACACTTTCTTGTGAAAAAGATGTGACATTGGGTAACTATTTTTTTTAATGTTTTCTGTAACATTTAACACATTTAACCACATTTAGGTTCACTCAGATGTATACAGGTGATGTTTGCTCAGTTGAAAAGATATTGAGGTTACACCGCATGATAAATTCAACTCATTGATTTATAAGTTATGTTAACTATAACAAACATGTCTCAACAGTTCATCACTTTTTTATTGTGCCAGAGAAACAGTTTCTGTGCCACTTGCAGTGTCTATGTATTTGCTGCATTTTTTTAAATGCTGTGCACATGTTATTGGCATAATTTCCATATGTTTTATACATTTTTATGTGTTTTCCTAAGTCGCTGTGTGTTTAGCCCTCAGGTCCACCGTGGCAATCATCTTATAGAGCAGTTTATTGTTGCATTGGGTGAGTTGTCAGAAAATGAGTATAACAATTACACTTAATATGGTGGCAACGCTGTATGGTTAACAATGAAATCCTTGAGAAAGTTCATTTCTAACAACGCACACTGGTTAGTGTCAAGGAATATTACATTTGAACTGCACAAAGAGTGAGTAGTAGTCCATTATTAATGCGTATTATATA
>JBAJHX010000001.1:27433596-27454328 GCA_037176925.1 Amniataba percoides | reverse complement strand
ACAGGAAACACTGCTGGTCCCAGGCTTTAAAGGGACATGCACTTCCATTTTTCTGTTTTCTTACAAGGACCATGTACCTACAAGCAGACCTACAAGCTTTAATGCTGAAAAACTCAACTGCTTCGAGTAACCTCTCTTCGCTGTTGTCTCTACGGCTTGAAATCTGTCTGCGCCAACATACAGTGAGATATAACAAATAGCTGAGCTGTTTATTAAAGGAATGATATATCTTTGTCTTATTTCAAGTTAGGTACAAAGATGGATACCACTCTCATGTCTGTACAGTAAACTTGTAGCTACAGCCAGCTGCTGATTAGCTTAGCTTAGCATTGCAAGTTGGAAAAGGGGGGAGGGGGGCAGCCACCATGACTATGTCCAGTGCTTTGAAACATCTGCCTACTTGCCCCAATACTGCACACTCTTAATACTCTACACTGCGACACAGAGACAGTGCCAGGTCAAGAAATAGACAAACATACAACCCCCATAAAGCCACAACAGGACACCTGTAAAATGAGATGGCTCATCTCATGGGGTTGATCCTAATGACAAGACAAACTTGTTCAAACAAACCCTGAATTGGATTCACTTAAACTGGAGTTTTTCCAGAATCTGTGGACACGATGACTCAGCCCAGACCTAAAGAGGTCCAGGGGGATGAAGCCCCAGGCAGTGAGAAGAGAGTGAATAAAATCATTCAAAACATGAACTACTTATGCTCATTTGCCTTGATTGCTTAATGCCACAGTTTACAACTTACTTCATCTACAGTATCATCTGATAGTACTCAGCAGGATGTTTGACTTTCTGCTTTGTCCAGTTTTAACATGATGAAACTATTAATTGATATTTGATCATGTGACCACATTTACTAATATACTGTATGTAAACTTACCACCACATGTGCAGTTGGTTAAACAGATAAATGTATTTTGTGTTAACATTAGTTTACTGGAATATCAAAAGTGTTTTCTGTCACCCTTACAGGTACTCATGTGTTTCAGATACAGTCTATGCAATGTAGCCTGAGCACTGTCTGTCTGTCTTCTGTCTGTCTCTCTTTCATCTGCTGCTGTGTCACCACACTGCCACACTGTAATGTAAAGTAAGTTACGCATGAGGTTTGTAAAATAATTCAAACCATTTTGCATGGAAATTAGATTTATCAAATAGGAAAAACCTGCTCAAAGAAAATGAAAGTATGCTACGGGATCAGACGAGTACGGCCTGTGAGCGAAACAGCATCACCTCCACCCATGATGAAGAGAAATGTTCTTTATATCATAAATCAACAAGCAGTTTCAAACCCTTCTTTTTCTTTTGGAAAAATCCAAAAGATTTTTTTTTTCCACCTGAACCTGTATACTCTGTCATTTCTCTTGGACTCTTTCCACTGTCTAGCTGTAGCACACACACACACACACACACACACACAGACAGCATTAGTTTTGCGACCTGTATTTATTTTGACAAGCTGTTACATTATGTTACGTTACAAAGACTTTCGCACATTCACTGATATCATTTTGTTTTCTGGGGTCAGGGGCTGTCCATAAAACATTCAGGGCTGTAGCTTCGATCATCCAGACCTCAAAGAGATATAACCGGTTTACATTACTGAACATTAGAGGTGCTAATAGGCAGATTATTTCCCAGTCCTTATGCCAAGCTAAGCCTCTGGCTGCAGGTTGTAGATGCATTCTTAATACACATGCATGAGACTCACATGGGCCTTCTCATTTAACTCTTTATAACAGAGCGCTTAATTATGCATTTCCAACTGTACTATTTTTTTTAAACTGATAAAATGTGAAAACCCAAGTCAGTCCCTAAAGATCTGTGTTGTTTGTAGTGGTGAGTGTGTGGGCCAGGTCAAGTCCAGACACAGCCTCATCTAACCTCCAGCACGCTGCAGCAAAGTCCGCACGGTTTGTCTGCCGTTGTTCTTTCCCGGCTTGTTCTCCATATTTCCCTCTGTCTATTTACACCTTCCTCCTATCTATTAGTGTATCTTTCCTCTTTCTCTCTACCCCGCTATCATTCCCCTGTTTTCTCTCGATTTCTGTGCCCTCGCCCCCCCCAGCTCCCCCCGCCACGTCCCCCTCCTTTTGTATTTATTGCTGTATTTATTTCTGCTGAAAAGCCAGTCTAGTTCATTTGCTAGTCGGCCGGGCAGAGCAGGGCTCCTATTCTTAGGCTTTTATTAACATCATGGACTGCACAACAACAGCTACAGAATCTATTATTCATTAAGTGTAACCAATATAAAATTTAAAACAGTCTGGGCTTTTTTTGTGGAATTATGTAAGGTCAGCATAATTTTCTGCCTATTACTAATATCTATATCATCTTTTCCTTAGTCAGCTCTATTTAAATATGCAATCATTTACAGCTTTTGACTATATGTGTGTGCACACCCAATTTCCAATATTCCTCTAGTAGACTCTTTATGCTGACATCAATGGCAAGCTATTAAAGACAGTATTTCATTATTGGTTCCTCTTCCCCAGTGGTTATTTACAATCCCATATATACTAAGCACTGATATTAAAGGAGACCATTTTAATGAGGTGCTATCTGCCATGGCAATATGTCTTTCTCCGAATGAGATTGTGTTTAAAGATTTTATCAAGAAATGGCTGTTCGGCAGGGTTATGTTTTGTCCATGAAATATGCATTTCATATCTCTTTCATTTCATTAACATAATTTAATTTGTGCTTTGCATTCTGTGCATAATACATATTTGATTTACAAAACAAATATTTCCATTAGAAAATGAATTTCATGCGCGCAAAAGGCAGAACTGAAAGATGTATTGTAAGGAAATAAGAAAAAAAGGAATTGTATTATCTTTGACTCAGAAAAAAAAATCCTTGGCAAGGAGAAATACACTCAATAGATTTCTTATATGTGTGTGTGCTGCATGTGTGTGTAAATGCTGCTATCCGTTCATGTTTGTGTAGACAGTATGTAAATGTGCATTATAGAAGCAATGACAGCTGAGGGTATATTGCATAAAGTTTAGAGCAATATAACTCAGATTGATTTACATGGCTTGCATGGGGGTTTCTCTCCGATGTTAAGTGCACCATTGCACTTAACATCAGAAGCAGCGTACAGACTCATTTTGAATCTTGATTTTGTGTCACTACTTTTAAGAGTGAGACCAGCCATATGAGTGCATTCTGTACAGAGAATATATCGTGTCCCTCCGTATGAGCAGCTGTACATCAAAAGGCTTTCATTTTTGTCTCCAAGGTGTGTGCTCTATGCACGGGAAGCTGTGCATCTCTTTGAAGTGGCCATCTTTTATGCCTCTACTTAAGAGATGTTTAGCTCCTTTTCCTCTTCGTTTAGCCACCAGTGGGAAAGCCCTTTGGTATGATAAATTATGAAGTCTTCCCCCTCTTGGTTTCCCATTTCTTCCCATGGAACACTGCTAGTTTTAATTAAAGCACTTCACCTTGCTTGTTTAAAGGCTATCACGGGCCCCATGATAACTTTGAGAGAGTGTGAGCGAGAGGGAGATGGAGCGCAGGGCTTTGGATAACACAAAGCATTTAAAACCGGCCCTGGCGTGTTCATATTAATTTGGCTTATCTCGGAGAATAAAAAAAAATCCAGGTAGAAGTGAGACAGATCCCGGGATTTAATGAGCTCAAAATGTAAAGGCAATGTCAAAACACTGTTTTTCCTCCTTAACTTTTTTCCTCTAGAAGGGTAGGGTGGGAGTGTGTGTGTGGGGGGGTAACTAGTATTAGCAGGGATTTCAGGCTTGTTTGACACGCTGCGTTGAAGGAATGGCTTAAAATAGACGGCGGCAGGTAGAGGAGGTACGCGGCAGGCGAATGAGAGGGAGAGTGAGTGAGACAGGAAGAGAGGGAAGGCTAATACCTGGGCTTCACTCCACTTTGTCGCCCCACTGATAGGAGAATGCTCAGAGGATGTTACCGCTTTCCAGCCTAATCGCTCTTTTCTATCCCCATCTCTCTCTCCATCATTGACTTACATTCTTGCTCTGCCTAAGAGCCGCTCTCCCTGATTGTCTCCCCCCTCTCTCTTCCCGTCTCTTTTCAAACACACCTTCCCACCTGCCCACCCACAGCCTTTCCTCTGAGGCGTTTGCCTGCCTGGTTAGCAGGAGCTAAGTATTTGTGTAAGTCTGTGACAGGTGCATACAGGTTGATGGCAGGTGGGGGGTGGAGGGGTGAATTGGGTTGGGGGGGGGTGTACAGGAGTTAAGGAAAGTGATAGTATCACAGTTCTCTGTCTACCCCCCTCTTTTTAAGGCGGTGGGTGAATGTCTCAGGATGACTCTTTTAGCATAAGCCTCTTCTGAACTGTAGTTTTAGTACTTAACAGCCCACTCTTCAAACCAAATCCCAAAGGCTTGAGATTGGAGTTTAAAAAGAGAAAAAAAATGTTCTTGATATCATAATATGTAACTTTGCGGGCTGTATCCTCAGCATAACAGTGCAGGAGGCTAGTTCTTATTAAGCATGCACACGGGGTGCGTAGCGCACAGAGCCTGTTATTGTATTGATTTTCCCGATATAGAGTGAAACCTCATTTGTTTCAGTGCACAGTGCAAATATGTTTTATTCTTGTTTTGCCTCATATAAATCATGCAACATGCATTTTTCCTGCTGTTCAGTTTTCTTGATAAGGCAGTGTTTGTCAGGGTTGTAAGAGATCTTAGTCTTTCCATTTTCCAGCAGTAGAAAATCACTTGACTACAGCTTCTCTACTGATACTGGTGTTCACTACCACAACATGTGACTAAATAGATACTGATGACTTTTTTTCTGTTGAGACCCTCAGTTCAGTTCAGAAATATTGCATTCATCCTTAAAAAGCCAATTAAAGGTGAGTGTGAAAACCAAAATGTCCACATGTAGAATACCCTTCACAGCCTGACAGACAGTAAGATAAAAACAATAGAACATCATGAGCATAAAATGGTAGATGGAAGGGCATACATTGGCCTTTTCTGTTCACAGAAGTTAATGTCTTCACAGGTCCACTCAGTTCCTTGTAACTGAGACCTCATCCAGACCTCGAACCTGCTGCTCAGTTTATATAACCGTAACCATAACCGTGCAGAAGCCAATGTGTTCTTTGAGGAGATACTGAGCATTAACTGTGAAGTGCAAAATCACATATTGTGGTGTTATGTGGGTCGACCTGATTTTGGATCGGGTATAATTACCTGCAGTCTATCCAGATAACGTCAGACTGTTGGTTTCTTGAAGCAGTGAAGAGTCGTATTCATGTCTAATTCATGTGGGATTCAAAAAGAAATAAAATGAAAAGTCTGCAGAGAGTTGGTTGGTTGGTCAAAAAAAACAAAGGCTGCTGTTCCTGTTAGCAACTGACAGACAGCATTGGCCGCATTTTTACCACAGTCATTTCCACACCAAGTAGTCATTATTTTAGCCATGAAGGTCTCCGTCCATCAACCAAGTACTTAACTTCATGTTGAACTGTGATCGTTTTCTAATCCTGACCACGCTGTTTTGTGTCTAAACTAACGAAACCAGCCACTGGAACTGCTCTATTTTTGCTTTTTTTTTGTTTTTTTTTTTGGAAAGGCACTAACAAATGATGATGTCTGACCGACAGAGGGGTCAGCTCAACCTTTGTGTATCACTTTGTGGGATTCATGCCTACAGTGTATTTTGTATTTTCACTTGGAGGATCTGTTGGGCACAAGCCCTGGCCTCTTTGTAGGCTCCTAACTATGACCTCAGTAGGGTGCATTGAAATGAAAAAATAAACACTGTTAGTGAATGTTTTTCCAAAGTTTTATCTAAATAGGAATGAATACGAGATTCAGATGAGGGAGAGTATAAGTGAGTGTCCAGAATAGCAAGACATACTCTTGGATTATAGCAAAAGTGCTTTGATACAAGAAGTTATTTTTACAGAAAGCTACAGCAATTCAGCCTCTTTCCCTTTAACAATGTTACAGACCTACAGTGGGCGGCCTCTTTTGCATCAGAGCCAATATGGGATCAATTCATTTACTTTGAGGCATCAGGACTTCTGCACTTGTGCATATGAAGTAAATGCAGTTTGGACATTATGTGCAGACCCAACCTGCTGGAGATAAGCAGCATGTTTAGCCTCCAGTCCTGGATATTGTGTGGCTGCAGACACCACAGCCCGCTGGCTAAATAGGCTAGATGGGAAGTACCTCCTCAGACAACAACACATAACAAACATATCCCCTTCCTCAAACAAACATGTCCCCTTTTCCACATTATCACCTTAGCCTGAACAAAATGCCTATCTTTGCTCTCCTCTGGACCCACGAGCGCAGGTACCTCAGCTTGTTTGTTAACATCAACACCAAAGAGAGGGAGAGAGGGAGAGGGGAAAAAATCAATCTAATACTGCAGAACTATCAGATCATATGAAATTATGGATTCTTGGTCTGAGCATTCAGCCCTTGTCTGCCGAGCTGCGCAAATCAATTCAAACAGACACAAAGAGCAAACACACGCCGAACGCCACAATAGGAAATTGAAGCGAGCGGAGCCTCCCTTTTTAAAATATGCCGCTACATATTTGTTTTGTGGATTACCATTCTGAAATGAAATTTGAACTGTTACTTAAAATAATATGCAAAAGATATTTCTTGCTTTTTTTTTTATTATTCCTCCCCTCCATCCCCCCGTCCTCTTGTTTGTTGGAGGAGAGGGGAGCGATGGTAGAGGCCACAATGTAAACAGACACACAGAGCTGCTATAATGCTGATTATGTTTCCAAAACATATTTTGGGGCCTTATCCCCATTGCAGGGAGTTGAGTATTTATCCTTTTTTTGTTTCTTTATTGTACTGATGCTTCTGAAACATTTATGACGGTATCTGAGGCGCTAGAAAAAAAGGGGGTGGGGGGCTGGTGGGGGGACTGATGTTGGATTTAAGCTTCTCACAGAGTAAAAATGTGTGTCATGTTGGGTGCAGGCAACATTCATTGACGTTGCCTGTTAAAAGACAACGCTCCCAGGTGGGGATCTGTTGTGTGAGTAATTTAAAGAGCAAATATTGTGAATCTGCGGCTTTAATGTAAGTATTCTTCTTGGTGGCCTCACCAGTTTTCTGTGTGCAGGATGTTCTATCAGATTGGGGTCCTTTAATTGTATTTCATTTTTGGTGACACCTGAGCAGAATACGTATTAGAAATGCTGTTTGGAATGAAATCAAATTCACGCACCCACTCAATACACTTGCTCAATTGAAGTGCTTTTTTATGAACCAACAGTATCACGTTGCAAAGAGAACAAAAGACCTCTTGGATTATGTTCCACTGAGCTGCCTTTACACTCTTTTAAACCCTCACCCTGTTATATCTCTCCCTCCTATCTCTGTAGCTCTGTACTCTTCCTCTGTAAAGGCACTAAAAATTTATGTCCCACACTTCTTCCTCCCCTTACTGCTTTTTAAAGGGACATTGTCCTACTTACCTACCTTTCAGCACTCAAGCACTGCTTTGTGCTGCCCCTGTTTTCCCCAAAGAGCCACTCCATCCTACCTTTAACCCTGCTCTGCTGCTTTATCACATTTTTCAAAGAAAGTTTTGGAAACAAAAAGCACTGGCTGAAAAAAGACCAGCATAGAAAAGCGTAGAGTTCTAAACAGATGGTGATTTTCTTTAGACGAGGATGATGTTTTCTGCTTTGTGTCTTCTTATTTCTATAATGCC
Organism: Amniataba percoides; assembly: GCA_037176925.1. Lineage (NCBI taxonomy): Eukaryota > Metazoa > Chordata > Actinopteri > Centrarchiformes > Terapontidae > Amniataba > Amniataba percoides. The sequence goes on along the minus strand of JBAJHX010000001.1, from coordinate 27,446,618 downwards.
ACTGATCATTTTGTGGGGGGGGGCAGCTATTATCATCCATCCTGGTCAGAGGGGTCACTCTTGCTCCAGTGCAGGTTCATCTGACCCCCATGTGGAGAAAACTACGATCCTGAAGCTGCAAGGACCCTGAAAAAGAGACTGAAATAAACACAACAAACTGAACATCAGCTGTCTGTGAACACCAAACCAAACCGGTATCAAAGGGGACAGGGTCAAAGGTCGTCGACCAGGAATCACAACTGGAAGGAGGAACAAAAAAATCCACATTTAAGGCCAGAGACTGTCCTTGAACACACACAGGGGTAAATATCTCCTTCTGTATGTGCACCATCACTCTGTATCGTTTTGAAATCAACACTAAAGTTAAGCCCTATCACCCAAGAACTGAAAAACAAGTCTTGTGATATTCTTTTATTAATAACACATCTCATTTAAAGATCAACAATATATTGATTGTGACCAACAACTAATATGTGTGTATCCAAAGCATAAAATATTGTGGTCCATAGAGTTGTGTTAGTAAATTATTTAAAACACTTCAATGAGCCACACTGTTGCACTGAGTCCTTCATTAACACTGCAGTGTGTGCAGAGCCAAGTGCTGGATGAAGACAAGGAAAGGTGATGAAGGAGAAACAGGTGTGTTAGTGGGGGTTGCTTATGTAATAAAAGGTGCAGCAGTTTGAGCTGTAACAGGCCTCATGTGTCATGCACATGCTGGATGGAGACCAAAGGAAAGATGAGTGAAAGTGACAAACCCGGACAGAGTAGCTGAGAATTTTTGGGCTGAACAAGTATTTTCATTTTAAATGTGTCATTAAATGTTGCTAACAATAGCATGCACTAAATACTGTCAGTGTTACTTATAGTTGGTTTTGTTTGTATAGTGAGGGACACACACAAATGTATAGCTGCCTGGCTTGTATGGACTTTCTAGTATTCATTGAGAAATGTATATGTAAGGCAGATTTTTTGTTTTATACTGAACGCAAATTTAGTTGTCTCTTTTTCTTTTTAAATCCAGACAAGCGCAGATTTATTATCCACTCGGTTTTAGTACTGTTTGCTAATTTTGTGTGGGTTTTAATAAAGATAGTACCATCATAGAATATCACTGGTCCTGTCTGTCTGTAGGGATTCCTGGTGGCAGGCAGTGTTTGCTCTGGGTTTGGTGTGACACTGACTTGCTGTAGCTTGGTGTGGTGGTGGCACCTGGCTTTGACCATCAGCACCAGTTCCTCTCAAGCTGTGTTCTTTCTCCTCCACTCTTCTCTCCAGCATATACCACATACCAATTATACCAACAGCCCCACCTCCAGTCATCCATCTGTCAAGCTCTGAAGTTTGTGGATAATAACACCCCCATCGAGGGTCAATGAGCCCTTTGACCTCCCAACACAGATTCTCATCGATGCACATCTTTTGGATTATCATTTTTGAAATTTGCACACATGCTTTACACTTCATATTGTGAACTTTCAACATTCCGAGGACAACATCCAATAAATGTTCGTATTTTTAATAATTTAATTAATAAGTTTTTGTATTTTACATTTAGATCTTTCTATTGCAATAACTGCTTTTATTTTTTATTCCCCACTCACTGTGATCATTGTTATGCAAAATACTAAGTCAAATTCATTTTAGGTGTAAACTTACTTGGCATTAAACGTGATTCTGAATCTAGTGCTGTGCTTCCTTCAGCCTTCATTATTTATCCTTTTCAGTTACCAATAAAACTGTTTGTATCTGTGTTTGAACTGGCTTTTAGGACTGTTGTATTTATTTTAAACTGAACCTATTGTCTCTTCTGACCTCATCCTACATACACCATCCTGCTCCTGGATACACTCAGTAGGACACGAGCGTCATAGCTGAAAGCAGTCTCCAACAAATGCACAATTTAGTCCTGTTTGAGTGACGTTTGATAACAAAACACTGTGCCCAGCTTTGGTAAATTATTTATGTAATGTGCAAGGAACACCTAAACCCAGACGACACATGGAGCAGGCAGAGTCTGAGCACTCCAGGGACACAAACGTTCACTCCTCTCAGTTTTTTTTATGTATTTTTTGAAAAGGATTTTCTTTTCATAATCTCTTTCCATATCTGTGTAAATACTCTTTTTGACAGCTCTGTCTACTTTTATTGGTGTCAAAATAAGAGCTCCTCTGTACAAAAAAGCCTCTGTGTCCCTTGGCTCTGCTGCCTCCTCTGAACTGCGTAGAAAGAGGTGTCTTAAGGTGGCTCGTTATGCTTTCTCTTTACAGTGTCTTCTTCTGTACATGTGCAAAGTTGAAAACTTGCACTACTGACTGTGTAAAATTGGTATTTTTAGTGCTCAGCACACAGGGTGCTAAAAGTAAAATACTTTTAGCTTTAACAAAAAGTGTTACACTTCAAGTGCTAGAGCCTCAAAGCCAAGGCACCACAAAGAGAAGCTGTCAGGTAAATATAATCATCATGTGAAAGGTTTCATATTGAAAGAGAAAGCAGAGGGAGTAAGGTAAGAGGATGGTAAATTCATGGGGCTGTTGAGTTGATTTCATGGTTGTGTGAGCTTTGTTCAACCTGTTACTATTGATGCTGAACTTGTTGCTCTCTGAAGACCCCATTAAATTAAATACATCCTACACTGGATACAATGAACACAAATTATTTAAAGTACAAACACATAATACAGAAGTAATTACAAAATATCCTGGTGTTGAGAGGCAATAGGAATCTAAAAAATTAAAACTTCTCTAACTCATCTGCTTCTCTTTATCTCCATCTCCATCTGTGATTAGTACAGATTTAATAAAGGAAATTAACAAGGGATTAAAGCTTTGACCTGGATTCACCTCATCATTTAATGTTATGAAGAGTGTAATGTTTTGTACATTCTGTGTCCTGGATCATCCGATCAACTGAAAATGCAGACATGATCACATAACACACTCATAATCATGCTGTGTGTTTTTACAAAGCCAAGTCTAGAGGATATAAAGTCAAGGAAAACACGTGAGTGACTGCAAACATGCAAATTTGCTCAAAGACAAAGACTTCAGTGGTCAAAGTACCGTGAATATATTCTAAAGGACAAAAATTTTTATGTGCTTTATGTTCAGCTGCAACAACGTGACCAGTGCAAATAATTTTGTAGCACCTATTCACAGTGTGGAGGCAGAAGAGGTCCAACAGCACAATTATCCTCACCTCATCTTCTTTTTCATCTCCTTCAAGACAAAAACATAAGATATGTCTTTTGTTGTCCCCTTTTTGCTCTTTGCTTTTCCTTGCTTTGCCCCTCACCCAACCCCCAGTCTACCCCTACACCCCCACCCTAAGAGCTCTGAAGGGCACCCAGGTGCCCAAGAGGTCGCTGTAATGAGCGCTAATGAGCCCATTGACAACCTCAGTACAGGCTGATTGGTGCTGCAGGCTCTCACCATGTGCTTTACAGAGCACTTCCTGGCACAGGCCACCAGCCTGCTGGATCTCTGCCCTGCCATGCCCTCCATATGAGCTTAATGTGGTGACAAGAGAGTGAGTAGTGAATGTTTGATGGTGAAACTGTAAGGGTCACTTATATTCCCCACAACTAATTACTCTTTAAAACATTTTGTCTGTGTCAGTTTTAGTTATATTGGGAAGCTATGCATGTAAAAAAAACATGTTTATGTACAGAAGGGTTGGGAGGCGAGTCTAACGATTGCATTTTGCTTCCATCTGCTCTCCGTTTTGGTCTCCATTTGTTGTCTTTTATAAACTTCTCATTTGAATGAGAAGCCTTCATAAATAATCAAACAGTATAAAAATGAAATATGTGTGGACCAGCTAGTAAGAATAAAGGTCAATTACTGTTTAATATTTCAATAAGAACATACACATCACAAATTGGAGAAGGCGACTACAACACGTACTGTATAATCCTGCTGCTGGCTACAGGTATTGAACTGAAAAATAAACCATGATTGGCTTATCAAAGTGATAGCAATGACACTCAACTGAAAAAGCTTTTTTTTAGTGTTGAAGAGGTGAATGTGTGCTTCAGCTAACAAAGTATGACCATTGATTGTGAGGTGCTCTGAGCAAATCAAAACACTAGTTAACATAAACCACTGACAACAACAAAACATTTTCCTCCACATTTTGTATGTGTCACTATTTCTCTCTTTCATTACTGGAGTATTTTTGGAAGCCCAAAATGCAGATAATAAAAGACTCTAGACTCTTATTAGCTGTGTTACATATGTTACAAACTTTATTATACTGCCGGTCCATGAAAGCTCCATACAGTGTCTCACAGGCAGAACACAGAGGGTAAAAGGTCGAGCCTGTTCTTTCTTAAACTTAAAGATTATTTAAAACACTCCTCTATATACTGCCATGTAAAATACACAGCATGACCAGTTGAGGTAACTAAGGTGTTTGCCTTTTGATGTGGAAGTGCTCACTGACTCAAGAGGAGATCAGGGAAACAAATAAAAGGAAATAGTTCAATAGATGAGCGGCTGCTGAGAATTTGGTCAGAATCCTAAAGATCATAAAACAAGCTGCACCATCAAAAAAGCCTGAGTTATGCTTCAACAGGTAAGCTGACCAACAGGCCATTCTCTCACAAACTTTGTGTATTCCCTGAAGTGCCACAAGCGTGGAATCCACTTTATTAGCGCTCGTCAATGTGGCTAGTCCTGTGCTCTGAATTTGATTGCTCACGGATGTCCCACTGTAGTGCTTGTCAGATGAGGGATATTCCTCTCTGTCTATCCCTCCACTCCTCCTCTCCTCCTGTCCTTCCTGTCATCTCTGTGGCAGCAGGAGACATCTGGACGACTGTCACGGTTGACACGGTTGGTTGACGAGCACTGACAAATCCCCATGGACCACAGAAAACAGGAGGAGAGGACTCTCATTGGTGATGATGGACTTTGTGTGTGTGTGTGTGTGTGTGTGTGTGTGTTCTGGGAGCACTGTATGTGGGTTTTGTTTGCAAGATGATGGTAAGATTAATAGTCCTTGTTACAGGAATTTAAATCATCTTTCTATGTGAGTATGATCAAAGATGTTTAGTGGGCATGTTACAAACTAAGTCAACATAAGTGGTTAAGTTTGGAAGAAGCTGCCATGTTTGTCACTGCTGTTGTCTCAACTGTCACAGCTGGTGTTGCCCTGGTTGGCTCCTCTCGCTGAAGTCCCTTCAAACTGAACCGTCTTATCAGTCCCAGAACTTAAACCTTTCCACAGTAATTCAATGGCATTGCTTGCTTTGGTTGTTAAGGGAAACGCAGAGGCGAAATAAAATGCGTGTCAAAACACCTGTGCCCACTGTTTTCGACGTAACCTCACACATCAGTGGGGTCTTTATGCATTGGCGCGCATCATGGCGGGCTGACGCGTCATTGCTTCAGAAAAGAAGCAGTTACATCAAATTTGCTCCCCAGACTGGCACATCTCAGCTACTGGAAACCAACTAACTCTGGGAGTTTGAGTCTTTCTTTGGTTATTGAATGAATACAGACATAATCAAACATTTTATGCATTATGTAAAAAACAAAGACTCTAGATTTGTTTTCAGTGGTAGCTAACAGACAGTGTATACAGCAATGTTATAGTGTAAAAGTGTCAGTGCTCTAAACTGTGTGTTGTTTCAGTGTCATCTCTATCTATCTCTAGCATTTCTGAGCTTAGCGATATGTTGTTACCTATTGGCTGATGTATTGTATATGCTGATACTGTAATGTCTGCAATAAGCTAATATTGGCTGATGCATGGACCAACCAATCATATATCATTCTGTGAGCCACTGTGCTGTTTCTACTTCTGCAAATTATATTTAAAAAACTAATTATGAAAGCTATAAAAGCTCAAATGGGACACTGAAATGGCTCGATTACTATGTATACAGGGGACATCCTTAAAACTGTACTTAGTGTCCCCCTGCAGTTGATGTGTTGCTCAAGAGGGACTGGCTCACATGAAAAGCTATTCATCCAAAACTCTGCTTTGGAACTGATTATATTCCGTGAATATTTAAAGAAACTGTTGCCATCCATAGCTTATTCAGATAATTTCTTTGTCTTGACTCATATTTTGTTCTCCGGCATGGGAGTGAGTTGTTAAATTTGCAAATATGTATTTTTATTGTCCAACCCGATGGGATTAATGTGAATTCAGAAATAAAGTGGCGGAGGTAGAGCTGCATTGAGTAGATCTGAATTAAACCCTCCCCTTGTGGATTTACTGAAATTCCCCTCAAAGAAACAGTGTTTGTCATTTATAGCCCTAGGCACAGAGTAATGCTGTATAAAGTTGCATTGTAATGACATATAGAAACGGTGATTACAGTCTAATTCAATTGCTCCCTAATCTCATTTCCATAATGGCCTTTATTTGGAACCTCAATTTATTGTTTTCCCAGAAATCATTATACAATTTAGCCCTTAAATCCATTTTGAATATGCGTGCCCACTGTAAGAGGCAGGCATACAATAAGACGAGCACATAAATATCACATACACCGACTCACAGAGCACCAGCAAGTGCAAACATGCAATACATACAGAGAGACGCACAACAAAATCTCACACAAGAAAGTCCACATAGACAGAAACCGCCATAGAAATGCACACACAAACATACACACACACTGATGGCATTATGGTAATAGATAGGCGGGCCCAGCTGGTATATCTGGTGGCAGCAGTGTGAGAAAAGAGGAGGGTTATAATGTGCAAATATTAATGATCCTGGGTTGGGACTCTGGACATGCATGCATCTTTGTGCGTGTGTGAGTTTGTGTGTGTGTGTATGCACGCGCATGTGTGTGGTCAAGTGCCAGAGGGTGGGATCCAACAGCCTGGATTTAATCACTGGGACCCCGCTCCATAAGATGACTATCATGATCTGCCAGCTTCACTGAGCTCCTCTGATATGTCTATCCCTGGTGACACAGCTCGATCTGGGCTGCGACGTTTGGCCAAGTCACCAAGATCACCATAAGTCCGTGGTAGGCATCGGACCAACCCTGGTCTTAGAGCTTGAACGCTGCCTGTAACCCCGTACAAAGCTTTAGTTCAAATAACCCTCGGTCCCTGTGCGGGGGCTGAGCTGCTCTTCGAAGGGTGTGTGTCGGGGATTTCAGCAACTCCGGGATGAAAGATCGTCTTGGTACTTTTTCCAGCGTCTTTGTGCATGACAGAGCTTGGTGTATGATATCTGCTGTGCAATTTCTACATGGATAACCTGCTCTCTCTCCCTCTCTGTGAGGCACTGTGAGGAGCAATCATGCGAGACTGATTCCTGTGCTTTCTTAAGAGGATATATAATACAGTTCACCTCTGCATACTACTGCTGCTGAGAACCTTTTGAAAAGACTCTTTGACGACAGCCACCAAGGAGGATCATGTTTTATAGAATAGAACAAAATCAAGCAGAACAAAATGGAAAAATATAGAAACGGGGCAAAAAAAAAAAGAAGAATAGAATAGAAAAGAATAAAGGGTTACTGTAATATTCACTGCTTATCTTTCATACACACCTGTAGCACTGCTATGATAGAGACAGAAATTACATAAAAAAATCAAAGCAAAATGATAAATCAATGGTCTGTTTCATTTACTATGTAGGAGAAGTTCTAATTGTGTGTATCTTAATGTATCACTTCTGTATCTGCTTTGGGATGGACAGAACATACTTCTTAACACTGAGTGCACCGCTGTTGTTTATGTACGGATGTGGGTCCATCTTGCTCTTCTCCATTTTGAACCTGCTTTGTTGGATCGACCAACCAGCCTCCTTGATGTGCACGTGCTGTTGCAATTTGAGAGAAAGATTTGAAAGATTCAAGTCTCCTTGATGCCCATAGCGCCCTTCTCCAAATAAATGTGTAGAGCTTAACTTCAGAGAACTTATCACACAAAGGTCAAGCTTACATTGTGATTGTTGTCTAGACATGATCCACGTCCGGCAGAAAGGTCCAGTTGTGCTACTGAGGGACTAGTTGGTTTGCCCGTCCAGGCTGACATGTATACATGTTCTGAACGACCACACTTGAAAGCAGGGTGTAAAGCCAGCCATCACTGAGAGGGGAAAGATGTGATAATTGTTTAAACAACATCGCACATGCTCAGACAGTCTCTCCTGGAAGAGATTCACAGGCATACACTGGGGTGTACACACAAAAAGTGAGGGGAACGAGACTTGTAACGAATGAAAAGAGAAAGCTTGAGAGTAAATTTCAGACTGCTACTTTCGCCTCCACTCACCTGGTCAATGATGGTGTAGGGTGGGCGTGAATGGCGGATTGTCGCTTTCTTTTTTGTTGTCCAACAAGATGTTGGATCGATCAACAAGCTTGATGGCTGCCCAACCCGATTTTGCGATTTGGCAGGTTCACGTGACAGTTCTTCTGCCAGCCTCTTTCACCGTCTGGTACCCATAACACCCATGTCTTTGTAGATTTGCAGTTCATGTGCTCTGTTGCTGAGCTTGTTTTCATCCTTACCTTAGGCCCTCTTACACTGACATGATCGTCACCCTGGAGATAAATATGCTATGCTGAAAAAATAAATAAAAGAAAAATATGTAGACAATTGATCATTTCAACTCATATGGATTTTATAATATAAAATCTTCAAATCAGGAAAAATGCCAGAAACGCCAACTGATGTTACAATAGACAGGAAATGGTGATGTTTCATAAATACTGTCCAAGGTAAAACAGAGTTCACATTGTCCTCCAGTATATTTGATCAGAGACGGTTACAATTAAACATTCTGGCACATTTGACACACACACATACACACACAGACAGCACAGTGTCACAGACTCAGGCACTGCTTGGCCACCAGACGTGGGCCACTGTTGCTGCCGATTGGTTGTTCTGTCAGATAGCCAAGCTCTAATGGAAACGCTACAATGCAGCCAAAGTACGGGAATCATTTCAGTGATAAAGTTATATGTTCAGCCTAGAACAACCAGTGGAGATAATGTTTGGCCTCATTATAATTCTCACCATGTTTAAACAGGCGGCCGCAGAACGCAAACAAAAGCAGATGAAATTTGAAAAGTATTATCAATATTGCAGATAGTGGATGCCCTTTCCAATCACAAGCTGCATATCTCTCACGGCAAATATATGGTTGAGTAGTTCATTCATTTCTATTAGGCCCCTTGTATGTTTCCCTGTGGCTCATATATATTTATGCAGAATTGATGAAAAGGCCAAACAAGCTACCATTAGATATGGGTTGAATTCACTAGCCTGGCCACGCTAAAGGTACATTTAAAAGGCATTACTTTGCGGTGACGGATCTCTCTATTTGTTCTGCTCTTTCCATGGGATCATTCCTCATGCGGTCTCGGCCACGAGCCAGATTTTTGTTGCTTTATATTACAGTAAGTGTGTAAGTGTAAGCATAGATGTGTGTGTGAGCATTGGAGAAAAGACAGGAGAGGGAAAAGACATAAAAAAAGCTGCATACATGCACACACACACATATTTTGGTTCACACTGTGTGCATATGGCACATTTGCCGGTCTGTATGTGTGGTTCTCTGTACATCCATTTGTGTATATATGTGTGCGTGTGTCTCCGTCTTATACTGCAGTCCCCACTCAGCACGCCACTCCATGTATTCTTCAGCTCTGTTAATAGCTGGCTGCTGGAGCAAAATAATTGTCATTTTCCAGCCAGTGGGTCTAAAGTCATACAACATAATGAAATGTATAAAAAAGAGGGGGAAATGGCAGACAGGAGGCATGCTAAATCAAATGTAGAGAGATCTGAATAATTTAAGGCACAGGAAGGCGAGAGGAGGAGGAGGAGGTGAAAATGGAAAGATGGTGAAAAGTATCATTTAGGTTGACAGCGCTATGTGCTAATGTGTGTGCATCTATGAGGGCAGTGCAATATCCAGGGTAATGGTGAATAGAGAAATAAATATGAAAATATAAAAGGATGGGGGTGGGGGGTGCTGGAGACTGATCACCGCTGGCTGTTAAGTAAGTACAAATTTGATGACTTTGTTCGCTGACTGATTGGTCGATCAATTTGCTCATTCATCTGCCCTCTGCTATCTACAGTCTATATCCCTGATGGTGCTTTCTTTCACTGGCAGGTGTGTTTGTAACTAACACATTAACTAACCAGGCCAGAGCACCCAGTGTCCTCTGACAGCCTGTCATTTAAGCTCCACAGCCAGAGAAAGGTAGAAAATAGTGGGGAGGGGAGGGAGGGAAAAACACACGGAGGAGGGGAGAGGATTAACATGTAAGAGAGAAAGAGAGAGGGAAAGAGGGAGCGAGGAGAAAGAGTGTGATCGGCTGTTATAGGGGGTAATGAGGGAGGCGTAGAGGGCCAGTAAGGACAGAGGAGGCTGACCTTGTCCGGGCAACCCACTCAGACACACACACACATAAACATCAGATCAGTTAGTGCAGTTACAGCTTTCTGAAAGAATTTAGATTTTCTTTCTCTGCTTTTCTCCCTCCTTTCTTCCTCCTCTCTGTCTCTACTCCCTCTTTTTTCATTCACACACGCACGTACATACACACACACACACACCTACACACACACACACACACACTCGTAAATCCCTGATTACCATGTTGTACACCTGTCCAACATTATGAGGGTATCTGGCACAGACTGCAGTTGTCTCTAGAAAAGGTGCAAAGGACACACACTCACAACACACACACACAAAATTAAATGACTATGAACACACTTCCTGCAGCCGCACTGTGTATACGTGTGTCCATTTGAACATTTATCAGAGCATGTGCCGAAGTCACACAGGCAACATGTTTGTGTTAAAATTGCACACGTGTGTGTGTCTGCGGGGCCTGCAGAGGCCTGTCTCGTGGAGACACAGTTTTATTGTGCATCAAGCAGGCAGGCAGGCAGACAAACAGTTTGCCAGTTTTTCTGGAGCTGAGCTGGGCTGCAGCTGGTGATGAAGTGGAGCCAGCATGTAGTCAAGGCTGACATATACCATCCACTGGTGACAGCAGCGTCAGGGATACACACACACACACACACACACTGAGGTGTACATGCTCAGATACATACACCTACACCTGCCTACCAGACAGATACAGAGAAACAAAATCTGTATTTTGCAGTTGTAAGGTTTAGATATTTCAAAAACTGCCAACTTAAAAAAATATTCACACGTTCAAATGAGAGAGTGAGCGGTTTGACTTGGTTCCCTTTCAGGTCAGTCGCACTACCCAAACTGAGTTTATCAGAATAGTGTCCTTTTATTGAGTATACAAGAAAAGTGGATGCACTTCAGGATGGCTCTGTTAAACAGTAAATCACACATGGCATTGCTTTCAATTCCTGATAAATCCTACTTACACATAAATCATACAAAAATAAAATATAAAGCTTAAATGTCCAGACTCAGATTCTCTGCTATGATGCCTGATAGCTAAAGTGCTGCCGGTGCAGGCTGAGTTATTAGTTCTTGGTTTTGTTTCCTCACCTTGCATTATCTCTGAGGACGGATCACAGCTACAATAAATTTGTATTTATTAAGTATTAAAAAACTTTGACTTTTTCTTTTTAAAGGGTTGGCATCTTTAAAATTGTATGCAGCCATGTTGCACACGACCCCTAAAAATATGTTAAATAAACTCATTTGAAACAGGAAATATGTTTTGTGGGACAACATATCGCTGACTGGATTAGGATTTTTATCAACATAATGAGGAAAGGGGATTGATGAATCAGAGCATGATGCATGTTTTTACAATTATGTTTAGGCAATTCAATGTAGGTTCAGAGATGGGTCTTAGAAAGTGAAAAGGTCACCACTGACTTGAATGCTGAATGTATTCTGTTTGTCTTTTTTTTTAAAAACCTTTGATAAATAGTTTGACATTTTGTAAATATATTTGCTTCCTTGTCAGGAGTTAGATGAGAAGATGAATGGCATTTTTCTTGGCCAGGTGCAGTCACATCCTGGAGTCTTATCTTCACTGTTAAGTCTGACACATAGCCCTCCAAAAAACAAACCTTTTCTCTGTGACTCATACAAAGGAAATATAACATGTTAATTAATGAGCTTTAGGCAGATGCTGGTAGACAGACTCTGTTACCTTTTGAAAGAGCCAGGCCAGCTGTTTCACACTATTTCCAGACATTAATCCTAAACTAAGCTAACCAGCTGCTAGGAAAAGAAACCACAGCCACAGTGTGACAGTCCTGAGCCTTTTGTGCCCAAACCACCACACAAAATCAAACCATCAAAATCAAATCATCACACTTCCTATATACACTTCCCAAAGAACATAGTCAAGACAGAAATAACTTTTACTTACTACTACTACTCAAACAAAACAAATATATTTTATTTATTAATTCAATTTAAAAACTGAAATGATACAGCATGAGTGCATGTTTAAAATATATTATGAACAATTAAAAATGAAAAGCACTTTGGTTTAACCTTATTCCACTTTTGTCTTATTTAAGATGAAAGAGTGCGTTGAGAGGGAATATTCACTAAACTTTTTTAACCGCTGTTTCCCTGCCAAGGGCGGGATCATTTTAAATGTTAGTTACATTTACATTATCCCATGGAACATTTACACATCTTAAAGGTAAAAAGAAATGACTGTGTGCACTTCCCATATGTAACTAATACTTTACAGGATAAATATCAAGTTCAAATGAAGTGTTCAAATTACTCGACAATTTACTGTATCTGATCATGTCCTCCTGAATAGACACTTTCCAACATGAAGTTATGAATGTGATCAAGAGTACTGATGGTGGAGGAGGGAAATTCCTCCACTAAAGACAAGATGAAAAGCATACTATGGATGCCATAACTCATGCCATCTGTTACACATGTCTGCAGTGTGACCAGATACAGTATATACCACTCAGCTCCTGCAGCGCTGCAACCCACATGCATGCTGTAGCACCATGGGACTGCGTGGTGCATGTCTGTGTGTGTGTGTGTGTGTGTGTGTGTGTGTGTGTGTGTGTGTGTGTGTGTGTGTGTGTGTTTTTTTTTTTTTTTTT
>JBAJHX010000001.1:27367146-27433496 GCA_037176925.1 Amniataba percoides | reverse complement strand
GTGTGTGTGTGTGTGTGTGTGTGTGTGTGTGTGTGTGTGTGTGTGTGTGTGTGTGTGTGTGTGTGTGTGTGGTTTTTTTTTTTTGTTTTGTTTTTATTTTACAGATCCTTTATTTTGCCTTGTTCTCAAAAAGTATATAAAAAAGCATTAGTATCGTCAATCATCATAATAAATTAGTACTGAAATCACAGGGAATTCTTCCAACAGCCCTTTGGCTTTCATGTCTCTTTCAATTCACTGTTTTTGTTTTTACTGTATGGTTATCCTCCCCTCTCTCGTCAACCTCACAGCTCTGAGAAACGGCCACTACCTGCGCACCACCAGCATCAAAGACGTCACCAACAACAATGGTATAAATTACGTAACTGTCTATCTAGTGCACTGAACCTAAAAGTCCAGACGTGGTTCTGAGGAGCTGGTGCAGACCAAAGCAGAGCCAAAATGTCCTGCCACCTACTAGACAAAAAAAAACTGATTAACACAGCCGATGCAATCTGGCAGCACTGTGACACGGCCAATGTCACCAACTGGGAATATTCAGCCTGGTAAGACTAGTAATCAGCCTCAGTGAGGGGAATAATCATCAGCTACAGAGGTATCAGTTGGCTAAATGAAACAATAAGCTTCATGTGGCTGCGATTTGAATGGAGATGTGAACTGTCTGGTTGTCTGTCATCCGCTGCTCCTTGGGTGTTCCTGCAGATCAGAGAGAGAGAGAGAGAGAGAGAAAGAGAGGGAGGGAGGGGGGAGAGCAAAGCAAAGTCCTGTCCAAGAAGAAGTATTATTGTCCAAGAAGTATTAGTTCTCTTTTTAATTTTAGCAAGACGAGGAAGTCGGAATTCAAATGAAAGAATCGGTTTCCATCCAGCTAATAGTAATCCATAATCCCACCGACGTGTCTAAAGCACAATGTGGTCGCTGTGATTAAAGTTAATGCCTCCCCTACTCAATTTATTGAAATGTTGGAATGAACACATTTGGTTTGGAACCAATGCGCTGGCTTGTGTTTAAAAATGTGGATGGGTGGGGGTGCAGGGGGGGTTGGAGGGATGAGACGAAAGTGATGGAAACACTGTGAAAGTGAGAGAGGGGAAAAGAAAAGAGAGGAAGTTAGAAGAGGACAGGGTGAAAAAAAATCAGGAGAGGATACAGAGGTAGGAATGATTTTGGGAGGGGAAAAAAGGGAGAGTGAAGATGATAAAAAAAAGAAAAAAGAATTGAAGGTGGCGGTGTACAAGCAGAGGAGAGAGATGAGATGGCTGAGTAGAAACAAAATAACTTCCTGGGTGAAAATTGGTCCACCCTGGTCTCATTTTAAGGCTAGCCTGATGATTTTAATTTCTCGAAATGGCATACTTTGCAGACAGACAAAAAAAAGAGAATGAGTGCAAAAAAGAAAGTGGTATTAGAATAATTAAACGCGGGAAGAGGGTCGTGGTTTCATTTTCAGCAACACTTCAAATGAATTCCTGTAATGATCCTGAAACCTTGAAAAGGCAAAATCCAATCAAACAATATCTACTGGGCTTCATTTTCTTTGTTGGGGGAATGACCCCTCTTTGTCAAAGGGCGAGTCATGGAGAATGTGGGTTGCCATAGACATACAAATGAAGGGCGGACAATTTGGTCTAGTTAAAGCTATTATGCCTACAAGTGCGCGCGTGATAATGTCGACACGTGTGTGTATGCGCACGCCTGGGAACACAACTTCGTGTGAGCGTGTGTGCCTGTAAGCTTGTGTGGCCAAGAAAAGAGAATGATTATCTGTGTGTTTAAGCGTGTGTGTGTGTGTGTGTGTGAGAGTGACAGAGAGCACACACACACAACCAAGTGCGCTGCAGCTTTAACACTTTGCGGCTGTGATATGACTCATTGTAAATGATGCCATGGAAGGTCAATTGTGGAGATCAAAATGGCTGTTGATGGAGGGGAAGGGAGAAAATGTGTCATGTTTTTCCCCCTCACTGCATGCTGCTGCCGAGGCATTTTGATTTAAAAGAATAAATGGATCTGCTCAGGGTTATTTCTCTCTGACTGGCGCCGTCCAAAATAACACCCCTGGCCCATATTTCTTGGAGGAGCCTCATGCCTTGCGCCCATTGTTTTTACTCCCTCCCCTTCCTTTGACCATTGGAGAGGTAATCAGGCATGAGTGCCTTGGATTACAGCACGAGTGGATGAGCAGCTGCAATGCTCCAATGACCTTTTGTCACTCATTACTGGACCTCCTAAAAAGAAGGGAAAGAGGAAAGAGAGGAGAGACAGAGGAGGAAAAAAAAGTAAAGGAAAATGCAAAAAAGAGGCCTCCTCCAAAATCTTTAGGGATATTCAGTTCAGTGACCGTGATGTGTTATTGTCTGCCTCGCCTTACCCAGAGCAGATGTTAAATGGACTGATTGACAGACAGTCATAATCTGGTGTACGGGAAAAGATAAAGAGGGGAAAAAGAGGGGATGTGATGGAGGAGGAGGAGGAGGATAAGGCTGTAGAAGAAGAGTAAAAATTAGTGGAGGTGGGGAGAGGGGGAGGAATGAGAGAAGGTGATGTAAAGGAATGGCTTGGCCAAGTTGGAAGGAAAAAAAAGCAGTCGAGAAGAGGAGGAGAGAAAAAGGAGGAGACAGAGGGAGTGTGGGGAAGGTATTTACGCATGGTAATTGCGTCACGGGAGGGGGCAGTCTCATACGTTTGACCTCCGGGTCCTGCAGGTGTTTAGGCCCCACGCACGCACAAACACACATGAACACACACACACAGACACACATAAATACAAACACATTACTACTGCCTGCTCCCCACAACACAAAGGAACACTGCAAATATTACATGCATTTGGCAAGACTCTCATGCCTGTTAGTAAGTGCAGCAGCAAGGCCAGCTCTGGCACGTACATGCACATAAAAACACACACACACAAACACACTCTGGGACTTATGCCAAACTAACATGAAAAAAATCGCTACTTAAAAATAAGGTGGTGCTCTTCCTCTGATATCATCCATGCAGATGCTTTGAAACCTTCAAGCCCTCAATGCTAAAAGCAATTCAGATGTGAATATTGAGTGATTGAATGCATGCCAGAGAAGAGGAGGAGGAGGACCCCCACACCACCACCACTGCCGCCTCACCCCCCCCCCCAATGAAATGGTTTCTCCCACAATTAATGCAGTGCACCTGTGATGCTCGATAAAGAGTGCTGCACTGTGCACAGGTGTGGAACATTAGTTCTGGGGGTGTTCCTTGAAAAAGACAAGCTTCTCCCTCTCTCCCCTGTAATAACACACTATGACATACACATTCACCGGTGGGGTGTGCACACACACGCGCGCATTCAGCAAAGGAAAATTTGTAAGGGGGAAAGAAAAAATTAAGTGTGCTGATGCTGTGAGAAAAGTAAAAATATGTAAATGAACTCGGTGCCCAAGAATCAATCCTGTCATCCACAGTACTGCACACATCAAAGCTCAGGTAACCAACATGAATATGCGTGTGTCTGTGTGTGTGTATCTTCATGCAAGCATACATCACTGCATCTGTTTGTTTGTGTTGGTACAGTATGAATGACTGAAAGTGTGAATGTGGGTGTGCGTAGGGGCTGTGTGTTTGTGTGTGTGTGTGTCTGTGTGTGTTTGATTGAGCACATGTGGAAAGTGGGACAGAACTGCACTGAAACTCATTGTGCTCTGTAAAAGCCCCTCCTTTCATCACGCTGTAACATTTAAGTAGGTACCAGTTATGGGCCATCATAGATTGGATGTAAAGTTCAAAGAGAAACTCTTAAAAACGGGGAAAAAAATCAGACTTTACTCAGACTGATTGAGAGAATGAGAGATACTCAACCTTAAAGACAGACCACCGAGATAAACAGTAACAAACAGATGACGAGAGAGAAAGGCAATAAGACACGTATTAATAAGTAATGGACTTGTCTTGTTAATGTCTCTTTTGATGCTTTTCGCTTAACCTCCAACTAGGTCATTAAACCTACCACAGAGATAACACAGACCTTATTTTAAAATCAAGATGTCTGCTTCTGTTCAGTACAGAGTAAACATTCAGTACACCGTCCTGGTGCTGATCAAAAAAGTCAGAACAGACATGTCCAGTCCTTGATAATTGCTTAATGTTGTAAACCTCATCATTTGTCTGTGGTTTTTAAAACTGCAACAAGAAAGAAACTTGACATCACACATGCATCATTTCAGTGCTCTCAGGGGGTTTCGGCCACAGCCTCACTTAGTCTTGGTATGACAGTGTTAGCAAATGTCACATCTTCATGACACCTTTAAAATAGCTTTTGTACTCATGACATTGGGATGGACCACATTTTGTGGTTACTTTATTTCTGCTTGTCTTTGCTGGCTTAATCATCAACATCGACTGATGCCACGTGTTTTAAACTCTGCCGCTCGGGGTGAACGCGTGTTGTCTCTTCGTACTGACGTCATAAGCAGTTGCACTCGTCTTTAAATCCACCCTGTTGAGACAGCTTGACAGCTACGACCCAGGTTTTGATCAGTGGGTCCCTGTTTCCTTTGTCTCCCTGCTGATCATGGGTTTTGTGATATACATTCCTCCCAATGGTATGCCACTTACAGACTAATAGCAATGTGCAGGCAAAATGTGGAGAAGAAGACCACAAACAAGCAAAAGTGCATGTGGACAATGTACAAGTTAAAATATTCAAAAATTTGGCTCTGCCAATGTTTTATGAGGGAGGAAATGCAATCATCATATCTGTTGGGCCTCAGGGATATCCAATGTATTTGGGTGAGGAATACTGAATGTAAACAGAACTTTGTTTTGCTGTCCACAGGGTACATTTACAGCAACTGAGTTGAGAATCTTGGGAAATGAAGGAAAATTCAATTTGAGGTTAACCTATTACTGTCACTAGTAGCCACACCAAGTTATGATGTCTTGTTTTAACAGTGTATACATATTTATCATATTTATGTACAGCACATATATTTAACACAGGGCCAAAAAAATATTTGTACCATATTAGCGGTGCAGCTTTATTGAATTGCAATATACTCTAACCACAATACAGCATGTGTACAGCATACAGGCTGCAAATGCAAATGCAGTGCACTGGAACTGTTTTTCCAGCCCTTTTCTCCTCATACATTATCTGCAGAGATACTGGAGCTAAATCTAAGTGATCAGTGAAAAGCTGCAGAACTTTACTGAACGCTGAAACTGACAAAACACTGAGATTTTTTTTACTGCTACTAAACACATTTCAGATTATTAAAATGTACCAGCGGTTTGGAAAATGACATTATTTAGGATGGGCCCTTTCCAATCATGCCCTCAGGAACAACCCCCAATATGCTGTCCTTTTATGCTCACGATCACTTTGAAATGAAGGTCTTCACAGACAGGTCACTTATGTTGAGGATGGGTGTGGGTGCAGCTGGTTCCTCATCTACCTGGAACTTAATTGATCCATTAATCGCTGGGATTGGTCACAGAGTGAAGACACCTGCTACCCCACCTGGGTTTCTGTCAGATGGGACCACGTTTAGAGAGAAATCCACCGCTGTCATTTCCAAAAGCCTGTGTGTTCCGAGTTTTGATGTCTGAAGGGTTTTTATTTCAGGACGATTACTCGTTTGGCAGGCGAGTGCAAGAACAAGCAAAACCATCATGAAGAATTAAACATGTTCATGCTGAAGCAGGAAAACAAACAGAAAATGTGAAAAAATGTACAAGTAACAAAATAAATGACAGTAATGGCTACCATGTCACAATATTTTAAAGTAATTTAAAAATTCATTTGTTTCATCTAAGTATACCAAAAAAGGTTTCATTCTATTTGGACTAAATGCCAGCAATCATTTTTAGAACAGGTGTCAGATTTTTCAAATGGAGAAATATCTCATTTGGGTATAAAACACTTCCTTTATGTTTTCATAGCTGAAAATGAGTTTGGTGCCTCAGAGCTACATCATTAATTATGCACTTGACTTGAATGTGGATAAGTACAGACTCTGACCTTGGGCTGTGACAGTCCTGTAGTGACCTTTTTCCCTCTCTGCGAGAACAAGGGCCCTCATACAGAATTCCCACATCGTCATCTGGAAACATCATTGTCCTGTCCTCGCTTTTTAGTTCATAAGAAGAATGAGTGCATTGTTGCATTCACGTCATATGGAAATAACTTTTGGAGCAGCCTGACAGTTAAAAGCAGTAGATTTGCATTGTTCATACAATGAAACGATTGCCAGTATGTCAAGTTTTCTCAGTAGTTTTCTGCATTTTACTGCGTTAATATTTCAACATAGAATGTGTGTAAAGGCTTTTAGCCCACTTGAAGCAACAACCTCTGTTGTTCCTGAATGGTTGATAACAATGAGCCTGAGTTGTGGTAGTGCTGTCTAAGCGACTCATGATTATATAATACTACTACTACTACTACTAATAATAATAATAATAATAATAATAACAATAATAATAATTTTAATAATAATAATAATAATTTCGATGTCCACAGTGAACTTGCATAATATGGAGAATACAAGACATTTTCACATGTAGCTGGTGTGGAAAACATGACAAATTAAAATCAGTTTGTGATTTTGAAAGGCAAACATAAGTTGCATCAGCATATTTTTTGGCCTCTTGGGGGCAGCAGAAGAAAATAAGACAAGACTGTCATATTATCATCCAATAATGTTGTTAGAAACAATAGTCTGGTTATCAGAATAAAACATGATCACTCCATTGAAGAGTGTTGAAGGGTGTTGGGCCCAGCATTCACTCTCTTTTTACGCTCCACTGTTCAGCAGATAGTTGCCATATTTGTCTGTCTGTCTGGTTGATAAACCAACTGTACTCCACCGACTCAGCACCAAATAATGTTTTACGTGCTTCAACTGGAATGACCTTGAGGGTGGAATTTAGGGCAATAAAATCACAGAAATGAGCTGAAAGATGCTAAAATATCTTTCTGAAAAATCACTCAATAATCTCTGTGGAGGTCTGAGACGTGTCCCTCTTACATTAACACATACTAAACTGATCCATTGTCAATATAAAAAAAATATTGGTGCAGCTTTAAATTTTCTGCAGAAAATATTCCTCAGTCAGTTCCTCCCCAAATTTGGCCATATAGAAGAAAAGATAATTAAAAAAAACTTAAAACTTCAGCTACAAAAAAAACAAACAAACAAACAAAAAAAAACAAATCTAAACACACCAACAAAAAATCTAATTACATCTGAAATTATTGAAAGTTTGATTCTCAGGATTGTATCATCGGGGGAGCTCTGTCTTTACCAAAACACAGTGGGTTATTTGTGCTGAAAGTTTTACTCAACAAATCCAACAGATGGGACCATGTTTGCATCAAACAGTCCTGTGGAGTTTTTACAGATGATATAAAACACACTGGGTTAAAAATAATGCACTTGTTGCCCTTTATTCACCCACTGATATAGTTGTGGGCTTTGTGCTTTTTCCTTTTTAATCTGATGCTCACAAAGCGGTCCCTTCTTGCTTAAGGACGGCATGTCTGTCTTATCAGTGCTGACTAATATCTTACCATCATGTAATCTTGTCCAGCTGGCTGCCACTGAAAATTCTCATGTCCACTCTGTGGCCTCTGTCTCAGCAAACATTTTTCTTAAATGATGTCATTATTCTATTTGCAATTCAAGTCAAAAGCCATCACATAATACATCTTTTACATTTAAGACCAGGCTTTGAAAGTGCACATATCTTAACACATGCAAGTCTGTCTTTGATGTTTTCTGCAATCTCCGATGGCACAAAAAAAAAAACAAACTTGAACCTGCGTCTCAGTTTTCTCAAGCTGTCTGCTACATTTAAAATGCTAATATAAGACTAAACTGATTAATAATTAAACAATTACGGTCATGAATCAATAACTTCTGCACATATTTTTCATTAGTAAATTGTACAGAGTAAACAAAGAAGGAGTATTACCAATTCAAATGTGACTGAAGGGGGGGAGGGTGGCATTCTAATCGTCCTAACTTTGATGAAAAATAAACATTCGAGACAGTCACTCAAACAGTAAGGCCTCTGGTACAATTTTCCAAAGTAGATCATGTTGTTGCTTTAGATACAGTTAGTTGGTTGATTATTCAAGTAAACATGGTTGGAACATTTTTAATGAAGTAGTCCAATATGAGAAATTCATGATAAATCTGGTGTGTGTAGTCAATGTACAGAACATTTGGACAGATTTGATGCCCATCTGAGCCTCTTTAAAGTTGAACTGATTTCCGTGGCAATCTGTCTCTAGTTTGAGGAACTCAGATGTTGCAGTACAAAGGAGGGACTTCCACAGCGAGCTCAGGCACAACTGTTAACGTGTTTCCGATTAGTGTGGTGATTGACTTTTCCTCCATGTCTGCAAAAGGTTAAACTCGCGGTCTGCGTGAAATGTATATCTCTCTCTCTTCACCCCAAACTGCCACGCCCCTGTCGGTTTCACCCATTAATGTCAAAGTGACACGTTCTCGGACGTTCACGGCCCATCATGCATATGCAACTTACTGTCTCCCTTCCCCAAATGCCAGCGTGGTAATGGCTGATGCCATGGCAGTAAGTGTAAAGCCTGAGAAACAAGGATAAAAGCATAAACAAATCTGTGATAAGAAATATGACATGGCTATCAGCATGCAGAATAAGCCCGGCCCTGCGAGCACAGGCACCCAGATTAATGATAAATTACGAGGACCTAGGCTTGTTTATAGCACTCATTTTCCCTGCTGCACCTGCTCATATTCTCTTGGCCTAGAGCAGCCCCCTCTCTCTTTTTCTATTTTCTCTCTCCATCTCTCATACTCCTTCATCTGCCCCCCCTCCCTTTTTTTTCTTTCTCTGAGTAGGTGCTTATTTAAAATGATCCTGTGTTTCTAAAGCACTCTGCCAAAACCGGTGGGACACCCCATGAAAACATAATCTGTGGGTGTATAACTGATGTCTTAAAGGAGAGGGGAGGGCAAAGTGAGAAAATATTAGAGGGATAAGAAAAAGGGTAAGTAAAAAAAATGGAGGGGTGATGAGAGAGAGGAAGCGAGAGACATCTGCTGCGAATGAGAGACGGGAAAATATGAGCGGGGAAGAGGCGAGTTAGAGATGGAATAAAAGGTGAGCAGAGAGAAATATCTCCATGCGTAACGTGAGAGAGAGAGAAAGATAAAGCCGGAATGAGATGAGAGCAGTGGGCAAGCGCAGCTGCCTTTTGGTAGCAGCTCTTGTAATAATACACCACCCGGCATCAACGCAATGCTTAATTTTAATATTAATTACAAATATCTCTCCACACAACAAGGAAATAATTTGACAATCACTTTGGCCCCGAGTACTGTATTAAATGCAAAGTGGGGCTAAGGGCGAGAGCAGTCAATATGGAGAACTAAAGTCTGAACCCCCCCCATCACTCCCCCTTTCCTTCTGTCTCCCCCCTCACCCTCTCCCTCACCTCATTACATGAAGTGTGAATGTTAATTCTAGTGGGTTTATTAGTTAGAATCAAGGAGGGAAAAAATGAGAAGAGGTTAGCATTTTTATTGTTCATTACAAGTGGCTCTCTGGTGGTACCTGGGAAATTTTTTGGGGGGCTGCTGTTAGGACACGGCTGTGTAGGTGGGTGCATGTGTGTGAGGACGGGGTGATAAAGGGGCAGTGGGTGGAAGGTTGGAGTAGGGGGCACTACGAGTGGCTATTGTCTGATTCATAATTATATTTTTATTATGACTGAGCTCGGGGGCCCCCTCACACTGTACAAAGCAATTTCTAGTAGAGAGCGCTACTAGGGCAAAGTGTTTACATACCAAATTATAAGAATATACTGACAGCGTTTGGTTGTTAATAAGCCGTAATCACTTCCCCTAATTTAATCTGGTTGCTATGGTAAACAAATGACACTTGAGGCTGATGGCGGTGAAGGAGGAGGAGAGGAAGAGGTGTGCCCAGTCGAAGGAGGGAGAGAAAAATAGCTGATGAAAGAAAACTGACACACACACACACACACTCCTCTGACAAGACACCTGCTGTCCTCTGTGCACCGTACATGTTCGGAGGGTTGTGTGTGATCTGTTATAAGCATGAGAGGAGGCAGAGATTGTACTTAGATGTGTGTTTGTGTGTGTGTGTGTGTGTGTGTGTTGGTCAGATACAGCTGTCTGTGCAGTCAGCAATGCTGCTCTCCTCAGAAAGCAGAAAATTGAGCGGGAATTGGGCTAATTGTACGGAATGATTGATGCTAGTGGAAACTACAGTACATTAAAAACACAAAAGCACACTCATAAGTGTGTAGACACGCACACATGTAACATACGCACTCATGCAATCACATACACTTTGCACACACCCACACATACACACACACTCACGCTTCCTGTCTGCTGCACACAGCCCATTCGCGCAAATCCCATAAAAAGCAGCTTTTCAGGCGTACAGTAGTTGAGACAGTGGTTGTTCAGTGAAGAGAAGATCTTGTTATTATTTTCCTGTTATCTTCCTTCCTTTTTTCACACAGCGACACCACCATGAAAAAACCTAGTTCAGGGTTAAAACATGGTAATTAGTAATAATGATACAGGTTGTACTAAAAACAATGATTTTTTAAATTAAAAGTGTAAAAAGTCGTTTATTTTGAAGTCTTACAAAAAAAACAGCAATTGTGAGACAAACATCAAATCAGAAATGAATCAGTATCTCTCTGGTATTTATATGATATACTTTTATGATTTTCTAAAGGGTGTGCAGTGATTTATGAAAAATATATATTTTAACATAATGTGTAAATGTAAATAAAGCAAAAAGAAGAATTATGATTAAAAGATAAAAAAGAATAAAAAGTAAATACTTTACAAAGTTTCAGCAGCAGAAACATGTTTTCATGTTTTCCCTCCTGCTCTGTATTGTACGCTTGGGTTTCTGAAATGACTCATTTGTTAATCAGTTACTGAATCAACAGAAAATTAGGTGGAGCAATTTTAATTATTGATTAAATCTTTAAAGTCATTTATCAAATAAAAATGGCAAACATTTTGGGGGTCCCAGGATTATAAAATTAGACAATTTTCAGATTTTCTTCATAAAACTAATATCTGGGTTTGGGACTGCTGGTTAAACAAAAAATAAACTATTTGTAGATGTCACCTCTCAGTAGAAAAGGATAAAAAAAAGTTGTCCGGCTGAAGATACTGAATTATACTTCTTATAGGATAAAGTTTCCCAGTGTGACATTTTCCGGGCACAGACATGTTTTAAAGCTTTGGTGAAATGATTTCAGGGCCGGTGATCAAAAGGAGAATCAAGAAGTTTCTTCTTGTTCACACTTAAGAAAAAGCAGAGGTAGGCGGTCAGATTTGGAGCTGACGTGTTTATTCACGTACACTCACCCACCTAATGTTTAATATCTTTTGTCACCTCTTGAACTTGCAAACAGCAAAACATGCAAGGCTGTTTATATTACACGAGACATTGATTACTTAGAAATTCATCTCCATGCAGAATGATTGTCTATTAGGATGCATGTTCACTGCTGTCAGATGGCTGTCTGCTTGTGCATTCATATATTAACACTTCAGACATATTTTAGCGACATCCTGTTGGCCATGAATTGGGACCTTGTTTCTTTTCACAGTATAGAGCATGAAGTGGAGTCCAGGTAGTCTGCTCCACTGGCTTTATCTCCTCACAGTGTCTCTTGCTGATTAAATTTGAAAACCTAAAGAAAAATCTCCACTTCTACACTGTAATCCAGCAAATAAGAGAGGCTGAAGAGAAAGGGGATGAATGGTTGACAATGGCTTTCAATTTCAAAGCCTTTCAGGGGAGAAAATCCTTACCTGTCATTCTTCAGTCCGTGTTGCAAAAGTACAGATAATTGCATTGCAACGGTGTTACTGTATCATAAATCCAGTCTCCAGTACACCACTAAATCAGTCAGTCTTTAATATTTCCAAACATGATTCATCTTTTTGCAAGTAAGCATTCGCAGCCAGGAATTATAAGTTTTTAGATAGTTTAATAGCAGCCGCCTCATTGGGGAGTAAGGCTCTTTACATACATACCGGCTTAACAAATCTGGATCTATTGGACAAGAGAGACAAAGAGTGAAAGGGAAAAAGAGAGAGACAGAGAGGACAGTCGTCCTCGTGGCTCTAGTAATGGTTTTCTTATTCTCTCTATCTTCTCTTATAGATGCATATCAATACATATCGTAGCGTCTGCATAGAGCCTGCCACATCCAATATCGCCTGGACATTTTACATAATTATTATTTTCAGGAGTCATTGGGGTCTCATAGAAGGGAATGTAAGTGACAGGCGTTTAAAATGGTTTTTAAATCATGCGGAATAACCAGGGCCCTTCAGAAATAATTGTGTCAAACTGCTTTTCACCTTTTTTGCCAATCAATATGCACACTTATTCATGGGCAGACGACTATCCATCAAAAGGCAGCGCTGCTCTTTAATATACATGCTTGCATTTTAATGGGCTACTTTAACAACAATACCAGAGACAACAATGTGTTTCTGTGTAATATTCCCGTAAAAATTGATGATACAGCCCCTTTCACATAAGGCACAGCAGAGGCTCACTTGCTCTCCTCCCATGTGCATATGTATGGAATGTACACGCACGCACACACACACGAATGCAAGCGTACACGAGGTGTGCGCACACAAACACACACAAGACAGTTTGTTAAGTGGTGGCCTAAGTCGATGTAATCACATTCACTTTGTTACACGGCTCGTAAATGATTTAAAACTAGATTTCATGCATGCTTTCATACTAATTCACTTGCTCGTATTTTTCATTTTGGCCGGAAAAACTCTGAGAACAATCAAGAATTACTCCATTCTCCAATTAAGCTTCTAAACAGGACCAAGAGAAGGGGAATCTATTCATTTTCTTTTGATTAAAATTATCGCCACTTGCAAGGAGCTTTGGGGTTTATATATTAAATAATGCATCATTTCATAATTATATAGAATATATAGATTTTTTAAATAGGATACTGGGCAAAATGGTAACTTTAATTAGATCGGTGTGTAAGATATCTCGGGGGTATGATAAAACAATGTTAAATATCTCACGATGACTGTAAAATATGTTCCAACAGATAATGAAACACAAATAGGGTCTCGCTTTGCCATGCCTCCTATTTGTCGAAACATCCCCACATGCATTTTCTGAAATTTCATAATTATATTGAAAATATGATCAGGGGATAACACGGCTAGGTGCTAAATATGATGCTGCCTGTCTCCCACCTATTCAGAGGCATACATTATCATCCTATTACTATAAGAGTAAATTACTAGAGAGAGTCGACCGTATTGTTCACCGAGCGGGGGAGAGGCAAAGCAAATTCACGGTAGAAGGCTCCCTTAAGATGCTGTGCTTGGTCTGCTGTCTCACACACTCTCACTGACACACACCGTACATGTGAGCTAATAAAGAGGCCGGGGAGGTCACAGGCGGCGTAATATCCACACAAAGATGAGCTACGGCCTAAGATTAGCAAAGAACTAAAGAGCACTTGGCAGAGCGAGAGGGGGTAGAGACACTTTTACAATTAAAGCAGAATTAAAGATGCACTAAAACAGCAACACTTTGCCAAGCAAACAACGCCTGCAGCCTCTTCCAAAATTACAGCGGGCTAATTTGAAATGAAGGACAAACAGCGGCTGTGTGTGTGTGCGCAAACGCGCGTGTGTGTGCTTCCAGAACCTTCTCCTATTATGATTGCAGGCGTACAGACCCCTCGTTTTGGTCTATATATAAAGTATGTAAATGTCGTCTGGCTGCGACAGTCAGAAGCGTCAATAGAAGTTGACAGCTGAATTATAACCGCAGCCGAATCCATCAGTCTTTTGTTTTAACCGGAGAATGGAGCGTTTTTAAAACTCAACAAAGGCCTTTAATCAAATTCTCAAGGTTGTTGGCTTTAGCATTGTATTAGTTTAATAGTTTCTGCTGCACCATTGACGTTAATGACACATTCCTATGTAAATATAATGTGGCTCCCAGAAGCCATCAAAACATTTTAAGGTCCAATGAATACAGTTGCATTTTTTCCTTTCTCTCCCCCCCTCCTCCCCGTACAGAAATGTCTTTTTATTTAGCAATCTCTGCACAGTGCATGGTGATACAATAAAAAGGAGGGGAGATTGATTAATGGAGACTTTAAGGTAGTGATGCGCAGCACTGATACAAATAACTGTGGAGAGACAGAGAGGATGGAGGATCGTGCCTCCCTCCCCTCTTCCCTCATCCCCTCACCAACACACACACACACACGCACAAGTACATATACGCAGACTTTTAAAGAATTCACATATGGAACCGCACATTGGCCTAAAATCACAGCTGTGGCCGTGCACACAGACACATACACACACACGCGCACACAAATCTAAATCACATGTACAGTTAAGGCCTTTGGCATAGATTCATCACCCACGATTGAAAGATAATGAAACTGCATATTTTCTCACCATTCACAGACTGATGAAAGCATTTAGAGTAATATAGCAGAATACATTAAAGGCAGTATCATATTTTGAGAAGCCTCATAACATCTCTGCGACATATCTTAAGTAAGGGTGATAGGCTGCCTTTTGTATGTATGAATTGCTTAATCAACTCTTTGGGGAATATACTGTATTTAAGTGGTTGTTAGTCATTTCAAAGAAGGGGGGTGGAGGGGGGGTCACATACTTGAGAACTGGCATTGAGATCACACCACATTTGCAAATACGCTTGCATACACAAAACTGAATTGGGGGGGCAGAGGGAGAGCGAGAGATGTAATGGAGATTTTTCATGCTCGACGTGTACATATTAGCTAAGAATCAGCATTCAATCATGACTTCATGTTGTGTTTTCTGGATTTCTGTGTTTTTTCTTCATCCATTGTTTAATAGCCTAACAGGCTGAAATTAACATCCGTATGTCACATGTAATGGTCCACACTGCACATTCTTTAAGCTGCGTCTCTAAGAGTCAGCAATGATACACTCACAAGATGAAATGTACTTCATTCAGAGGTTTCTCACAAAGCTACCATGAAAAGACATATAGATTTATTAAAATTATATTATTTATATATGAATTTTCTGTCAAAGTAGAACAATTCTTTCAAACACTTTGGAGTGTGAAAGTCACAAGTCACATTTTGGCCCAAGGGTGGACAAAATATTCACATTCCTTACTTTAGTAAAAGCAGCAGAATACTCAGTTTCATGTGAAGTCCTTCATTCAAAGCACCACTCAATTAACAGTAAAATAATTACTGTCTGCAAAACATACTTGATGTAGGAAGTTAAATAAGTTGCAAAATATGCAGCTGACAATTCATATTGTCATATTATTTCTACTTTTGTTAATGACTTATGAATGTGTAAGCAAGATTTACAGTAACAGGAGGCTAGTTTTAACTATTTCATGCTGTTACTACTTTTATTCTACAACCATATTTCATCAACTCTTGAACTGCAAAATAACAATTAACTATAGCTGTCAGATGACAGAAAAAAAGCAGAGTAATTTCCTCTGAATGTAGTGCAATGAAAAAGAATCACACATCATATTCATATTTGCAAGTGAAGTATCACATTTCACATTGTGTGATGTGTCACACACGACAACCATGTGTGACAATGTCATGTGACTTTTTAAAAATGTTAAATGTCCAAAAAAAACACTTGCACACCTATGATGATGATTTTCCCCATCTGATAATAGTTAGTTAAGCTGATTTTTATTCCTGTCATGTTAATGTTATATTATTTACACCGGCCATCTTCCAGACACATGCACGGTACACACATGAAATCGATGGACACACACATACTACAGGTGACATGTGTAAATGTGAAATTGCTGTTTTCATATGTGATGCCTGTATCATGTGAATTTATCATGTGAACTATCTGCCACATGTGTACATTTTCCATATTTTCAGGTTTATTTTATATTAATTTGATATATACAGTATATATGTATTTTTGTGAGGGGAAAAAAGGTTAATTTTACTGTGTTCTGAGACTTATTACCTCTAACGTTTCATTGTTAAGTGTGTAAAGCATTTTATATTATGTAAAGGTTATCATGATTACAATTTGCTCATAATCCATTTAGAGAGAGCTTATAGTGCCTTATAATAGCATGTGAGCACCACTTGGAGAAAAGTGCTACCAAATAAAAGATCAAGCGCATTTGAGCATTTCCATTACACACACACATACACACACACACACACTCTTACAAACATTGCGCAGATTTCTCATGCATCGTCTTCCTGTGTGCTCTGGGCTGTAACATTTGCTTTCTTAGTCAAGGAGAACAATCTCATTTGCAGTGAAACAAATTAGAAAAAAAAGATGTAGCTGTGACAATACCCCAAATTCCATCCTACTTATTTTTCCCCCTTTCTTCTTCTTTTTTTTAATTTACAATGCAATGTGTAAAAATAAACATTGAGGGCTCAATTTAGTGTGGCTTTCAGCCGTGGCACCTAATCCCCCACCCCACCCCTCGTCATGATGTGCTGGAGGTTGTAGATTTTGCCCAGGGGTGGGGGGGTCTCATCGAGGGAGAGATAGGTGGGCAAAGAGGAGGGTCCTTTCACATTTCACACACAAACACACACACACAAACATACAGTGCAGGCCCTAAGGGAGCCTCCGCAACACACACTGCACCCTAATCACACACACTCACTTACACACACACACACACACACACACACACACACACACACACAGACACACACAGTATAACAGATTCTTATTTGCTATAAAGATGTCCCAGAAACAAAAATGTGCACACAAAAACACACACAGCTCTGCCACACACCACCATGAAGAAACTAGGAAACAAGCAACTCTTACACACAAACAAAAGAAGAGTTTGTTTGTATGACAAGGATCTCCGCGTCGGAAAGGAAGAAAAAAAAACGTTAAAAAGACGAAAGTGGGACAAGAATAGGCGAGGGAGGAAGACAAAACGCCAAAGTCTCTTTAACCCTGTGCTTGCTGTCAGTCACTCTGCGAGGCGCTCAGCTGAAGACATTTTTTCCGTTTGTGTGACCTTATGAAATGATTGCTCATCTGGATTCACTGCCTTTTCTCCTTTTGCTTTACAGAGGGGAGACGAGACACAAGTCGGGAAAGAATGTGTAATTTCAAAGTGATATCAGCTCATACTCTGAACGTGCATATGTGTTATCACTGAGCCAACATGTCTGATTATAGCCCCTCACTCGCCTCCGCTCCACGATGAGCCCCCACACAGACCTGAGTGCTACTCAGTGGGAGACTGCCTACCTGACGAGGCGGACCTCACAACAGAGGCACGGCGAGATTTGATCAGCCATCCCCGGCAGACGGACAGAGAGGAAGAGCGAGGCGAAGAAAGAGTGAAGTTATAGATAATCTTTTTACTTGCTGTTGAGCAAACATACAGTGTTTGTTAAGTCTGTTGCCATGGCCGAGCCAAGCCGCGAGTGACGGATGCAACAGCGTTAGCTGGCTGATTAAAGCCTATCTTCTTCAAAGTAGGGGGATTTTCACTCTGACATTTAAAGAACAAACACAATGCTCAGTTGGGTGGCATATTTGCCTATTGTTCCTTTTTAAGATAAAACTTCTGTCCATGTGGAAGTTTAAATCTTCTGGGGTAGCTGTTGTATCTGAGCGTTTTTCTTTATGTCTGGGAGGCTCAGCGCTTCTGTTTGCGTGCATGTGTTTCTATATAGTTCTTCATGGCTGTACACGCGTGTGTGCCTGCCCATGTGTGTTCCTGCATATAAACCCTCATTCAGATAGACCACGGTCCAACTTCGGCGGTGGCCCGCGGCCACATGGAGTGGTCTGATAGAGCACTGGAGTCTATGGGAGTCACACACACTGCTGTCGTATGGCGGGGCCTCTCTTATCGGAGCCGCCAGCACGGTAAGCTTGGATTAGCATCTAGACCTGCGAAGACTGGACGTCAGCACAGGGGACAATGGTGACAGAAGAGAGGAGGGCGCAGGATGAGAAGATGGAGATAGAGGGGGCGGATGGAAGGGGAGGGTTTGAGCAGATAGAGGGATGTCATACTCACCAGAAGAGCAAAGAGCACACATTCTGCCATCCCCCACTTACTGGTGTGAGCAGTTGTTTTCTTCCCCTTTGCTGCTCTTTAAAGCCATGTTGTTCCCTTTTCTTTCACTTCTTTTGTCCCATTGGATAAATTGCTTGCAAGCACCATGTGTCTATGCCTACTTGGACTTTTTTGGTGGTCTGATGTGGAGGATGTACTTCAAAACCACAGAAACATCACACTCATGGAGCAGGCTAAGTGGGCCCTGTTTTTGAAGTCTTTCTTTGAAATAAGCGAGGCAATCCCTTGGCCCAGGGATCATATTCTATTTACGTTCCCTTTGCCAACGACACAGGCGACGCTGGCCAAATTCACAAAAGAAGATCCACATTGGAAAATCCGGCTAATCCCTGATTGAAAGTTCATGTGTTGGCTTCGATGGATAAGCTCTGGCAGATTTTCCCAGGAAAGGGGAGTAAAGGAAAAAAAAAGGCAACAAAACTGGGATCCTTTTTGGTTGAAAAGTGGAGTCAGTGTCAGTGGCAGGCAAGCAAAGCTCATGTCCGCTTGTCAAGAGTTGCCTTTCATGCTCAAGGCCGCAGCGGCTTCTGTCTTCGCGCCCTGAAGGGAGAGGTTATGTTGTCATCTTCAGAAGTGGTTGGTCAGGAATTGTGCCACCTTAGTTTATTTAGCTCCTCTCTTCCATCTTTTTCTTTGTCCTTTTATTGCTCCCTCATTTTCTCATCCACTCCTTCCTCTCCCATGTTCCCAGTCTGTCTCTCCTTCTTTTCCTCCATCCTTCCCTCCCTCCCTCCTACCCTGCTGCCTCTACCCTGCTGCCTCTCTCCTCTCTCTCTTCCAGGGGTGGTGGCTATGGCTAGAGAGCCTGCACAGATGGCAGGCCAGCTTGCCTTCAGGGGAAGGGCTCCACAGCTTAAACTTCCTCCATTTTTCCTCTTTTCTTCTTCTCTTTTCTTCAGCTCAAACTTTTGGCCTGCAACTTTTCACGCCTGGCGAGCCTTTATCTCGGCGTGCATGATGTGGGGGGGGGGGGGGTTGCATGGTCCTGGGGGGTGGGGTTGGGGGGGCTATCTGAAACGCATGAGCTGTCCTCCGATCAATAGTATCAGTGGAAAGCCAACACAGAGGCCAGCAGAGTGAGAGTGGCGGCTCTGCAGGGCCATTGACTAGCCGATAATCTGACACTTGAAATTGTCACATTTCAAACGTAAATCTCACCATTCTATGGAAAGTGATGCATCTTTCACTTTCAGTCGCCTTGATTGATAAATAGCACAGGCGCTCTCTGTTCAGATTCTCACATCCAGTGATTTTTGCTGCCTCTTAATTTTAAATTTTTCTTAACATGCAAAGGCTTAGTCAGACAATAGGAGCATTAACAAGCACGAGTGTTAGAACAAGTCAGAGTTTCCTACTTCGTGTTAACAAGAATCCTCTAGATCAGTGTCTTCCTGAGATGACCCAGTGATAATGGTAATATTACCTCTTGCTATCTCTCCACACATATCATTTCACACTCGAGTCAATGTGAACAATGTTCCCCTAATGGCTTGCTATACTTAAAGCCGTCGCCATCATAAGTGGTCTTGTTAGCAGTGGCCCCTTGCCTCTTCATGGGATCAGCCCAACAACTTGACCCGTGTCAAGTGATCACCTGATAGCCACCGCTCTGTTTTAGGCCTCCTCCCATTGAGCACAGCACCACTCTTTAGACTCTCAGAACTTCTGGCAGTGTACAGAAAATCATTTTAATTTAATCCCATGATGCAAATACTAATTATACCAACACTCCACTAATTGTATGTAAAAAAAAAAAAAGAAAAAAGAAAAAGAAAAAAGATGAAATATACAGAAGGTCAATGCACATTCTGGGAAATAAATTTCAGAGGTTCGGTCAAATGTAGCAACTGTGATGCTCAAGAAATAATAATATATTTCAGTTCTCACCAGCCTGGGACAAATACAATCTAAAAAGGAAACTATAAATAAACCTAAAACCTTTTTTGCAGAGGAAAGGAACTGTTCATCCCTCATCTGCAGGAAAAAACAGTCAAACTGTAAAAAACACTCCACAACAAGATACGATTAGATAAGAATAAGATAAGAACAGAAAGAATATATGTTTAATCAATCAACAAACTTACTTAACTTAATGTTGACATTTGTTCATAAATGTCACGTGAGGCCTGTAAACTGTGTCTGTGGGTGGTGGGTGTGCATGGAGAAATAAAAAACAGTGAAGGGTGTTGTGTTTTAAAAAAAAGTTTGAACAGCTCATAGGTGACTGAGATGACAAACGTCTCTCTCTAGTGGACAAAAGACATTTGTTATAATAAACAAAATTAAAGAAAAAATAATAACCCTGGATTAAAACTTTGTATGGGGAATAAATTTAGATTTATATTTTGGAAGGGTTGGTTCACTAAAATTCAAAAAGAAAAATCTCACTTTTCTATAATAGTATGTTATCATGCAAATAGCTTTTATTTAATTGTCCATGTTTTGAGCTTTTTTCTCAGATTTCTGCCTCCACTCTGGTGCATGTGAGTGGATGTGAGTGGGATTTAGTTAAAAAATACATACATATATACACACATCTCTTAAGTTGAATCAACCCTTAAATATTGCAGTAGGAAATCAGGTGGTCACACCTCCTTTGTTTTAAAGCCATGACTTGTTCTTTTCACCTTCTCAAAGTGAGGTATTATTTCTGCTCCATGGAGGGTATTGTAAAGGTTTTTATTTCATGTATTTTTTCAGAGCTCTTTTGATCAATACAGTAGCTGTGTAAAAATGGATGTTTAGGGCTATTAGCTGTGGGGTGAATGTGAGAGTAAATCTCTGAAAAGGAAACCAACATATAAGGAGATTTTGTTTCAGCCGTCCTGTTTTGCAGGGGAACATCTTAGGCCTAATAATAATAATAGTACTTTTTAGCAGTTTTCATTAATCTAACTGTGGTAGTGTTGTCATTGTGCTGCAGATGAGGTTTTGTGTGAGAATTAACACTCACCTTGACCTGTGACTCGCACTCTCAATTACGCATAAAATTCTAATTATATAGAGAGATTATAACATTTTTAAATATGATTGCAGCATTTAATACACTTTAAAAGTTGTACGTGCCGGTGGACTGGCTGTTTTTTTTTTTTTTAACAACGTTCCTAATTAAAGCTTAGAGAGGATTTGTCATCAGTGTGCTTCAAGCATGTCCTAATTCTCATTTTCATAAAACATCTGTGAAATAGTCTATATTTAACACATGTGATGGCTATTTTATGCACTTTTTATGCTTGTCTCTCAGACATCTTCATGCACTGAATATGTACCATCAGCACAGCCGAGGGACTCAAGCACCCTTTTCAAACATCGATGAGAGCAGAGGTAGTGTGTGGCCTGATATATGAGGGAAAGACAGACAGAGGGAAAGAGATAAAGAAAGAGACAGACAGGGAGGAGAGGGGAAGGGGATGAAGGAGAGTTGAAAAATGATTCCGGACTTTGTCAGAGAAATCAATTGAGAAACACATAGACACGGGCAGCAAATTGGGTGATAAGGCCCCCGTGTCCTCCCCCTTCTTAACGAGGAGCACTGAAGCATGAGGGTAAATAAAAGAGACATCTCTCTCTTTCTATCTTTCTTACGTTTTCTCTCTCAGACTCACTCTCACTCTTCTTGCTGCTGTGTCGTTCTCTCTTTTCTGTCATTATCCGTGTCTGTTTGTTTCATTAGACGCTGTCTTTTCTATCTCTTTCCCTCTCTGTATCAATACATCTGTGCATGTTAATGGCAGCTGACAGGGCGACAGGACACTCTAGTCTCTGCATGTGTGCATGCTGTGCGTGCGTGTGTGTGAGGATAGAGTGTAATCTGAGAGGCCTATCCTCTGTTCCCAGGTTTGGGCGAGGGCGACCAGAGGTTGTGGCGGCGTATGCCCGTACTTTGTGTAGAACAATGCAAGCAGGCAGGCAGTCGGAGCTCGGAGGTATTCTGCAGGTGTCGCAGAGAAGGACCCTTCTGTAGCAGTGTGTCTTGGACCCGATCTCCACAAAGCTGCCTCGCCTGCTGCCAGATGGACCCATGCTTTTCCCCACACTCTTGCTCTCACAGCTAAGACCTAGGCTTTTCTCCCTCCTTTTTTTTTCTCCCCCTCCCTACAAAAGAAAAGCGCTTTGGCTGAAAGAAAACCACAGCTGAATTTTATGGTGCCGCTTCTTTTGCCAAGCTGATTTTACAATTCAAAGGGACAGAGTGCATGGAAATGCTGTTTTCGAGCTGCGTCGTCGCTACGCCTTTTTAGATGCAAGTTTGCATTGGCAGATATGTTTGCCACACTAATATTTCCCTTCCCAGTGTGAAATCTTGATAATATCCGGAGTTGCGGAGAAACACAGCTCAGAGTGTGTTTGGAGTGTGCTTGGAGCAGATCTTCTGGGTTGTAATTCCTACAAGGCCTCAATAAGGTGACAGCAGTGTCAGCGCTAAACGTGATCACACCGTCTATAGACATCATAAGTTACATATCAGCACGTGTGTGTGTGTGTATTTGGAGGTAATGTGTACGCCAGCAAATACCTGCCAGCACACACACACACACACACACACACACACACACACACACACACAAATACTGGCACACATTCCTGCTCACATATATCATCAAGCACAAAATTCATTAAGTTTTAACAACGCCCTCCCCCTTACCTTAAATAACTGAACGAGGTGCAACACAACTTCAATCGCACGACCTCGATACAGCTACACCTCGCACTGAGCACAGGGAGCGCTCACTTACTCCGGGGACAGAATTAACATCCAATTTCCCACTTCTCATTACAATTCAATAAAAGCCAATCTGCTTTTACCTTTAGAGCACTGTTTTGGGTGGATGCTTTCAGGGGGCCCCACTCCACTCTGAGCCCAATTAAGAACATTTAAACATATTAAAATCTCCCAAGCTCTTCACTGTCCTGATTACTGCTTAAATATAATCTGCTTTTATATCTCTCTCTCTGCCTCTTTGACTCATTTTTCCTCTAAAATTATATCCATCAGTGATGATTTTTTTTTTTTCCTCTTGAGGGTATTCAGGGTCGGGCGAGTAAGTATCTCTACCTTTCATGCGAAGATATTGAATTGCCAAGTGGAGAGTGAACTCTGCCTGTCTCACACTTTCTCGCACATATTCTGCCTTTACAATCAGCCACTTACCGCACAGGACACAAACACACACACACAAACACACACACACGTCTTTTCACATCATTTAATGTCCACCCTCACCTGCTCGCCCCTCTATCCCTGCTTGCTATCAGCCTTGACGAGGATATATAGTGTGTTTAGAGAGGTGCATGGATGAATATTGATGTGTATAAATGTTTCTGCTAAAAAGGCCCCGCGATCGCTCAGTCGCTCTGTCACATCCATCATGGCAAATCCACTTTGCTCATCTCCATCACCACCATGCCATCTGATGGGCGTGGCTAAATGGGCCCCAAGTCACACCCGACTGTGGAGTCAAACTGAACGCTCACAAAACGCACGCTAACCCCGTATTTAGACCATACCAATGTTAAACATGGACATCCGGTGCTTTGTTATCATTTCTAAGACTCATCGTTCATCGAGTGCAGGTGAACTTTCCTGGCAATATTAAACCTGTACTGAGAAAACACAGGCTTGTAATTCAACTTAATCTTCTTTTAAATTTGAATTAGTGGAAAATATTTAGGATATTATTCATCCACAGCTGAAACAGGCAGTGCTACAGGCTTGGAGACGCAGGGACTGGCTGAGGGTCAGTTAGTGAACTGCTGTGGGCGGTGAGCTAACGGCCACCATGCTAACAACATCATGCTCCTGCTAGCACATTACGCTAGCTGTGTGAGTTTTCTGGGTGCTGTTTAATCCTGCCCCAAGAGTTTATTCACTAATTGATATACCAGATATACCAGTTATAGAATTACTGAAGTGTGTTGAAAGTCCTCAGTCCTCAGTCCTCAAGTTATAGCAAGCTTGCTAGCATGATCGCTATAGGGATAGCAAGTTTATACAGTTTATTCCAGACACATATTTGGTTTTTTTTGCCTGCCTCTTTTGTGGAAAAATGTATACTCCCAATGAACAAAATCAGATGGTGCAGCATTGCTAGCTTTCGTCTGTCTCTATCCTCTGTTCCCTCAAAAGTCAGCACTGTTGAGACGGCAAAGCTGGAAATTTGTACAGACTTCCTTCACCCACTCGAATCCACTGATCAGGCCTCGGAAAGAAATTGAGAGCGGTTCTAAATTCTGGTTTGGCCTGTAGACCTTTCTTGCTGTGGACATTTTGACGTGTCAAACACAGGTGGGACTTTTAACGTCCATCACAGCTTACTCAGTAAAAGCTGTTGTCACTGGTCCACAGAGTTCAAATGGAGCCAGTGTCAGAGCTGTTAGAGACATGTGCTTTTCCCGCTATGTCGACAAAGTGTCATCTGTCACACAGGCCTGGAAGGTTTGAACTGTGTTTTCAGGTGCAGATCCACACATCCAGTGTCTGTGTGAAAAGTAGTCCAATGTGCATGGGGTTTGAGTTGACAAAGGATTTCATGCATTGAGATGAATATGTTGATTGCTTGTGTGCGTTCACACTTAATGCTATTCACTGAAGTGTAAGTAAGCACAGTGTGAGATTCCAGTGTTGACTGTACTTGGCTGAAGGGTGTATCAGCAATATGTGCAGATGTATGCGAACAGAGACTTTAATGGGGTTTTCTGTTGTCTTCACATTCACGACTTATGACTTATTCAGTGATTTAATCAAAACAGAACACTGAGATCCAGGAAATTATAACGTTACGCTAACAGCCCACAACATTTGGGCTCCACAAAGAAAATGTACTGTTTTTTTTTATTTTAAAAAGTGACACGGACTAAATGAAATCATGATCACTTCTTGAATGGGCGCGCTCAGAAGGTCACACTTAGTGTACTGACAGTTGCTGGGAAGTGACACATCACTGTAGCCCCACTGAGACTAAAAAGCACATTCTGCAGGTACATCTGTTCACTTAAAGGCAGCCCAACTTCATATTATTCACAATGCGTAATTCAGAGCTGTGTGTAAGTCAGGCATGTGAAAAAGGCATCTTAAATTATACCATGCAAACTCCAGTGTCTCATTAATATTACAGTGACTAGTCTTTGACTTCATTTCATTTCATTTCACCATCTGAGTGGGGACAAACGTTGCAGGAGGGAGGAATTATAAGGTGCGCAAATCACATTTTAGGGTTCACTGTACAAAAGAACTACTGAATTGTTTTAACCTTTCCTTCTCTTCTTCCGCTTCCTCTAAGCCATTTCAAAGTAATTTTTTTTTTTGTTCTGACCTTCCCTCTATCTGATTTGTTAAGGCTTTTTAAGGTTGGACCAGTGTGACCAAACAGGACAAGAATTAGATGTATTACCAATTTTTTACCAATGTTTCTGACGTAGAAAATTTCTCCTGAGAGTCTAAACGTAAATACTAAGCTTTTGTGTTCTCCTGGTATATTACATTCTTTTCAGGACACAAAAGTATAGAGAATGCCAGTAGGATTTGTTGGTACTGAATGCAAGTAAAGCATTTTTTTTCATTTCATACCCTATTTCCCACTATTTCTACCTTTTAGAAATTAAATAAATAAAAACATACCAACTCCTGTATATTTCAACATGATAGTAGCAGAAATAAGATATGAACTGGAAATAATCTCAGTGTTAAAATCATGGGCAAAATAATTAGAAAGACACAGGCAATAAATCCACAGGCTAACAGGCTAACTAGTACTGACTCTGGAGGTGAGGACAGAGAGTACAAGAGCTACAGAAGTCAATGACGAATCGATGACGATGGACGATTGAAGCATTTTCAGTTCAGTTCAATGCAACTGAATGCATGGGTTGCCAACACTGAAAGCAGCATTTCTGCAACTCAGCATGCTCATTTTCTTTTTTTTTTTCAAAGATATAAAAATCAAAGTAATAAATTCAACAATTGAAAAATTTCTGAATGAAAATTACATTCATTTTGGTTTGAATTTTAGTCTGGCTTCTTCTAAATGATTCCCTCTCTGCAGAGAAAAACTTACATTTATGTTTGTTTCGTGTCAGTTGAGAGAAATCAAAAATTCCAAGTTTTTATTCAACATGAGCAAGATCATTGAAAACAAAACGATAAAAATGACCACAGAAGCCAATAAACTGACTAACGACTCCAAGGGGGCAGCTTGTGTCTAAACATTTTACTCATCATTATAAAAGGCTTTTATTTCCTTGTGGCTTTTACTCTATATATCAGGACTGAGGTCATTGGCTCTCACATTAAAGATTCATAAAACCAGTACTAGGGATATGGAGAATTTATGAAACACTCACTCTGCCTGCTTATTACTGTAAAATTGCTGATATGCTGGTGGGTGACAGTATAAGAAAATGATGATACATTTCTGCATACAGAAGCCACTGAAGATGCAAAAGAGTTGTGTGGAGCTCTCGGTAATGGAGGGCATCAGAGTAAGCGGATAAGTATTTCGATGCTAATATCGCCAACCTGACGATCTCTCACATACAATACCAGTTTTACACTCCCCCACCACCACTGTCTATGGAGGATCATTATGCATGGAAATGACTGGTGTCTGAGGGAGCTTGTTTAAACTGAGAGAAAACAGCAGAGAGGCAGCACTGAGGAGAGAAGGAAGGGTGGAATAGATGAAAAGACTTAACTGTTTACTCTCAATTGAACTCTCTCTCAATGCGAATTTGAAGGAGATGGATGGATGGATGAAGAGGGGTAAGACGGGGAGATAAGTTAAATGACCTATATATATGTGTAGTCTTACTGTTTATGAAAAGGAACTAATGGTGTCAGAGGTGGGATATTCTGTCTCTTCCTCAATATGGGAAATCTCCATTCGTATAAAGACGGCCTGCTGATGTATGTGTGTGTGTGTGTCCATTTCTATGTATTCTTACACACCAGTGCGTCAGTGGATACTGTAGGTGTGTGTCCATCTTTGTTTCTGAGTGTATTTGTGCCCATTGTGTGCAAGTGTGTGTGTGTGTGTGTGTAAAAATTAATCAAAGCGGGGGCGATGATGAACAGTTTCTGTAGAATTCTGTCAAAGGTTAAGAGCTAGTTATTTTTAAGAATGACATGAATCTCGGGGAGACAGTGATTGCCTAAATGACCACTGTAATTACCAATTACTTCTTGAAGCAGAGAATATATTCACGGCATGTAGCCAGCTAAATACAGACAGGCATTAGCCCATTTACGTACTAATGCACATAATTTAGATCCTGAAAAGGGCAGATGGGAACACAATGGAAGATATAATAGATACCGTCTAATATCATTCCAAAAAGAATATTGGATTCATAGGAGATGAATATTACTTTGTGTCAGATTGTTTTTCCATAAAACATTCAAAATATATTTCATCTTTCTTGCTCTTGTTCCTGCTTTTCTCCCTCCCTCTCGTTCCCTTTTGTATGCCGCCACCGCCATGCTGTGATCGTTAACGAAGGGTACTGCAAAGGAGACTTGTGTGGAGACACTTAGCTGTTTGGCAGGCTGTTATCCCCCTTCTGCATTAAATGACAATGAGGGCTTGACACATTTCACACAACTAGCCTGGCATCACGCACTAGTTACCTGGCCTCATCTGCGGCACACAGTTCAGAAGTTAAACTTTCCCAGTGACGCCAACAAACAACAAAAGGGCGCGAATCAGAGAGAATATGTATCGTTCGGATCCAGGCGTGATTTGGCTCTGTCACCCGGCAACCGGAGACGGAGCAGACGAGGGAAGTCGAGGAGGAGATGCGGACGGGGAGAACACAGAGAAGGGGAGAAAAACAATGGCTGACAGGCCTGACTGGCGAAAGGATATTTACTAAATTAGACATAAACTGCAACGCTCTGCATCTCCGTCAAGGAACTTGTAAAGTCTCATAAATAACTAAAGCGAAATGACAGAGACGGAGCACGCAAACAAAAGTGGTGTACGAAATCCGACTGCAAGCGCGAGTTCATACTGTATGTGTGTGTTTGTGTGTGCTTGGGATGTTTCTGGGTTTGGGATAATGAGTTGTCGTTTTGCCGCTCTCCTCCGCTCAACAACAACCTTTCCGCCTCTCTCTTACACTACATATTGCTCTCTTCCTCTCCACCCTCATTTCTAACTCTCACTCTGTCACCTCTGCTATTGTCAGTCTTGCGAGTCCCTCTTTGGCAGGATAATAGGGACACATATTTGCTCTCGATGTAATCTTGTCTGTGTTCTATCTGATAAATACTTGGAGGAGAAGCTGATTATTATAGTTGGCGGTGGGGATCAAAGGGAGACGCGCTGAGAGAGGGGCGAGTGTTTTGAATCCAAACTTTGAGCATATGACTTCACCCTCCTTCTCCTCCTCCTCCTCCGCCTGCTCCCCTCACCGCATTGCTCACCCGTTGCAAAGTCGTGTCCGCGCCGGCCGCGACCCGATTGAAAGGGATTAGCTTATTCCATGTGGGTTTTTTCTTTAGCAAGTGCTGGCACTACGTAGAAAGCAAATCCATAGGGGCCCTGGGATTCACATTGTAATGGTAGTAATAGCTATGGGGAAAAAACACACTCTCGCTTCTGAGCTGTTTGAAAAGCTAGCCCGCTCCCCGCCAATATATTATCTCACCCCCTTCATCCATACACAGCCCCATCACAGAATGTGTCAGGATTTAAAACGGGACAGGATATTTTTAAGTAGCAGAAACAAAGTGTGTTGACTGTTTATTTCTTTCACTTGCTTCCTGTCATCTCTTGCCAAAGCTGTTTAGGAGCAGCATTGTCACTCCTCTCTTCGCCACCGGCTTCGTGCTCTCACTTCTTCTTCTTCCTCTTTTTTTCTTTATCTTTAAACAATACCTGAGTTTTACAGTAGCAGCACTTTTTTAGCTGTGTCTTTATTTTTCCTTCTCTTTTTTTGGGCATCATCACTTTTGTTGGCAGTTGTCTTCAATAGTTAATGCCTCAATGAAAAGGGGTGACAAACAAGAAACCGTTGCAAAAGAGAGGTTTATTTGTTGCATTTTGGAAGTGAATTTGTCTTTCTACACCATGTGCATTAACCCTATAATACATGTGTGCCTGTGGCATGGAGAAGTCCAGCATAGGGCATGTCATTTTCACACTAATCAGATAAATGGTTTTGCATTGCCTTCTAATGCCTGAATCCTGCATTTTCATGCACTGGTCTTTGTCCCTTTTTCTTTCTTTCTTTATTGTTAAGTTCCATTCATAAGCAGTGCAATGAATCTTTCCTCAGCTCAGCACACTCACTTTACTGCCACAGGCTTGTCTGGAATGACCGGTAGCTTATCATGGCCAGTGTTAGCTCATGTTAACACACTTGAGCTTTAGCTGTCTAACTGACATTACTGATGTATGTTCTCGTGTTACTGGTACAACGTACATGTTACCATTTACATCATCATGCAGCTGTCACGTGTGAACATTGCGGTTGTTATTCAGAAAAAGTTACATAGTTTTGCAAATGTAATCTTTACCCATGCCAGTGGAAAATTAGTCTGTGAGACAATTAAGAAGGATCTCTTGGACCAGATGACAAAACTGTCGGCGCTGTGCTCCTTCTGTGAGAACACTGCACTTCCTGCATTTCAGAACAAATTCCTTACTCTATAATTTAGTAGCAAGCCAGACTCACTCACTCACTCTTTTGTTCATTTTATCTTCAGATTAGCTCGGTAATACAAAGAAATAAAAAGCTTACAGATTTTTTCATAGCACGCAAAGTGATGTGAGCCCCTCTGCGCCCTTTAACCTTCTGCTCTTTTCTTTTTAATAACAGCTTCATTTATACATTAAAAAGAGCAGAGAACGTGTTTCAGCTGATCATAGCCTGAAAAGCATTTGTTTTACAAGTAAAGGTGGAGTAAGATAATAATTACTAGAGTGTATAATTTCAAAATGCCATTAATGTTCACAGAAAGTGTGTACCAGCATCAGAGTGATAATCAGTCTCAAAGTGAAGAGCAACACTTTCAAAATGACAAGAAAAAAAAATCACCACGTCCTGTAAATGAGTACCTTATAAAAAACACATGGAATAGATCCATTGATCAATTCAGAATTCATCAGCGACAGTTTTGATAATTGAATAACTGTTTGAATATTTTTTATTATAAAAAATTCCCTGGTTCCAGCCTCTCAAATGTGAACATTTTCTGTTTTTCATTGTCTTTTATTATTCGGAATGAGGTATTTTTGCATTTTAGACTGTTGCTTGGACAAAACCAAACATTTGCCCATCATCTTTGGGCTCTAGGCGCTTGTGACGAACATTTTTCACAAATGTTTGACATTTCATAGACCAAATGTTTAATCAAGAAAAAAATGAACTGATGATGAAAATAACTGTTAGTTGCAGCCGAACTATTGTTTGTTATCAAATCAAGAAATGTATAACACATCATACATTTTGATCAGTATCTCCATTAAGTAAATTGTTTGCTGACTGATCACAGAGGGCTCATTCAAAGTTAACCATTAATATTACAGGTGAAATTAGAAAATCTCTATACAAAATTTTTAAGAAATTGTATTAGTTAGGAGACTATATTAACTCTGATATTTCCACAAATGTGTTTACAATCATTTAGTAATTATCTTATCAGATTACATCATTATTGTGACCTTTGCATTCTCAGCTATGAATTAACTATTGTGTTTGTGATCAAAGATTTGAAGCGTCACCTTTTTATCCGTGACGCAGCACAAGATCGTATAAGAAATGCATGCAATGCAACTGAAAATGGAGTGAAAAGATAAATTTAGTGCAATACGTCTAGAAATCAGTAAAAGTGAGAACACTGTTACCACTGCAGATAAGCGCGAGAGCAAAATACTAACCCTGATATCCATGAGCACAGAAGTAAGTGGTGGCTGTGAAGCCATGGCATTTGAATGACACATTGATGGCCACGGCTCGTACGTGGCATGCCAAGAGTCCAGA
Organism: Amniataba percoides; assembly: GCA_037176925.1. NCBI lineage: Eukaryota > Metazoa > Chordata > Actinopteri > Centrarchiformes > Terapontidae > Amniataba > Amniataba percoides. The sequence goes on along the minus strand of JBAJHX010000001.1, from coordinate 27,402,347 downwards.
AGATAGAACCAGTCTGGATCGGAGCGGGCCAAGAGCTTAGTGGGGAGTCCACAAACTGCTGAAAGCTGACATTTGTGCCTCCAGGAGGTACGCAAACAGGGATAGACAGACAGTGAGATCCAACTACCCCCCCTCTCCACCCCCCCCAAACCCACCCAGTTGTCTTCATCTCTCCATCAATCTCATTTAATTGTTTTTCCATTGGAGATGTTGTACATACATAACTCACTGTACACTTTTCCCACTCCTCCGTTCTCTCCAGCAGAAGTGCCATTTTGAGAGCAGGCCCTGTCTTTGGCTGTCTGGGGGACGGAGGGGAAACTGCTGATGTGCTGTGGATCGTTTTTCCTCCAATAGCGCCGGAGTTCATTTAATGGGCTCAGGTTCTTGTTAAATCACGCAGACTGATTGCTTTTATGTACTACCGCACTGACTTTTCTATTTCACTACAAAATAAACAAAGTGTTTAAATATGGAGCACGGGCAGGGGTGGGAAGTTGTGCCTGAACGTCAGAACACGGACAATCATAAAATCTCATTTTCTGGGAAGAACAAAAGGAATCACATGTATATTTGATGATGGCAACATATCCTTAGACCCCACACCAGTATCTTTTATGAGAGCAGGAAACAGGGATTAATGGACGGGATTATGCGTCATTCTGGATCCACAAGGTTTCTGCCATTACTTCAAACCCAGTCCATAGAACATTTATTAAAAAACATGAAGGCTCGTCTGCTACCAAGTGTTAACTACAGAGGACAGTGAGAAGACAGTACTTGAGTATCGCAAGTGCGTTAAGCATTAGCATTCTAAGACCCGTCTGTTATTAAGAACTATGAAAAGCCCTCCTGCTGATCGCTGATAATGTACACTATTCTGATGCTCAAAGCCATGAAAATAAAAGCCTTTGACACAGACCGCACTAACGTCACTCATCACTCCGAACGCAAATTTATTAACCAGATGAATAAAAACTCTCTTCAATAAAGAACCACTCTAAAATGAATGTAAGCTGCCAGGTAGGCTACATTTTTACCTCCTCATCTTTGGATGGATGACAGACAGAAATGTTGAGAAATGCCAGAGAAGTGAACTCACCTCAGCACGTCAGGTTTAGTTGTCAGTTTTCAGACTCACAGTTTAACCGTATGTATTTCTTCACCGAAAGCAGGTTTGTTTGTCCACAGTGAAATGAAAAAGATGCCACAAGATATAACACGTGCAAGTGTTGAGGTATTTTTCATTCAGTTGCCTCTGAGTGATTAAAGTTGTTTTTGTCAAGAGGCCTGATATGTTACATTTTAACTGAATCATTTGAAAGCTTGTGGTCTCATGGGATGATGTAAAAGAGATGATCAGCATGATTTATTTATCGGTTTATTTCATAGTCAGTGAGAAATACTAAAGAGCAACAGAGCTCAAATAAATTCCTAATTCCACATTACCTACACTTTTTATTCCTCCTTATTTCAAGCTTTTGTGCACCCATAACATACACAGACTTAATACAGTCTAAGTATGGACTCAGTGAGGGTTCAACAGAGTGGGATCTGTGTGATCAACACAACTGTTCTGCATGGTGCCAACCAGCACTGATGACTTTCATGAGGATGCTTTCCAACAAAATTATGCAGTGCGCAGTGAAAGTGGTATGCATCCACTTTATCAAGGACTCTTTGTTTTATGCTGTTGCTCGCCATGTGTCATTGACTTTAATGCCTTATAAATACCAGTGATAAATTAAATTGGTATTACACTGCCACATTTTTATCATCTTTGAGCTTGTTTCAGGCATTTTATATCAAGAGGGAATGAGAGAAAAGAAGAAAAGATGAAAAAGGCTCTGCTGCCATTTTTTTTTTTTTTTGAGAAGGCTGATGGTGAGTTCTGTTCATTTCACTCAGGGCACTTTGTGTTGATAGCTTACTGTGCACATAAGAAGCGTGCGGTGCTAGAAATAATTGTTCTTTTCATGGTAAGAAAGGCCATATCAATTAAGGGTAAATAGCCTCCTTAGTTATTACAGTACAGCTCAGTGGTGTGCCGTCAATTGTACTCTCCTCCCCTGTTTTTTTTCCAGCCTCTGTACACAAACTGTATTTAAGCCTTGTGATGTTGTTACCAGCATTTAACATGAAAAATACTCTCAATATGTGCTTATTTGTGAGTCAGAGTGTAATAGCAATGCGTGGAACGAGAAGATGACAATTTTGAAAAAGTGTTCAAAGGAACTATTCATTTCCTACTTTTACAGGTCTTTGTAGATGGTGCGCTTTAACCAATTACACAACAGTAACAGTTGGTGAGTCTATTGAGGGCTGACTCCAGCTCTTTGTTTTTTTCACTTTATTCTGACGCTTTGTGGTATACACCATAGGCCTATTATTTCTCATCGTCTGGGGACTTGATCTTGAAAGGAATCAGTCATATTGTATAGAAAATAAGCCGCTTGAAATAATCAGGGACTTCGGGGATGTGTTTGAAAAATCCACAGCTAAAGTACCTTCACTGACATAATGTGACTGTATCACCTTGCTGCAAATATGTTTTACATTTTTAATCTCTGTATTTCATATCAGGGATCATAATGTACATTTTCCCTTATGTACATTATAATGTATACGAGACACAGCTGCTCCACCACTACTATTTGATATTCTACAGTATCTTTGATGTATGTGCAGAGTACATACACTAACACCAAACCATAACTAAGACATCAGCAACCTGAGCTCAATTCAATCCGCTGTATAATTGAGTCTCAATAGACGTAACATTAAACAAGTAGAAAAGATACAACTCATAGGGCAAATAAGCTCTCATCTAATTGTTAGGATTGGATCATATATCAGTCAGAGCAGTGATCTCAGGAGCAGGGAGATGATCATTATTACCTGTATTAATGGATGAAGAGGAGTGATAGTGTTTCATGATGGTAATGGCCTTTGACCCCACTTGTGTGTTCCTGTATGGAGCTGGATCAAGATGAGTGGTTTGACGGCCAAGAGTGGGAGGAGGAGAATCTGAGAGGTAATTAGAGGACAGATAAAGACAGTGGTTCCAAAATGCTATGTTGTCTAGTATGTCATTTAGTCCTTATTTTTAAATTACATTTCAGGGAAACTTCTGCCACAGTAATGATCACATTTTCGGATTAGTTGGTATTTTCCAGTGGCATAGGGAATAAATAACTAATTCTCCCTCTTACAAATGACGAGTTACAAATATAGGCAACGCACCCTTATGTTATTCAATATGTGCAGGGTCTTGCAGTTCAAACCTTGTTTGGTATGGTGTGACCAGTGGTTTATGGTGGCTTTAAATAAATATTTCTGTTTGACATTGGTGAGTCAGTTCACTGACTTTATGATTAAGTTTTACTTGTGCTATGATGCTATGGTTGGTCTCAATGGCTGCTGCCTAACAAATGTTATGTAGGTTTGCTTTAAGTAAATGTATCATGACAACAGTGGAGGCATTAATGAAAATTAATGAGGCACATTACACACTATTTCCATTTTATGGTTCTTTACACTTACGTTTCAGAGGGAATTATTACACTGTTTACTTCACTACATGTATTTGACAGCTAGTTACTTTGAAGACTCATATTAACATACAGACATGTTAGCTCCACCTTGTCTAACCGTACCATTAAAATACTAAGACATCAATAACAATGAAACAATAATTGACATATAAATAATAAAACATTAAAAGTTTTATTCTACATGGTAAGTGCTTTACTTTCTAACAGCACTTAGTTGCTATTATAGTATTTGTAATTGAGTATGTTTTGTTAAATTACTTTTAATTAAATGAAGGATCTGACAATTTGTCTCAGTTTTGACAGTTAAATTCATACACAATATTCATCAGAGTGAATGTTGTTCATACTATTTTATTCAATTATTATGACTAATTCATTAACATGTAAGCAGAACTGCAATGTTGTAGGAGATCATTTTAATTACTTAATATACCACTGGGTACTTTAATCCAGTTCATAACTTATTGTCCTTGTGAGCCCTGAAAATAATGTCTACATATGACCTCTAGTAACAAGTTATAGCCTAAAATCCTAAATTATGACATGATAATGAATTAATTTAATTAATTTATTTATTTAACAAAAAAGTCTAAGAAATACAACGGCGCAGGACATGCCATAGTGTGTCTGCACAGCCCACCTAGCAAAAGTAGCACATTAGCGGATCAACGGCCGCAGTTGCAGTTCTCCCTGTATGTCACAGCGCTCGCAGGCAAAGATACAATCACTGTCGGTCCACACATAAGACAGAAGAAAATGCGCGTATGCAGGGCAAGAAAAACGCGAGCCATTGCACGGCCCATGTAGATAGCTGGACCGTTTAAAATAGAAGTGTGTGTGTTCATCAGACGTGTGCGAGACGGATGACGGACATCATGACACATGCGGCTGAAACGCCTCCTGTGTAGACACACCGTCAGTGCAGACAACACAGTCAAACACTCCCAATCACAGTGACAGCGTGTAAAAATAAACAAGCTGTACTTCGCACATGTAGCCTGGACAGTTTAAAAGAAAGTGGTTAAGGAGGAAATACGCATCTCTGGAATGTTCTAAAGATGCAGAACATTTCAAATCTGATCGCCCCCTACTGATTTTACATTATGCAGCTATGCTGCTGCACAAGTACAGTGCAACGGTGCGGAGAGCTGCAGGGTGTCAGGGTGGGACACTCTGGGGAACTCTCGCTTGCTATTGTGCAAGGAAGAGACCATTAAATACTGATTTACTTCAGTAACTACAGTAATGTTTTGAGTATTGTTCAAATCATATACAGTGTCTCAGTCCTCTTTTTATATTAGATTGGTAAAAGAATAAATAATACAGGCCTGGCTGTCTCTCAAAGGTCTGTTAACTAATAAATCTCTTGAATGTTTTCCATTGACCACATACTAGATGTGATAAGATGAGGCACAGTGTATAGACACAGTGTGACTGAAGTTCAGAGTGTCCAGGGAGAAAGAAGGTCAGGGATTAGAAGTGAACAAGACCTTGGTCTCATCACTGCATTTCTATCCAACTATTCAGGCTGTAAGCGTATGATTGACTAGTGCCAAGTCTGGCCTTATGCTTTTTGTCATCGTGCCAGCTGCAACATCCCCTGGTAGGCCCCAAAATGATGCATCTTCTTTGATACATTCTTAAGTACACATCAGACACAGTCAAATATTAATCTGCCATGCTCGCCGGCCAAACAACATCTGTCTCAAAACATGAACTAACATTCCCAGTTTTGGCTCACAAGAATATGCCCCTCCGACTTCAGAACATCTATCCGCACAGCTACGCGTACGTTTGTGCATTTATTTACCAATTCATAAAAATTCAAATACTCAGAATAAAATGTAGCAAACAGAAGAGCAACCATAAGCATGAAAACACATCAGATTTATTCTGCCTGCCTTGTTTACCGGTTCACGGAACACTGCATGCAAACAGAATGCAAATGCATTTGATTGAATCAGGTGATGCTGAGGTAATTGTATTTGGAGAAATGTCCAAGATTTTTTTTCATCATTATCAGTGGGGGGTTTTCTTTATGAAATCCATCTTAAACAAAAGCTATCATCACTCCCGAGCCTTGTGATCTTCCTTTGTCACATGCGGATGTGGATGCGTCTTTAATTTCCTTTCAATTAAAAGTAAATATACGCCTTTATTTTTTTCCCCCACTGTGAAATCCAAACAAGAGGAGTCAACATGAGCAGACAGGTGAGGAATATTCATTTATATCTGCCTGCCGTTTTTTCCTTTTTTTCCATTGTTGATGCTGATGATGTGATTCAACAGGCAACACTGTGCCTGCATGCCTTCTATCAAACACACCCACGAGTTTGTAACCAAAAAAAAAAAAAAAAAACCTCCCCGCCGGCTTGTCTTGTTCAGAGCTGGATGGGAAAGACAAACAAACACCAAACAAGTGCAACACAACACAAACTTTACTTCATCATTAAATGGCTGTTAATCCACGTCTCCTGTAGCTACAGTTGCTTTGATCAGAGCAAAATTGTCACGAAAACGCAGATTCTTCGTTCCTTAGTGTCTAGCTACTCGTCATAGCAGATATTAATGCGGTGACAGGAGTACTGCTTATTGACAGCCACTGCTGTGAATTAGTTTAAATCCATGTTACATTCCATTATACGTACTTTCCATGAAATCTGTGATAATGGGTGGGAAGGGTTTTATGTTGTTAACACACTCACATGATGTGGTATTCACATGACATATTGAGAAGAAAATCTTACTTTCATTCTGCTAAAAGTACTAATAGTAATACAGCTACTCATAGATACTGTCGCTAAGAGCAGTGTTGTGCCATAAAACAGAAATCTAATGTTCTTAGCAATGGATTCAATTAAATTACAATAACACTTTTGGTGCCGTTTTCTTGGTGCCAACATGTTTACAGTATGACAAGAGTTTTATGGAGGGTTCAGAGAATTAGTTAAGACGTCTGGTCAGGGGTTGGATGTGTGGTAGGACTCTGTAAGAGCAGGAATATGTCCTCTAGTTGCTCAGAGTTACCTTTTTTGTGTCTTCTCAGTTTGTGAGCTAGCCACATAAGCAAACAATGGGGTTTTCCCTCAGAGTTGGATGGTGTGTGACAAAATGAGCAAACTGAACTGTTCAGGAAATTCATCCAAACTCAATCTGCCAGCTCATTAAAAAAAACCCTGCTAGAAAAACAAGCATAGACCTGTACTGCCCTTTGTCATATGAGCGTTGATGTCTGGCTCTACATTGCTGAGATAAGAAATTTGTTAGTGATGACTTCTTTGTCAAAATGTTCTGTTGTCCACTACATCCACAGCAGACAAACAGAGTTAACACCTGGTGAAAACAGTGGAACATTGAGCAGGTGGGAGACCAAAACAGAGTGAATATATCAGTATGTTCCAGCGTTAGGTGCCATTAAAGAGAGAAAATATTATCATTCATTCAAATGTCACCAGCGTCTTTGGAATTTTTTTAACAATGAATAATGCTACTAGATACTTAAATGACAGTAATTTTGCTGCTAGTATTACTGCTGCTATATGACGCTACCTACAAAGACGCTACCTTCTAAAACCACTGTCAATATTACATGCTGCTGTCCCTGCTGGTATTCTTGCGATTTGTAATACTTTTACTCGGTCAATTATTACTGCTGCTTCTTGTGTTTTCTTTGGGAAAATTCTTTCCCACATTTGGCTTCCATCACACAAACTGCGTCCACAGTTAAAGCAGTAAGTAGAAAACAACAACACTGTATTCAATTTTCTCATTTCGCATCAGGAAGGACACTGGTTTACCTTAAGTAATACTGAGTCAAGGACTTGATTGAATTTCACTGATGTCATTACGAGGTCACATTTCAGTGTGTAATATGATATAAATTTAGTTAGCCCACCCCTCCTCTCTCTGTGTCTCCCTGCCCTGTGTGGTCGACTCTTGTTTGTGCTTTTAAGCTAGCCTGGTTCTTTGTGCCCCACACATGATGGATGGTCCCATCCTTTACAAATGTTTTATTGCATCTGTCATTAGCCAAAGGTGGCGCAGGCATACTGTCAGAATATACATGCGCGTGAACCCACCACACTGCATGAAATCAAGTACACACACACACACACACACACACACACACACACACACAGTTCAATCTCTCCTTGTCTCTTGCACCTCTACAGGTATGCACCCTTTTATGCCGACACACTCAAAGCTTGGCTTGAGCCTATGCAGTGCACGCAGCTGCAGTATTCTGCACTGCTGCTGTCCCAACTGTTCATTAATGAAAAACTCCACTTATTTTACACAGGAAGTGAATGATGTCTTCTGCGGCTTCCATGGCTGCTGGAAAAATGGTATTAAGTTGCATTATGGGAACAGTAGGATCCAGTGTTTTTGGAGCTTGACCCATGGGCTTACTAGGGATCAAAGTCAGGATATCTCAGCCTCTTTTGCATCAGCTCTGACTGTTCTTAAGCCTTTTACAAGCCACAATTTTCTGTGGAATTGCAATGCTAAACTGTTGGATTATCCCTTTAATAACTCTTTCGCTTTGCCTTCATTACTGACCAGGACAGGGTCAGAGGTACTGGCAGTGTGTGACATGTCAGTGCCATTTAACGTCACCCATATCAAGTATTCAATAACAGTACTGTGAGGTTATTTGTATTGTTTTGTAGTTCATCCTGACGGGGATGAAGGCTGTACCTGGTGTCTTAAATGTTGTGTTACTCATCACATCTTCAGGTTTTTCACTGGATCAGTGACAATTGTGACCTGGTTGATGTGTTAGAGAAAAAGTCAGGGGATCACCAATGTCAATAGCCTTCATTCTCCAGGACCTTGGATCGCTGTGCAAAAATGTACAACAATCCATCCAGTAGTTGCTGAGACATTTCAGAGTGGTGAACTGGCCAGTTTGAGTGACAGTGCCATTCCTGGATCGCACTGCTAACGTGGCTATAATGCGTGAGACAGGTGGTTCAGCCACAGAGGGACTTTATTCCAAGGGGCCCAAAGACATGGCAGTTGAAAGAATTGTTGTTCTGGAACTTGGTATCAAGTCCTCTTGACAAATCCATGACCTGGAATCAATGGGGGTAAAAGATCACAGAGATGAGACTGTTCAGTGTTTCTGCCTTGAGTTATGTCATTATAGGCCTAAGATAAATACAATTTTGCAGGTGCAGCTTTGGCTTTAGAGTTTACAAATCTAATCAAGCCCTTAAATCTGCTTCATGGCCATCCCGAGGTCCATCTTGAGGTCCCAGCCTTGGCCTTGTAAAAAGAAAAAAAAAAAGAAACCAGAGGTTGGCTCTTGAGATTTGGCTAATCAAGATAGGTTGGGGTGGAGCTAGTCTTTCCTCTACTCTCTCTGCTTGTCTTTCTGGCTCTCCTTAAAGCAGCTGCAGTAGCCCAAGGTGAGTTATAGAGTTACAGAGGCCGCCGCTTCTTCCTTGCTATTGTTTTGTTGTTTTGACCCTGCACCGTCTGAAGAATTTTTGAATAAAAGATCTCGCCGTCCTGGATGTTTTTCAGGGAGGCCTCATGCAAAATGAATAGGGGTGGCACATTTTATTGAAGTTTGATTTAAAGGGGGGGGGTGGGTTGGGGGTAAAATGGAGGACAGAGAGAGGGAGAAAAGGCAGCAGAGAAAGAGAAGGATCTTGTCATAAATTATTTTACTCATATCCAGCTCTGCCAATGTATGTTGGATTGGTAAATAATGCATCACCCAGGCGCATAATTAGGACAACAACACTATTCTTTTCCCCCACTCACGCTTCCAGATAACTGTGTAGCTGTTGTGCGATTCCTCCTCCTCTTTAATGGACGTTGAGGACACCTGATTGATCTGTGAGAAAAGCTCACTAAATGTCCTTTAAGTGCTGCCGTTACTCTCACACGGTGTGTGTGAACATGCGCACACTCGCACGCGGCGCTTTCTTTTTCTAAATTTCATGTTCAAATCTAACTGATATAGGTTATCATGTGCATGCTCATTATCATTTAGACACCAAATAAGTGAAGGTAATGTGTCCTAGAACACAGGAGGCGCCTTGGTAATGTTTGTCGCCGGTGATGTACATGTACATTGGCTTCGCAGATTCATTACAGCCCGAATGCCGCCGCCGTTGATTGTAACGCAATGTGACAAAATGCAAAGCGCTGTGAAAAGAAAGGAAGGGAAAAAAAGGACAGGAAAGAAGAGGAGGTTATTATTTAATACAGTATATGTGTCTGTGTATGTGTGTGCGTGTCTCCCTCTCTCGTCTTCCTTCGGCGGGAGATAACACCTTTTGGAGGAACTGCCTTGAAGCATTATCCCCGAGACAGGATACATGGCTAATCTTCGGCTTTGAGCCATTACGCTACATTTATCTGTGACCCCCTCTCTCTTTATATCATTACATTTAAAGTCCATAAAAGTGTGTTTAGACAAAGATGAAGGCATTACCTGCTCAGAAACCCCAAGTGCTATTAGAGGCTTAGGCCCCTGCCGATGTGCACTGGATATTAAATATCCTTTATCTTAAACTCTCTCTCTCTCACAGCTCTCTGGGTAAGCTGATATCTCACTCTGCCCTGCCTTATATTGCCATAGGCGTAATAAATACACAGATATCAATGGGGCAAGTTTGTCCCGGTCTCAAACGATTATGTGAGGCATGCCTCCCCTTTATGTAGTGGGAGTAACAGGAGGGCTTTTATTTATTTCCGTGGGAGGGTAAGGACAGATATAGTTACAAAGTCAGACAGAGTGGAGGAGCAGAGCAGGTTATCTGCTGAAGTGAGAGGGCAGGCCAAGCCACCCAGACTTCGGCGCGCACACACACACACACACATACACATACAAACGCATGGGCAGCTGACAAAGACCTACAGATGCACGCATTTATACATGTACACTATATTGTATGTCAGGAAGATGTACAGTGCACATGCATGCCATAAAGATCCATACTTGACACGGTACAGTCATGATCAGATAAATATTTTACAAAGGGAGTGACACAGGGCATGATATCTCTACAGGGGACAAAGAGTTGACTTTATTATCTTTAGGACAGTTGTAATATAAACCAAATTTTCCCCAGTTAATTTCACATGCTTTGAAAATGACACTTCTCTGCAGGGCACAGAAACCTGAGTACCAAGTCTTTAACCTGTAATGGTATCAAACTGGAGCTCTTGAGACTGGGGACCAAAGTTATCAGATTAAAAATAACATTAAGTTTTCTTGTTAGAGGGCAAGATGGCGCACCTGGCTGACAACCGTTCAGCACATTTTTGTCCAACTTTCATGCCGACTACCGAGTGTTTCATCGCTGTGGGTGTGGGGTTCTTTCTGTGGATGCGTCCTGTTTCCTACCAACAGATTACATTTTTCGCACAGTGATACAGTCTTGGAAGGCACAGACCAACAAAACTGACAAAGATGTGCCCCACACCATTCTTTCCTTTGATTTGGGTTACACAGGGATGAAGACAAAATGGTAAATTTGAAGGGCAATACACTCAAATGTTGTATGACATACAGCAACATGTTATGATGCAGCACTGTGCTATTTTTTTAGCTTTTACACAAATAATTATGTTACAAGCACTCCATATATTGGCTTATCTTTGCTATTTCCTCTGTCTGCATGGTGTGTCCAGTTTGTGCAAAGGCTGTAAAATGCTGTAAAACGTCTAGTGCTGCCACACTGCATGATGTGGCTGATGTGTGTTATATCTCATCATTGCTGCATAGCTCATATTGAACACTCTGGAGTCCAGTTTGGGCTAATTTGAGACAAATGGTTTGATTCCACATTGTTGGTAAGTCTGCTGGTGCTTTTAATTTTACAAGCATGAAAACAGGAGCTGAAAATTAATTATAGTGTTGTTTTTGCACACACACACAAAAAATGCTCATACTCAATGCTCAATGAAAGAAGTGCTTCTTGGATCAGACAGTAATGTAGCACAAATCAGGTTCTCGGGATGAACAGAAAGGCAGCCAATGTCCACAAGACATGCAATACATTCCCCAAAACTCAAGGTTTCTTTGTTAAAGGATAAAAGTGAAACCAGAGATTTCTGTATTTTTGGTTTTCTCAGCTCTTTTCCCCAGTTTTGAGAAAAGAGCAGACTGCTTTTTGACTGCTAAACTCCTGATAAATAGTACCTACTATGAATGTGTATGTGTTTTCAGTAGGACTGTCCAAGTTCAATCAAAGGCATTGGGGCTGGTCAAAGCATTGATATAACACTTTTATGAACCATGCAGCAACAAGTGCAACCATCCTCAACTCTCCTCCTCTCTGCTGAGCTCCATGTATGTACAGCAGAGGTGGGATCCAGTCCGAGTCATTGTTTTGCCACTCACAAGTTCTTGCAAGTCACACAGTAGGTTGATTTTAGTAACTTAAATGTGTTAAATGTCCACTGTGCAGCTATAGTATCAGATCGAGATTTAGTATCAACATCATTTCAGTATTACATAGTCTGAATCAGACTTCAGTTCAGGGGCCTTAAAGGCCCTGCTTATAATTAAAAACAGTAATACATACAGTGTGCCATCCTAAACATCTGACAGTAAAGGTGTTACCTGTAGTGAACAGCCTTACTTCAGAAAGCTTCCTCCTGGCTGGATTTCACTTTTTCCCTGATCTCTGTGACTTTTCAGAGTCTCGGTGGTCTCGGTGAGGTAGATCGTGTTCACACTTGCGGACAGCCTCCTCAGGGTGGATGTTCATTATGTCATAACACTCAAACCGTTGTCTTTCTGTCACTCGCTTAACACTAACAAAGCAGACCCACTTTCTCCAGGATTCCCATTCTTTTGTCTCTCTCTCTTAATGCTCACGTATGCTCTCACTCCTTCTCATGCACCGAGTCACTTTCACAACTTTCATTACCTCTCTGAGGGCAGGCTGAGCAGGCTGGCAGGGGAGATGGGTGTATATCTCCTGGCTATAACCCGTCCTCCAGAGTGTGGAGGTCAATGAGATTAACCTATAGCTCCTTTTTTCCTTCATTACACACTCCAAATTACACCCACTTACAGACGAGAGGAAGAAAGAGGGAATCATATATGGGCTGATATCTATTTAAAATCTAATCCCTTTGGGTGAATTGCTCAGCCTTTCCATTTCTCTTATGTTTCTGCCTATTGCCTCTGGGCTCCGCTGCGCCGTGGTGCGCTGCGGCGCTGTTCAGGAAGGTGCTATAACCTCGCCCCTGTTCGTATTAACTTTAGATTCATCTGCGCTAATATAGGAGACATTTAAGATTATAACTCCCTCTTTTCTGTTGTTATTGCTCAGTTAAACATTACAGACTCCCAGCCTATTGCTCTGTTACCACAAAGCTAACCACTCAACTTACTCAGATTATTTACTGTGAATCCCTTTGGTTGTACCTTGAGGCACATCATCGCTTTCTAAAAGGAGCATCAGCAGTGTCCAGGTTCTCCTTTTTCTTAGTCAATTTACCATTCCATGTTTAGTGTTTTTGTAATTACCAGAATAGTTAACAGAAATGTATTGACTCAGATGACAAGGACGTGTAGAGGGATATGACGTTCGTTTTCCTCTGCTTGTAGCTGGGTCTGAATCTGGAGAGCAGCGTTTGTTCTTTAATAGGCAACCACACTGAGACATTTTATTATTGTTGACCTATTCTCTGTATACATGTACTGCAGTACATCTGAATCTCACTGCCTTTCATCACACGATTTGTTCTTCTGTTTAACTCTGGCATGACGCTTTAAAGGTCCCATGCTAATCAGATTTCATGATTTTGTTTTTGAATGTGGCTCAGTATAAGAATAATGTTCTTCATGATGTTTCACAAATGCATACACACTGCTCAGACAATAAGGTAAACACGTGCTATAAACAAGGTCTGGCAAACAGGTCTTTGATATGCGAGTTTTCAAAGCAACATGTGACGGCTAGCAGAGTTTTGACCAAATCATCTGTGCCCAAACTGCAGGTGTCAGTGGTCAACACAACTCAAAGTATTTCATATGTCATGGGCAGCAGTCTGGAAAATGACAGCGAAAACAAAACACAGAAAAAAATGCTTAGATAAAGAGGAAGTTGAAACCAACCAACGGGGATGTGACAGATGTACAGAATATATACAGTGGATGAGTAAACATGTGTAACCTCGTATACTCCACCTTTGTTGCAGCGCTTGTGGTGATGATTCACTTGCTTCAAAGTCCTTTTCCAGGTGTTTACATTAATTTGTCTACCCCCTGTAGTTTAGGTAAAGGATATTTATTGAATGCATTAGAGCATATGCATGAGCAGAACAGATACAATACTGTGCTCTGATTGGCTGATGTCACCAGCTCATGTAATTCAAAGGAAACAAACCTGCTGACTCGAGGTTTTCCAGATCAAACACTTTAAACTACCTTGATTCAGTCTGACGGGGATCGTCAGTGGGTGATCCAGAGCAAGTCCAGCTGTGGTTGTTTTTCATGATGATATCTTGAAAATATAGATACAGTTTGAAAAAGTGTTCTACAAGCGTCTCTACAAAGATTTTTAGTGTCTTTCAGCTTCCTTTGCTCCACTCTCATTATGTTCTGTGCTACCTGGTGACCCAGTGACATACTAAAATGTTGAATATCTTTCCTCAGGAACTGGTGGTGATTAAACCAGTGCTAAAAGGAGATTGAGTGACATTCATTGTACAGCTTTAAACACAACTCCAAATGAACACTTACCTTGCTCTGTCTGCTGAATGTTGAAGTTGGCAGGTATTTTTAAAAGAAATATTTTCTTTTCTTTCTTTCTGTTTAAAAAAAAATGCCCACACGCATTTGTTTTACATAAAATCTCAGTTGTATTTGAGTTTAAAAAAATAACCTTGTACTTGTGGGCTAGAGAAAAACATATATTTCTCCAGTGCAGTGATCTCAGTCATGTAATTTTAAATGGAACCCCGGGACCTGTATTTTAAAATACACTTAATGCTGGGTGTCAGGAGATTAACCAGAACTGAATTCTTAAAGATTATAACTTTAAATTGGACAGTTTCTAACTATAAATGTGTGTAAAGAAAAGACTAATTTGATAATGGGGACTTTTAACTAAGGGAAAGAGTTCTATCATGAGCTTCGGCACACTGCATACCTTGGCCTAAGTTGATCTTGTAGTTTTAATTATGTTAGGCCCTTATCTATACTTCCTCTAAGCTGATGGTTTAGGGACCTATTATACATTTTTCACACTGTCCAAATATCTTGTCTCCCATCAGTGGTCGCTTAACTTGCAGGGATTTTTCCATAGCTTTTAGTAAATTAAAGCTTCTGGGCTCCACGCTCTTTGGGGCCACTCGTATTAAAGCTGCATCCACTTGTAGCGCACATACAGCAGAGGCTGCCACCGACAACATGTTTAGTAATTATCATTAGCAGCAGTGATCAGAGATCAACCCAAATCGGAAACTGCCATGAAACAATAGGAAGCAGTGTTCAATATTATCTTAACATTAGCAATGACGAGCAAATTTGTTTATCGGCGAGCACATCTGAGGTTTATCAGCTCGAGGATGGTGTGACGGGAAGAGTATCGTTGTGGTGGGTGTGACGGAGTAGGCAGCAACCCGGCTCATGTAACTTCCTGGTTATGAATAGCCTCTGTGGAAAGGTCAATGCCATGACAACCCTGTGATGGATGTCACTGACGTCCAATTAAATTCTTCTAAAAAAGGCGCCTCTGAGGCTCTTGTGTGTGCTTATTAAATATAAAACAGCTAAATCAAAAGTCTGAGGGCCTGCTTCTCTGTGCTTAATGCCGACTAAGACAACCAAGAGCATTTTTTTATTCCTCAATTATTCATGTTTTTGATGAGGGGGTCAATAAGGGGAAGAGCACTCGTTATGAATGTTTGGAGCTGAGCGCAAAGGTCACAACACACAAACACACACAAATACACATCTTTTCAGACGTCTCTAACTTTTCTTCCCGCACTCTTTCTCTCTGGATAAATAGAAGAGAGCAAAGAACAGTACTCCTGTGCTTTGAGGAATGCAAATATTTATCGCCAGGTTGTTGAAGCTTTCTTACTCGGATCTCTCTTTCTTTCCCCACTTGGTCCCCCTCTCTGACACACGCACACGCTCGCGCAAACACACAAGCTGCTTTGAGGAAACTGGGACAGACCGTCAAGCTACGAACAAGAGGATGCACGTTTTTATTTGTGTATAATTTAGCCCTTTGAAACTTCCAGCACATCCACATGCACACATGCATGTGCGTGCAGACACACACACGCGACCACACACTGGACGGCTGACAGAATCAGCCGTCCAGCCTCAGTTTCCTTCCTTGAATCCAGCAGCAAAAGTCCTCTCACTTTTTAAGCCTACCTTTGGTTGAACTTATGCTTCTCTTTTTTTTCCCATGTCTTGTGTATCCACTCTGAAATTATAGATGGGGATAATAATAATAATGTCATTTTGTACCGGAATCTTAGTCATTACCTGCAGTAAAGTGCTTCTAATTGATACCACCAGAGAGATAATGATTACAATGCCCTCCAGGAACATATTATTGCAATATTAACCTTTGTATATACTTTTATGCAGAAGACTCTGGCACATTAAGGGATCTCTAAATCTTACTTGTGCGGTGTAATGCCATTACAAAAGAATGGATACTCGGAGGTGTGCCCTTTTCCTGATTAAGTGTGTCCAGGGGTTTGCAGCCATCTCCAGGAGATGGACGACATGAAAGTGCAATTTCCAATATCTCTCTTCTTTTACTGGCTAAAGCTTTCTTTCTTTCACGTGCATCCTTTTATAGTTGTGCACTATAGATAACCTTTTTTTTATTATTCCTGTGCATCTGTGCATAAGTGTCCAAGTGTTGATGTTTAGTTTCTTATGTAGATATGTGTATATGAAAGGATGCTGCATGACCCCGTATTGTTCATGCATGTAAACTAATGGCCATGTCTGCCTGTTCATTCCTATGAGCATCCCCAACATTTGACCGACACACTGCACAGCTGCTGTCCCACACTCGGCTGGCCTCCCCCCGAAACAAGACAGCATCCAAACCAAAGGCTATTTTTGGATGCGATGCCTTCACCATTATAATTGGCCCACACTGAGGCCATGATTTTTACCATCAACCACAACAATGACATTCCTCCCTTGATATTTCTGCATGGGGAACCATTCTAGGTATGTAAAATGCTGTGTCAAAGAGAAGGAATGTATACACGGTGTGATTCTTGAGTACACTGTGGTTTATAACTGTTTGACCTGATATCTTAAAAAAGCCGGGAAGGCAGCAACGGCAGCAGTGAGCTGATTTGGAAGATGAAATCCTTTGAGCAGATAGAGGGAACTTTGGTTAAGAGATCTTTCCGCAGCAGAGACCAAAGTACTGCTGAAAGAGGCCAAATGAAAACAAATTAATTCAGTGAGGACTGTGGTTATATGTCTGTCTGTGTGTCAGTGTGTATACGAGTGTGCACGCATCAGTGCATGTGTCTAACTCATGACACAGTCTAAAGTGGCTTCTTAAGACCTGGTGACACAGGACAGGAAATTGGGATATCTGAATGCTCTGGAGACCTTTTGGCTTGGCTTCACATACGCTCCCACCCCCACGCTCCACCCACATGCAGTAGCAGCCTTCAGCCTCTGGTGGGCACTGTGCGGAGAACAGGTCTGATCCCCAGGGGAATCAGAGTGATTTTAGTCTTGGTGGTTCTTCTTTATGGTGAGACCTCGTAGGAGTTACTTCCAGATGCAAATATGAAGTTATGATATAGTGAAGTGCTCGCTTAATTGTAGCAATATGGACATACATACCATAGGTGGCTTGTTTAAAGGTTTAACACTGAAAGGTAAAGTTTGGTCCATGGTAGAATTTCATCTTGAGAAGAAAGTGTATCGAAGCTTTTACAACTGCAAAACAGAGACTGTTCTCTAAAGAAGAACCTCCACCACCACCATCAAAACACTAAATGAGCGAATATCTTTGGAAGATTGGTGTTCATCTTTCCATTTGTCACCCATCTGTATATGTTTATAATGAAGTGACAAAGACCTCTTGCAGGCGTATTAAAGCTTAGGGCACAATACAGTATAAATCTCTTATAGTGATCACATCTGTCCAAATTGATCACTATAAGCGGATGATTGTTTTAACCAGTTTTCTTGTTTTTTCTATATTTCCTATGCAGATTACCATCTAACTTACATTTGTATCTTTACTACACAAATATGAAATGGACAGCTTCCCTATTTAATGAGCTATGCTATTTATAGGACATTGTGTGATTGGACATTATGGATCCATTTGACGAGGGTGGCTTCAACCACAGGTGCTCACGCAGTGCACATTTGTTTTCTGTGTCCATATGTTGTCATGTAACTTGATTACTATAAGCAAATTATTTAAACAGCACTTGTATGGAAATGATTCTGTCCCAAGCTTTTTGTTCATTACAAGCAGCTGATGACTGTAACTGTGATCACTATAAGTGGTTTACACTGTATTACTGTAAGTACATATTGAAAAACAATATTGTTGTTTATACTTCTAGAGACACTGGCTTATTATATTAACAGTAATAATATATCAAATAACCATGCATAATGTGAAAGGTGTAGCTCACCCAACCCCTGTAACTCTATGAAGCACTTTAATGTCTTTAAGCTCATTGTTTTGGGCCCACAACCTGACTGTTTCAAATCCACCACTCTCATTACTTTGTTTCCAGATTTAACCAAAATCTGCAATCACCAAATAACAGACAGACAGGCAAGTTAGTAACTACGAAAATAAGACCTGAAAACACAATACAGTTTTAGGCTTGCAGATAGCTATCTGGAGCTGAACTTTTGTCCTGCTTCAAACCAGGTGAGAAGAACTGATTGAAAACTTTCTGTCTTTTAACTGGTTTTATTCACAACATGTCCAGGTTCTAACCTACCTGTCGCTCAATCTGCCCCCCTGTGACCCTGCACAGGATAAGCAGGTACAGATGATGGATAGAGGAGCCAGGCAAACTTCCATTTCCTGGTTCACTTCAGCTTTTCTACTAGAATACTGACACATGAGGAATTGAAACATATGTCAAAAGGCATAAGAAACTATCCATAACAACTGCCTCCTGAGCTCCATTCAGGGGAGTAATTTGCTGTGTTTAGATTGGGTGGTTATCAATGACTCTTTTACACTCTTATAACCAGAAACCTTCAATGGTTCCAGTAGGACACAACCTTGCATCAATACATGGGTCCTCTGGCTGTTGCCTGAAGACCTTGACTGTGCGGCTTTCACAACAGACTGACTGAGCGCTGTTGCTCTTTTTTCAGCATTACGATAGTGTGCTACTGTGCCAAGCCAGTGACATGGTCAAGGGTACAACAGCTGTATTTATTGTGTTGGTGGTAGTGCCAGTACCATTTGTCCAGCAGTGTTTACTCTCCACTATATGTCCTCACCAGCTTCACTCATCTTCAACTCCACTGAACAAATGTACCTGTTTCTTATTTCCAAGGCTATAAGATGGCCTGAAAAGATAGATAGTTGGCCAGGAATTTTTTTGGTGTTTAGTATTCATCTCATAGTTGTAACACAAGACCCACTTGTCCTTGAATGCTTGTTACAAATAACCCACATAATTCCCACAGGCTCAGAGATAATTCACTGATAATTTAAGGCACTGGTACTGTGTAGCATTTTCCCCTAACACACAAAAAATCAGCACATTCCTTTGTTGTTCTCTCATTGTTTCCCTGCTGCTCCTGAGCTGACACTAACCTAGTAAAGCGTCTCTTTTGTTCTGGGTAACGGGAGACTGTTTCTGAAGTGTACACAGAGGTTAGTGTGACTGAGCCCTTTTGTGGTGTGGCAGCACCTTGCACTTTATCTGCCGTTTAGCTTCTCTTTTCACTGCAGAGCTGCATTATCTGCTGATTTAAGGAAGTGCTGCTGAATCAGGTCAAGGAGGTGCTGGCAATTGTCAGCAAGGTAAAAAAAAGGGCCCTAAGCAGCAGCGCTCGCTCGCAAGCTTTTAAAAAATGATTAAATTTACTCTGACACTGAAACCGTTTTTATACCAATAATCAGACCTCGTATGAATGTAGCAATGAATATGCTCTCTTAATGCAATTTCCTAGGACCTACAGTATGGTGGAGTATTTTTGTACTCGGGCACTATAAAGAGATTAATTTTAGTGGTAGTCTTCCCACGAGGGAGTCAATGTAATCCTACAGAGCATTAGAGAAAAGGAGATGAGAGGGAGGAGGAATGGACAAGAAAGAAGTCGACAGATGAGGACAGGAGAGGGAAAGGAAAGGAGAAGAAGGGAAAGGAAAGGAAAGGAAAGGAAAGGAAAGGAAAGGAAAGGAAAGGAAAGGAAAGGAAAGGAAAGGAGGAGAGTGCAGGAGGGTATTGGAGAACGCAGGGGGAGAAGAGTAATCACGTGTGTCCGGCGGAGGTCACCACTGGTCTGCAGGTTCTAATTATGTGCTAATAGCCACTGAGGAGGTCATTTGGAGCCATTAGCCAGCGCCTGTAGGTAGTTAACGGCCCACAGCATAACCCAGCCTCCTTAATGTTCCCTGCGAGGCCGTTAGCGCTCTGTCACCAGCCAGCTAGCTGCCTCGTTACTGCGATTAGAAACCAATTGATAGGTAATAGTAAAATATGATCACACACTATCCAGGAAATATGGACTCTGGTGGAAAAGGTGAGGGGACAGGAGACAGTGAGTGGTGGTACGTGAGAGCGCCTGTCCATTCCAAATGGGAAAAACAGACTTCAGTCACAAGCTGTGGGCGACACCTGACCGACAGACCGATCAGAGAGTTGAGTCAAATCTGGAATCAAATCTGGATGTTCAGTACTGTCACCATTTGGGAACTGAATGCACCGTGAAGTCAGGACATTTTACTATGTGTTAACTTGTGCCTCTACCTGAGGAGGTACTCCATGTCCAGTAACATCCCAAGAAGACTTTACTTTTCAGGAATGCATAGATTCAACACGCATTTACACACATGCAAAATACTCACAACAGAAAATACTTTGAACCCATTTCGCAACTGTATCGCCTTTGCAAGTAGGCAGCAGGAAGTAGAAGCAAAGTGTGCCACTGTTTTCATGATATATTTGATCAGTGAGGAGATATGAAAGTTCTGACTACCATTCAGTTTCTGGATTTAGAAATATAGTTGTTCCTCACTTCAGAAGAAACAAACAAACTGGGCATAAGGAGCAATATATGAACAAATACGTGAACACACACAGCAGTTCCTTTTCACTTAGTCATGGACGGAAGAGAAATCAAATCAGTATCAAAACAAGGATATTCTAGACCTACTATGCAGAACATTGTTCTTAATCAATTAGAGTCAGATGTTTTCATTTAGATATATTTCATTTCTGCTCTGGGCAGATGTTGATTCATATGATTTAAATTAAAATCACACTGGTTATAAGTCAAAGGCAGTATACTTCCTGTTCCCCCCACATCCATCAAGCCCGGACAAGTTTGATCTTGAGTATACGCTCTGTCCTGGCAAATAAAGAAATACAGCGCTTCCTGAAGAATCACAGATTTGACTGTGATGAAATCTCCAGGCTGGGCTGTAAATATTTGCCTGTGCTGTATTTGTGTGAGCGTTTCATTAACGATCAGAGCTGACAAACATGCACACTCATTGACCCCAGTCATCGGGGAGAGCCTGAGACAGTAGTGTGTATTTAGTGTGTATTTGTTGAAAACGTAAATGCCTCACATGAGGGATTGATGTCACCAATAGAAGAGACGACTGCAGTGGAAATGAATCTGGTGTGGTAAACGTTTTCCATAGCCAGCGCTCCTGGCTCTTATTTAAGGCCCTCTCAGAACATGAAAGTGTAATTGATACAAATTCTAAAGTTTAATTTTTAAAGTTTATAGTCACAGAGGGTTCAGAGCTTCAGATTGTTTAAAATTGCACTCACCCCCTTTTCATTAAAGCAGGATAGTCTGAAAACATTTGTTCATCAAAGGGTTGCTACAAATTAGACTTTGAGAAACTCAATTTGAAGTAAAGAAAAGCATTTCTTCTCCTCGGGGGGAAGCCAAAGTCTCGGCTGTGTTTGCATTTAAATATAAACAGGGCACAATATCTGGCTTTAAAGATGCATGCAGTCATCATACAGACACAAACACGGAGACACACGCTACATTTGCCATATGCGCATACTCACCCCCGACTACATAATTTGGTAGTTCTCTCTAAACTGGTACAGACAACAGCCCGAAAACCTTACTATCATGTTGCACCCATGCTTTTAGATTGTTGTGTCTACTGGCTAATAGTTGAAATTAGCAGTAAGGCCTCTGGAGACGCTGAGGAACAGGCGGACATGTTGAAATCTGGGTCTGGGGAAGGGGAAGAGAGAGACAGGGAGTCAGATAGAGAGGGGCAGAGCAGTGCAATAACATCTTAATCTATCTGAGAAGTGAACAGTGGCCGGTCTGTTTTTGGAGCACGCTGTCTTGGATGGCTCCCAAGCAGAGGGGCAAGGAGCAGAGCCATCTTCAGCTGCTAGTCACTAACATGGCAGTAATAAGGCAGTGATGACCCTCCCAGGACTGCCAGGCCAACACTCCCTCTGCCTCCAATCCCTTCAGCACAAACACACACACACACACACACACAGGCCGTGCACTTGAGCAGATATGCAGTGCAGCACCAAATTTCTCTCTCTGTGATATATTGACTCTCCTACCTGCTTACCCATTTCCATTCATTTTCAATGAAACTTAATAGCACGCTGAAAAGTACAGCAAGACAATCAGCAGGTTAAAATGGAGGCCACCGCCGCTGTGTTTTTGCACGACACTGTATAGACCCAAATATGAAAAACATTAAAGTGTGCCACATTAATTTATTCACTGAAGTATAATCAATGAGAGTAACACAGAAGCGTGGGACCAGTCATCATAGTTCATAAGCCTTAATGCAAATGGAGAAGTAAAACACTACTCAGGGCTAAGAGAAATTAATGTGACGCTCTTACACCTGTTGCAGTAGCAAATGGAAGCACTGTCAGACCTTTTCCCCATCTGTCTTTACAATGTCCATCACTCACATACGGTATACTATAAAATCAAAAATTCATAAATGTGCTTTCTCGCAATTAGGTTTCATGGAGCAGCCTAAAGGACTTTAAGCTTTAGAGTTAGATGAAGTTTTATTAACATGTGAGATGGCAGATGAAGGTGCGCACTTGCCTGCAAACGCAAATAAATATCATTAATTTGCAGAAAGCAGATGCTGACAGTCGTTCACATCCCTTTAGTTAATCTAAAGGTGGGCTCAGTCCCTTGTCAGTGATCATTAAAAGGCAATAGGAACCAGTAATATCATAAAAATCAATTATATTTTCATAAAATGTATTTATATTTGGCTTTTATCACCTCAGAAGCTCCTGTCCTTTTGTAGCTTAAATTAGTTTTGTACTACTTACTCTGTGTATAATTAATTTAAGCTACTGATATCTGTGTAAGCCTGTACAATACGTCTGGAAAACACTTTTGCGTGGCTACTTACACATATATGGTGGTGTGCATGTGAGAGTACAACCCTCAGTGCTATGTATTGTTAGAAATTTGCATGCTTAAGTCCATATGGCAACTTCCTTTTGACCTGCTTTCCCATCCCCGATGCATTGTCAGGGCTGTCAGCCGATAAAGAATCACTTGACTTGCTATAACAAGTTCAAAAGGAGCTGATGACGCGCTGTTGATCCATGGAGAATCGGCAAAAGGAACACCCCTACTGCTTGCTGCTATCACTCCCATAGAGATAGCCATATTATTGATGGGGAATGGTTATGCTAATTTCTTTAGGGGAGAAAAAGTTTTTTTTTCTATTTTGGAAAATGCTCAAAAAAAAAGAAGGAAAGAAAAAAAGAATTTCATACGCATCAAACTGAATTCCATATAACCATTTAAAGGAGCAGCATGAGAATCAGATTTTCATAGTGCATAATGAATGTGGAGTATCTTTTAAAGAGGGAGATGTGTTTTGTCTGGGAAGGGGAAGAAAGCAGATATTTAGGCTATCTATTAATGTCTCAGAGAGCACACACACACACGCACAAACACACACACACACACACACACACACACACACACAGAGACTCACCAGTGTGACAATATCTTCAGAAAAGCCTAAATATTTTTTTCTTAGTATCAGTAGAGTCAAAAGGAGACCGATGATATTAGGCCAGCTTTTATCTTAATATACCTGACAACAATTATGTCTTTACACATGCGAAATGGTTGGAAAAAAAAGATGAGGAAATATTTTCTCTGAACAGCAGTTTTTCATTCAAAAGTTTGAGAAAGGAGCTGCCACGCATTCAGGAATGTGATTCAAATAATAATCATTCTAATATGCTGTAAGGTTCAGATGATTTTCACCCACAGATGGAGTGTCATGTGCTCTCTGTCAGAGTGACCATTTACATGTGTGTGTGTGCCTCTCTCTCTCTCTCTCTCTCTCTCTCTCTGACACATACAGCATGGCACGGGGGAGGGGGGGTGGGGGGGGGGGTGATGAGGGCGTGTGTGTGTGTGTGTTTTGTGGGGGGGGTTACATAGGGCAGTTATGAATATGACCCCGAGATATTCCACAGCGGCCCATGTCCGGTTCTGAGGACATGTGATATCATCTCAGTCAGTGGCTTTAATGTGTCTCTCGGTTCGACATTTTGAATAATCGGGGCTGTCTGCCGTCATGCTGCCACTAGCTGTCAGCAGCTCCGTCTGTCTGTCTGTCTGTCTGTCTTATCACACTCCTCTACTCATGCACTTACATTATAGAAAACAAGCTGTCCGTGCAAGAGAGCACTTGATACTTTTTTATTATTACCAAACCGTTCCCATAATTACCCCATAATCATTATATAATCCTATAACAAAGCCTCTATTGAAGCCCTGTCTTTTGTCAACGCTGGGACACTGAATCTATAATTGCATTATTCAGTCTCTTCCACCCCCTATAGAAGCATAATATATCAAAACCATCCCGCAAGCCAGCTTTTTAGTCGCAGGAAGCAGCTCGGCCTATGCGGGACGGCTTTTCGTCCTCTGCTTTTTTTTTTTACGCGTCGCAAAAAAAGTTGTGCCAACTCCAAGTTCAGAGCTCCTGTTGGAAAATTAAAAAAAAAAAAAAAAAAGACGAAGAAGAAGAAGAGGGGGAAAAGTATTTGCTTCTTTAGCAGACAGAGTGAGCGCCTTCTAACCGAGAGGTGTGTGGAAATGCACTCATTCACAAAGCGCGGCGCAGCATTATTAATACATCATATTTTCTAATAATTACCTTCAGTCCCGCTGCGCTCGCAGACACTCACAATAAATCGTCAATACATTGAGAAAAAAAAAGCGAGTCCCCGAGGAGCGGGTTTGCGTTTGCATGCTCGGAGAGCGGCAGCGCGGCGGAGCTTATTTACATTAAATCCGCCACAAGGTTACAGTGCAGATAGATGAGCGGCGTTTTTAGCACTCATTACTTCTCTTAAGCGGTGACTGACGCTCAGGACGCGCGGGAGGCAGCGCTCATTTATCCTGGACTTTTTTTTTCTCCCTTCCAAGACGAGCAGAAGAGGAAAAAGACTCGAAACAGTTGACTTGAAAGGTAAGCAATTGTACTTTTTGGAGAGCTTTGGTGAGCCGGGCTGCGGCTGCGGGGCCGGGGAGTCCGCGCAGGGGGCTGCTTTTCAAGTAAAACAGTGTTTGTGGGCACTTCAAGGTCAGAAACAAACTAAGGTGGCTGGGAATCGGCTTTTTTTTCTCCCCCGCCTCTCTTGCCACGGCACCAGGGGAAATGTAACGATAAGGGGATTATTTCTTTAACCGAGGCTCGCACACCGCTGGGCTCACCAGCTGCTTTCTGTCCCCATCCACAGCGAATACCGCCAGACCCGGCTCTGCCCGGCTCCGCACGGCTCGGCACGGCTCCGCTCTCTACAATGGAGTGCCTTTTTAACGGTACAATGCATTTCACCTACCAGATAGGGGGAGTCCACGCTGAAAGATGAAGGGAATATGCTGATGCTGCCGGTCGGCACCAATGCAAACGTTTACGTTCAGCGACCGACAGCAAAAAAAAAAAAACAGAAAAAAACAAGAAGAGAGCCAAGTAATAAAGACGCGTTTTTCATTTCAAAGTGGGGCTGCGCGGCGGGGATGGAGGAGCGGACAGGCTTTAACAGGTCCGAGGCGCACTTTTCTGCACCCCCGTCATCCGACAACAATATGATCCGGTCAAATCACACGGACATGCCTCATTATTCAATGAACGCTGCCGCTCGCAACGCGGCGTTTACGCGCAGGAGTTAGCCGGCGCCTCGCCAGTGTCCAAAGGTAAGAAGAAGTGTGGAGCTTCTGGTACACGAGTGGGCTTTTTTTGTGGGGGGGCTGGAGTGTGTTACTCGCTGGGAAGTGAGTTTTGGGGAGGATTGGTGGCTTTTTGTGTGTGCGGGCGCATCGCAGCGGGGCCCCTGATGTCTCCCCAATCGTGATTAGAAAATAACTGTGCAATTATCCGGAGCGAGGGACGATCGGACAAAAAAGAAAATAGGGCGACTAAATCGCAGCTGGGACCAAGACCTGGACCGCGATGCTGGACACCTTGCAACTGAAAATAAAACTATTTTTTTTATTCCAGCGCGGAAAAAAACTAATCGTGCACATTAAGTTTAGTTTGGCGCTGTTTGTGCTCC
Organism: Amniataba percoides; assembly: GCA_037176925.1. Lineage (NCBI taxonomy): Eukaryota > Metazoa > Chordata > Actinopteri > Centrarchiformes > Terapontidae > Amniataba > Amniataba percoides. Next base: position 27,376,047 of record JBAJHX010000001.1, on the reverse strand, counting down.
ACGCTGCGTATGCGTGAAAAAAACAAAAAACAAACCCGGGTCCGGGCTTGAGTTTTGCGCCTGCAGATGAGAGTGTGAGACTTGAGGGAAGTGCGGCCGCTGCCCGCTGACAGAGAGAGAGAGGGAGAGAGAGGGAGAGAGAGAGAGCGGAGGAAAAGTTTCCGCCGCCGCGGACCGCGCGGGGAAGCGCGATTCGCCTCCATGTGTCAAAACTTGTGAGATGGAAGAAGAGCCGGTGAGACCTGCCATTTTGTGCCGTGATCGACCTCTCTGATGAAAAGCAGCCCTGCAGTATGCTTTGAGGAGGGGGGGGGGGGGGGTCATATGTGCACACTAACGCGCAGAAAGTGACATTTTCCGTCATGTGCTGTCACTTTTGACGAGGCGGGGGGCTGCAGGCTGGGCCGTTTTTACGGGGGAAGTTAGTCGATAAAAGGCTGCAGGAGGCTGACAGACATCCGTGACTGGAGAAATCTAAAATGACGGAGCCTCTTCACATTTTTTTCCGGGGGATGCAGCAGGTCGGCTCTGTGACATGTCTTTGTACTTGTGCTTTCAGCAGTTTTCACTCCTTTTTAAATTTACCACAGGCCAAATTGGGATATCCCAAAGATCAGCAGGTTGAGCGCGTTTCCTGCTCTGAAAAAAAAAGAAAAAATCTCTAACCAGGCACCGAATTCCCACACCAGGCTCACATGTCGGAATCTGTGCTTATATGATGGGGCAGTATTGGATTATCAGTAATATGTGGCGGGGATGAGGCTTGTAATCCCATTTAAAGCCTCTGTCTCACCGTGCGTCTTGGGTGGGGAGGACCTTTTCTTGGAAGTGGAGTTGACCCCTCAGTGATCTGACCTGGGTGATCCAAACACTTCCAGCAGCCACCAGCGCTGCACAATGGCTGTGAGGACACATGTCATCCTTCTTAAAATACTCACCAATGCCTGTCACGTTGTTTCCCACTGTTTCTCTAACCTTCCCCGAAGTTGTCTTGAGCCAGAAAAAAAAAAAAAGAAAGAAAAGTTGCCTCTTCCTCAGATGCATTGTGCAAGGAAAAGGGATAAATAGATGGACTGTGCGAGTTGAAATGCTGTCATTGTTTAATGGTATGCACAGGGCGGATATTATGTCTGAAATAGTGTCTGGGCGTAAACCCTTTTTGTCAGCTCCTCACAATCCCTCGCTGGAGATGGAGCAGCGAATGGAGAACTGTCCCCGCTCCTCTGACACTTGAGGCTGGCTCGCAGACCTGTTTGCCCTCTCCTGCACCTCGCTGCGCCGCTACAAGTTGAAATGTTGTCATTCTTTTCGCGTGAAAATATTTGGGAAGAGACGCGGTGTTTAAGGAAAAGGCCTTGCTTTGCAGACTGGCCTGTTGGAGGAATTTACGGAGTGAATTTGGTGTCGAGGCCTCAGTGGTTTGTGTTGGCAATTTATTTAATGTTCATCAGGCCCACTCCTCATTTTTTGCATTCATCTGCCAGCCAGGTGACATTTTAATATTGCATACTATTCACTAATGAATTGTCTAATTAATTATCAGCATTGTTGTTATTAGAATAATTATAATACCACATAGCTATAATTATTGGGACACATGCTTTGATTTTATTCTTAGAATAAAATCAAAGCATTATTTGTCCTCTCTTCAGGCAGGTCAGATAGTTAAATTCACTACATTTACAGAGGGAATGTTTTGGGGTCGGTGTGAGAATTATTACAGCAAAAAGGCACATGCGTTCAGCACAAGTATTTTGACATTTTCCTGCGCTGCAACTTTCTGACTGACGGAGCTCAAAATCTGCTCCTGGGAGCTCGTCTGTAGCGGCCGCCGTTGAGCTTGTATTAGTTGCTTTCCCACCTGTGCCCGTGTCAGCGTTGCTAAGGGGGCCGCGGGCCGTGACTGACTGTGGCGATACACATCTCAGCTGAAAGCGAGGGAGAAGGGAGTGATGGGAGAGACAGGGTTGGGAGGCGAGAGGGGGGCAGAGAGAGAGAGAGGCAGAGAGAGGGCATGGCATGCAAAGGATGGCATCAAATCAGTCCTCTTTTCACCAGGCTGTCAGTCAGTCAGTCAGCCACTCGGTTCACCGTGGAGTAGACCCACTCGACTGAAGCCACCGCGTTGTCAGTCCGACACACGGTGAATTATTTGTGCGTTGACATGTACACAATCAGATTTTTTTTTTAAGGAAAGGAAAGACAAAAACAGGAAGAAAAATCACACACTTGTTTAACAAATGCGCATAAAGAAGGCAGCGCACGAGCAGACGTCCCAGCGCCATCGCAAAAACACGCAAACCCACAGTGAAGTGGTCGCACAAATTACATAATCGAGCAGCACAGAAAATACGTGTGTATAATCAATCGGACAACACATAATTCAAGTGATGCTGTTCCGTGCTCAGTGATATATGCATCTGCATCACAGAGCGGTCCACAGTCAGCGAGGCAGCCTCACTGTGGCGAGTTGATCCCCTCCTCATGTAATTACAGGGGAGAGGGCTCCAGCTGTACAGGCAGCGAGGCCAGGGCTCCCAGTCCGCTGGGATCAGGGCGGTGGTGGGCAGGCCAGATCAGGCCAGCTCTGCTCATCAGCCAGCCATTAATTGATATATGCAGTCACGGTGAAAGCAGCCCCCCCTCCTTGGCTGTGTCATTTCTTCATTTCCATTCTGGTTCTGATCTGCTGTCTTCTCCTCACACGGGCAACAGGGCAAGGCTTCAGCGTACTTGAATTTCACTGTGTCTGTGTGTGAGTGTGAGTGTGTGTGTGTGTGTGTGTGTGTGTGTGTGTGTGTGTCCCACGGGGGGCAAGGAGGGTGTTGAGGGGGCTGTATCACACAGGCGTTAGTCTGGGTTGAGCCTTGTAGCTCCATGACCTTGATCTCCAGAGTTCAAGCCAGAGAGGGAAAGATGTTGGCGAGCTGGGCTTGCAGTTGCCGCGTGAGGCTAATATGACAAGCACACACACACACACACACACTCGCACACACACACACACACACACACACACACAATTGAAAGCATTGAATCAAATGTAGGATGTGAACTCAGGAAGCGCATTGCCCTGACCACAAAACATCACACACTAGATTACACACATTAGACCTGAATCTCAAACCATGAGATTTTTATCACATTTGTTTGAATTTCTGTCATCGGAAATGTTAGATTAGATTTTGCCTTTCGCCACCACCGGCCCACAGGGTGTGACGCGCAACTTTTATAAGCAACGTCAATTATATAATTTGTGGTGATAAATCGAGGGAGGCACGAATGACCTCAAAGTTTTATGAAGTTAGTGCCGCTGACCTTTGCTCATTATTAGGCCCGTTTTTAAGATCTCATTTTGTGAAATGAATTTGCAAACTGATGACTATAATTTCTTTATTCTTTACATTAAGTGCTGATGTCCAAAAGCCAAATCATTTTCTAATTTCTCATTCAGCCTTATCACAATTTATCATGTTGCTTTTGTTAGATGAGGACCAAAGTAAAACAGACTGTGAAGAAAGTGCTTTACCTCTGACTCAGTTATTGAATAATATAAAAAGCAATAGGAAACATGGAAGACACCATTAGCCAGAAATTAATAAGTTATGAAAAATCAAAGCTCTGTGAATGATCAGCTTCATTGAATCAGCGTTTAAATGGTTTATGCTCAGTTTTCCTGTTGCGTGCGCGTGTGCCGTATTCCGCTATGCGAATGCCTCATCCGCTACTTATGAGTTGGAGTGTATATTTTCCCGGTATGTTCTTTGCCCTGAGAGCTTGATAAGGATGTTGGGGGAGGTGGGGGGGTGAAGGGTTGGAGGAGCCGTGGGGTGGATGGGTTGGGTAGGGGCGGATAATCGCGGACGTCATTTTGATCTAAGAATAAAGAGTGTAGAGCAGATGAGGCGCTGACAGATAGGCTTGACTCAGTCCTTTTCATACCGGGGTGCCATCACAAGGAGCGTCTGCCTGTCTGGGCAGCCGGGGGAGTCGGGGTGGGGGGTGAGGGCTGCTGAGGTCTGGACAGTAAGAGTGCGTATAGGAGAGATCGAAGTGGTCTCAGAGGGAGAGATGGGCATGGAAGTGGGCGCGAGGAGAATCTGTTTTTTTTTCTTTTTTCTTTTTTTAATCTTTTCCTCCATCTCGGTCTCTGCGCTGTTTTCAGCACCAGACTTTTGCTAAATACGCCTGAGAATGTGCGTGCATGCCGGTCGGCGCATGTGGGAGTCAGCACTCGCAACACTGTATATGAGCACATGAGCGCACATACTGCGTGTGTGTATTTTCACTTCAACCGCTCAGCCCTGAGAAAGTCCGGTGCCTGGGCGATGCTCTGGCCTTGCCCTTTCTCCCTCTGTCTGTGCAATCAGTTGGTACTCACATAACACCAACAAGGAATGTGTCCTGAAAAAATGTAAAACACCTTATCCTCGCAACCCCTGATATTCTTCCTTTGTTTGCCGCCGGCTTGCCTGCTGAGCCTCCTTGGCATTAACGCATTATTGAGTTTGGCTTTAGTTTGGCTTTTTTTTTTTTTTTTCTTGAAGTTCGTTAGTATTTTGGATTTAAGGATGCGTCATGCCATGTCATGACCGTTTCCCCTTCTGATGTGTTGAACGGCGCTGCGTTTTCAGCTCTGTCATTTCCGTAGACAACAGCTTAACACAAACAGGCGAGCACACATCAATCAGAGGTCCTGAAGCAGAGAATTGTTACTGCTTAGCATTCAGCCACGCTCAGCTAAGACAGTGGTAAATACCTCCAGTCTTGATGAGATGGAAGGTTATATGTGTGTGTGTGTGTCTGTGTGTGCGAGGCAGGTTACGTCTATTACCCACTTCACATACCATCACTGAGTGCATCGCACATGTCATGTCTGCTCTTTAGCCGCTCTGCCTCTCGGATGTGACCTCTGTAAACTTTCCAGACCTCTGCTAATGAGCACACCAAAGTAGCACAAGATGGAGGGAGAGAAAAAGAGGGAAACAATACAGAAAAAAAGAGGGAGGAAAGGGAGGGTGTGAGGATGCTGGAGAGAACTCCTGCACCTTTAATTATGATCAAGAGGTTTTCACCAAAGGACGGAGGCGTTGCAGTTCTGTTGCGCTCATAAATCTGGCCCCCAATGCCGTATATTGTGTCGAACGATTACTGTACACCATTATAGTGCATATTCAACTGCCTCTCCAGCACCTGATTTGCATAATTGGATCTTTAATGAAACTTGCCTTGTGGAACAAAAAATACAAAAAGAGAGATGAAAAAAGTGGTTTGGTGTTGGGGGGGGGGGGGCGTCGAGAAAATAACACGATGTAGATGAATGCCTCTCAAATATTTGTCGGACTTGGGAAAGGTGGCGGTTACTGAAAGTATAAGGAAGACAGAGAGATAAAAAAAAAGGTGGGGGTGGTGGTGGTGGAGGTGACCTGCTCTGGCCCAGGCGCTCGCACATCAGCGGCAGTACTACAAATAGGATGAGAAGTGACTGTGAAAGCTGTACATTCCCCGCCAGGTCTCGCGGGTTAAGACTACAATAGCGGGATATTCTCTAGCCCGGGGGGGATTTCAGCTCCTCTTCTGTCGACACTCATCGCACCAACTTGTTACTCAGGGAAGATGGCTCTTTTGTAGAAGAGCCGATTCCGCGCTCGCCTGGTGGAATTCCTCCGTCGCAAATATTTTGACAATGCCTAATCAGGAGCCGCCGTTTTTTCAGTCTCCACTTTTTTTTGGGGGGTGGTGGGTGTTGCTTAGAGCCTTCTTGCAGTGACAGAGTGGTACTGTTTCTTTCATATGTATGTGTATTTTCATTCGAATTAGAAAACCCCCTCGCATTTCTAGTAATCATTTGTCTGGTACGCCGCTTCATGCATGTGCATTTGCGTGTGTGTATTTTCCGCGAAACTTGCCGTTCTCTTTCCCTGCCACTTGTTTGTGGCTGTAGCAAGGCATCCGTCTAATTACTTAATTAAATTCCAACGTGTCCTGCTTCTCCCGGCCTTCAGTAGGTGAAGGTTAAAATCCTCCTAGTGCCACTTTCACGCCAACGTGAGGGCCATGGATAATAGCAGGTTATTTGTCCTGTCTCGCTGAAGGATCTATTGCTTAAAAGTGACAGCGAGAGATGGATAAAAAGAAGGAAAAAAACTGCACTTTTTAATCAATGTGTCATGAGAGAGACTATCAGGTAGCTCTCTTGTTTCTGCTGTGAGTGCCCCTCCATTCAAAAGTGGGACAGCCAGTTGTTAATCGAGTGCTAATGTTAAAAAACAACCAAACGTTGATGGTGCGTTAAAGCGTTTGTGCGTGCTTAGCTGTCTGCCAGCACCGATTTCTGTGTGTGTGTGTGAGAGTGTGTGTGTGTTTCCACTCTACATCCGTGGGAGTGGATCATGTGTCAAAGCGGTTTACAGGTGGCCTGCAGGGCAGCAGCTCTACAGAGAGGTGGAGGAAAGGCAGGCAAGGTTCAAGTACCTCAGAGGCTCTGACGGCGCTGAACTGAGCAATCCCAGCATCTGAGAGGACCCTTCAAAAGCCTCCTTATCGCACTACTCACTCCACCGTTTCACTCTTCTTTCTTCTGTCTCTGCCGCAGCCTCCGTCATCTCTCCATCCTCTCTCCCCCTCTTATCTCCCCTTGTTTCCTATCTGTCATCTCTTTTTATCTCTCCTTTTTTCTCCCCCCCCCTCACTTCTCATTTATACCATCTGCCACTCCATTCACCATTCTTTATCATCGCCGGACTTGTTGCCAAAAAATGACAATAAGTTATTACTCGTGATGTTCGGCACCCTGCAAGCTGGGATTAGATGCTCAACTTTCCTGAACCGGCCTCAAATCAATAGCCTCTTCTTTAAGTGATCGCGAATCCAAACACGTGTTCTTTAACTGGATAAAATCAGAGATGAGGAAATACTTCTTTTCTTCAGCTTCCAGTAAAAGGTAGCCTGCTTGTGAGATCAACTGCTGAAAACAAATCAAATTTGTAATCCCATTTTAAGCAGGAAACTGGTGAGTTCTTTTCTTACAGCCGCACTATAAGCGCAGGTGAGGAGGAGGATGATACCTCAGTTTCACATTTCTTGAACTTTTATTAAAAATCTGACAATCTCAACATAACACTGTTAGCCAGTGTAGAAGAAATCCAGTCACAGAATTTCAGCGAGGAGTGGTAGTGTCTTGTGAGCATCGATTCAGAATACTTTACACTGAGACACAGAGAGAGAGTCATTTGGGATGTTTTGTTCTTTTAATTGGCCAAATTTAAGAATAGTTGACTTGACTATTGGCAGTCAGAAAACATTCCCGTTAGCCGACAAATACCACATCCATGGAATGGTATATCCAGGGAGAAAAGAGATAAATATACAGTAGGCAGAGCGATGACAGGACAGAGCGGGAAAAAAATACTTAGAGCGAAACGCGGCGAGCAGAAGGGGAGAAGGAGCGAGACAGAGAGGAGGGATGATGTACTTAACGGTATCTGTAGGCTTCATTCTGAACAAGCTGCTGCCACAGATCCTGGGAGCCTGCGCTGATAAATTCGGTTTGATAAAAGTCACTGAAATGCCGGCCTGTCTGCACACCTCTATTAAGCGCTGGTACATTTGTCACAGCCAGTGGAAGTCAACCAAAGGGTTTTAATGTCACATCAGGCTGAATTAAAGACTCAATCGAAAGCCCTGAAAGGTTTAGGTTTTTATTTCAAGTGACAGTAGTGGTGGTACAGCTGTGGCTGGCGCTAAAGATTACTGGGCTCCAGTTGATCAAGGCAGTCATTTTACATTTCATATTTGGCTATTGGGAATTTTGTTATTATTTGTTGCTCATTTTAGCCTGGATGCTCATTTTGTATCTGATGACTTTGAGTGAGGAGGGGTTGTGTGTGTGTGTGTGTGTGTGTGTGTTGGAGAGTGGGGGTGGAGTAGTTGGTGGGGGTGGGGTGGGGGGACTTCAGCTCATCTCAAGTCTGGCATTATTTTTCTAATTCATTTTTTTTAATCAAGAGAAATTAGATCTATGCTGCATTAATCATCAACCTTCCTTAATATAGCAAACTGAGGGAGCGTTTAAAAAAAGGCTGCATTTTAAAAACACACAACTTTCCCCCTGAGAAGCCCCTTAATACCACATTACTGTTCTCCATTTATGCAAAAGTAAATATGTAAACCCAAAAGGCAAATGAGCATTCCAGGCGTTTAAACACACAGCCTTCTGTAAACGCCTGCTGCAGCCGCGACCACATCTCCGAGGCATAGCTGCCATGAGACGCAAAGTAAGGCGTGCTACTGTGCTTTTTTTCTGTAAAAAGAAAAGGTAAATATATGTCGACTTGTTTATCCCTACCCTTATTTGAGGACAGAATATCCAAAAACAAGCACTTTTTTATGCTTTTTATTTTCCAGGAACATCATTACGGTAAGACAGCAAAAGGCTTCAGGACTAAATATCACAGAATATTAAGAAAGCTTAGGGACTGAAGCAGAAAATTTAGTGGGGTTGGGAAGGTACTTAATCTCCTGTTCATTTTATTTAAAAATGCAAGACCCTCCCCTGCATTATCAAGACAAAACTCCAGTATTCATGAGCAACACGGTGAAAATACAGCAACTCTATGTTTGAGTACAGAGCTGATTAGTCAGTGTGTCAACAAGGAAGAGGTTAAAAAATAAGGTAAGGTTAAATCCGAAATCACAATTTAAGTCCACGTGCATTGTGTTTCTCAGAACAAACACACTGGTCCCACACCAGCTACAGCCCTGTGAACCGACCATCGGCTGCTGATGAAACCACTGAGGATTAATGTGAACTTCACAAAATTCATCCAAAATATTTGATCTTTCCTTTTCCTCCATGTTTCTCTTTTTTTTCTGTCCACGCACACACACACACACACACACACA
>JBAJHX010000001.1:27350145-27367046 GCA_037176925.1 Amniataba percoides | reverse complement strand
TCAGTCGGTCCCACCTGGCGTTTTATTTAATTAGGTAAAATACACATTACATGTGTGCGTGCGCACGCATGAGAGCGTGTGTGTTTGTGTAAGTGCATTTGCTCGCCAAGAACTGTCAGTCTTTCATGAACTACTTTAAAAAGCGTTGTTCAAGGTGGGAGCTAAATACTATTTATCTATTATTTATCTGCGTTATTATCAGGGTTGAATTTAAAAAGAGAGCTCTCCGACGTGGGAGAATTCCCCCGGCGCCTGGCTCTTTCCTTTAATACCTCTTTTTAAGTCATAAGATGCGCTCCCACCCCTGCTGAAAGAGAAACCTTTAACAGATCTCCCGCAATTTCCGACAATTTTCTCAAATCATCTTTTTTTTTTTTTTTTTTTTTTTTTTTAGTTTCAAACAGCCCACCTCATCATATTCTCTCCCTCCAGCCCCCACCACCTTCTCCACCTCCTCCTCCTCGTCTTCCTCTTTTGTTTTCATCCGTGTCTTTTTTGTTATTATTATTATTCTTGATCGTGAGCTGCAGTTGTTTTCTCCGGCTCAGAACTGCATTTTATCTCTTTTGTTGTGTCGTTCACACCAATCGTAGTAATGGGGAGAGAGTTAAGTGGAAGTGCCCGGGCCCTTGTTCAGCTTGTCTGTCGGCTGCTTTGGTAAACAGGACTGTCAGATCTGAACGCAGAGAGTGTGTGTGTGTGTGTGTGTGTTGGGGGGGGGGCATTTGCATCCATGGTGTGGTTGATGACACTGATAGGCTTGAAGGGTGGGAGTGAGTTCACACTTCAAGTCTGCTCACCCGCTCACAATGTGTGTCCCAAAAACTGGGGGGTCATTTTGAACAGATTCACTATTTCTAACCTTCTGTCACTCTGTGGCACCCATTAAAGGAAGAATGGGAAAAGAACATGGACGACTTACAATTTGCCTATTTCTGAGTTGGGCCTGTGCAGTGAATAAATGTAACTTAGTATTGTAACAGAGGTTGTGTTCAGAACCAGAGCCATAAAATGACTTTTTGAAGGGTTAGTCCAGCTTTATTATGTCTTATCTGATCTTATTGTGGTAGGTTTGGCCCTCTCTTTTTGGGTTATGATAAAGTCTGACTCACTAAAGGAAGCGCTGATCTCTTGGAATGTGATGACGTTAAAAAGAAGTCAGACGAGGGAAGAAACACCGGCAGTCAAGACAACTGGACAGGTTATAAACAAACCTACAGATGTATGTGGCAGGATGAGTCAGCCTCGCTGCCACAACAAAAAAATCCCTCATGGATCAAAAAGCATTTTCCCCGTAGGCAACTATTATAAAGGCAACTGTAAAAATGGTATCAGGACAACTCGACCTGCAGTTGTTTAAAATTTGTGTGCCATGTCAGCAGCGTGCCTGTAGGGCGGCAGTGTAGGTTGATCGGTAAAATATCTCAACAACTATTGGAAGAATTGCTATGATATTTTGTTAGAACATTTTTTTACCATACTATATAATTTTTTTCATCTAGCGCCATCATCAGGGGAAATTCCTACAAAACTCACACTCCCATCAGCTTTAGCAACCTATTCTGCTTTTCTTTAGTGAAAACGTTAGCATGCTTACACACTGAACTGAGATGCTAACAAAATGTTATACTTGCACCACACTAGCATGTTAGCACCTTAACGTTTGTTGTAGTACATTTTCACAGAGCGAGGCAGTAGAATTGTAGGCTTGTTCAAGAAGGTTCAATCTTTGTAAAACTTCCTCGGAACCTAAAAGAGTTATTTTTAACTCTTCAGGCATGTCAGCACAAAGTCTTTGATTTTCCTTTGAATGTGTAGGAACCATCTTAGAGTCTGGTATTCAGATCTACGAACCGCCTTCGTACATGCTGTACTCCTTGTGTATATTTAGTTTAGTTTATAATGCAGTGAGGGATTATTACTGACATTTGAAGGTGCGCTGAGTTTTCTGTTTCTCCTTGAAATAAAGTGTTGACGATAATCTGGCGAAACTTTTGTCATATTCGCTGACCATTCTTGCAGTTTCTGACTTTTTGTTGCAGTATCACAGTGTGTCTGGATCTCAGTAGTTAATACACCGAACATTTTTTAAATTATAAATCTGATACAAATGAGGGCCAAAACTATGAAAACGATCCAAGTTATAATAAACCAGGAGCTCTCTCAGCCAGAATTTCAACCTGGCAGAAGACTTCTTAAGTTGTTGAAAGTGATGAACAGCTGTAATGAAATCCACACAGCTAGTAGGCTAATTTACTTACTGCCCCTTCCTGTTCTGACCGAGCGTCTAAACTCTTCACCTTTTGACCCTCTCGTCACCCCTTTGACCCAACTGACCAGGACTTTGTCACAGGAAGTCCTTCAGCCGTGTGCTCACGCTGCCAACCTGCCAACAGGACAGTCTAAAGGCAGAGCTGCTCCACATTAGGGATCGGAGAGGTTTGCTCCACAAATCTGAAGTTGAGGTGGAGTGTATTTCTTTCTCTCTCCCTCATAGCCTCCGTCTCTCTGATTGCCGATCAGCCCCTGAGGGCTTTGAGGCGCTCTTGCTGGATCCCTGTGATTAGAGTAAATGGCTTCCCCTCTGCTCGCCGGAGATCAGGGTTGGTTTGCGGGGTGGGAGCGAGGCGGATGGAAGAGGGTGAGGTGAACAGCGCAGGAGAACACTGAGAGTGAGGATGTGGAAATTGACTTGGGGGGGGGAGGAGTACGGAGAGCAAAAGTCAAGAGAAAAAAAAATAGCGGTGTTGGTATGACAGGTGGTCTGCCTGGAAGCCGGTGGGCGACAAGATCCTATAGGTGGATGTAATGACATGTTTGCATCACAGAAAAAAAAGAAAAAAGCTTCTGAATAAGGAAAAAAGTCATCACATCAGCTTCTTAGCAATTATTTAAAATTCTGAGACAACCCTTTTCATGTCGCTCTACAGACCTTGAGTCTCACAAGAATAAGAAAATGTCTGCAAACTCACACATTTCTGTTATGATGCAGCTTTTTATTGTAAATATTATTTTTAAATAAATTGCAACTCATAATGATTGCATCTATCTATTTCAACTGTCATGTCCTCAGAAAATGTGCAGCTGGCATCTAACTCAAAGAAGTTTTTTAGGCTTAGTCGGCTGAGGGGAGTGATGGTCTCCACCAGCTGATGGATCTCCTCCAGGGCAGTGTACTTAGCGGAGACGTGTGTGTCTGTGTGTATTTCCTGATATGTGGCCCCTAATAAAATGTAAGTCCTCAGGTGCTGAATCCTCTTTGTGTGTGTCTGCCTCTGCCTGTAAGTGTTAAGTGTGCTTATCCTCAGTGTGCTGTCTCTGACTCTACAGTATGTACCAGTACAGTACCTGTCGTGTGTGTGTGTGTGTGTTTGTATGTGTGTCAGTTACTGCTGGGAGGGGCATTTGATCCAGCCGCGGCTCGTGTTTGTGCGGAGCCCGGCGGAGAGCGACGGAGGTCAGTCTCCTCCTCAACACCCCTTTTTTCATCCAATTTCTGTGGCTGCGGGCGGCCGCTTGCCGTGCTTTTGTTGCCCGAGGTAATCTCTGAAGTGATCTTAATTATGGAGGTTCGGCCTGTTCCTCTCTTCCCCCTCCTCCTCTCTCTCTCTCTCTCTCTCTCTCTCTTTCCCCTTCTCTCGCTCCCTTTTCATTCTTTCTCTCTCTGTCTTCCTCTCTGTACACGCTTTTAATCTAACAGCGTAGTTAGCTCGTAATGAGGGCGAAGGGAGCACGTGTGCGTCTGCTTACACATGCTGCGAGGCTTCGAAGAGGAGGAGGAGGAGGATGAAGAGAGTGAGGAAGGATGGGAAGGGTGGAAAGACAAATGATTATACAGTTTGCATGACAGGTTTGTCAAGAAAATTATACGGCAGACCGGAATTGTGGAATTTATTTTGATTTCAACCCGACCCAAAACCAAGTGGGTTTGACTTTATATATACCAGAACAATAATAATATCAATATTTTGGTTAAAGCCTGCAAGGCCTGACAAGCACTACCTATACATTTTACAAATTTAATTAACAGCTCATGAAATTAATATGACCTCTGGAAGTCATTCCCACATTTAGTCATCCAGTGAATGTTTTTAAAGATGCACTTTTTAACTGAAACATTGTTTTTCACTTAGCCCTGAATGTGAAATATTGCAGAACACACACTGGGGATAACATGTCTTTCTGTTTTTATGATACACTGTGTTCTTTCTTCTATGGGACTGACACTATATGTAACATTAAATGCAGTTATAAATCTGCTGTACACATCTAGAAATAGATCAGTGCAGCTTATTTGTAAAGAAAAAAGCCAAGATAAGGAAATAAAAAATAAGCTGGTGTTTTCCTCCTGAGGAGGAAGGAGATGTGGAGAAACATGGAGGGAGGCAGGGAAGGGATGGAGGGGGCAACGGGGAGCACAGGGGGTTAGAGAGTTAGATGGGATCCATTACACATAAACAGCCTAGGCATTGATGAGATGATCCGACGAGGATTAGGCCGACAATCCTGATGGACACTGAAAAGGTGACCACACGGGGAGGGGCGTGTGTGTGTGTCTATGTGCACATGTGGAAATGTGTGTGTGTGTGTGTGTGTGTGTGTGTGTGTGTGTGTATGTGGCTTGTAGCACAATAGCATATGCCGTAAGGCCTCATTATGATCGCACCCCCCCCCCCCAACCCAACCCAACCCAACCCATCTCCTCCCAACGCTGCCGCCGTCGCTCTTTAAGGTCCCGCTGGGAGCCATTTCCAGGTCACGGTGAGGCCAAAGGGCAGCAGCTGGGGCATGAATGCCAATCAAGTCAGAGCGCCGTCGCTTTGAGATGTTCTTGTTCCTCGTGTGAAATGTGTTATGATATCCCTGAGCTGGTTTTCAATTCTTCTCTTGTTCTTTAATTTGTCCAAAAGGACCAGACAAGTTGTAGAGGAATTTAAGGATGGAATTACAGATTTCAACAGGCTGAACAACGACCAGTGCTGATACAGTCAAATTAAGAGAAGAATATTTGGATGGTCAGTAATATCAAGTTAAATAAGAAATGCCAATCAGTTGCTGGTTTTAGCTTCTCAAATGTGAGTGTACTGCTTTTCTCTGTGTTAAATCAAACAAACTCAATTTCTCTGCGTTTGGGGCTGGAACACAGGTGTTCTGAAGACATCACCTTCCCTGGGAAGTGTTTGGGGGTATTTTCTACTTTTTATAGATTAGAAAAAAAACACTTGAAAGTCAATCAGTCAATGATTTAAAATGGAAACAGCTAGTTGATTAATTGATTTGTTGATTCTCAATAAATTCATCTGCTAGAAGTCAAATAATTATTCAGTTATTTTTGGAATAAAAATGCTAAAACCTAAGTGTTTTCAGCTTGTCAAATGTGATTATTTGCTTGTTTTCTTGGTGTTCTGGGGTGTTTGGGACTGTTGGTTGGACAAAACAAGCACGTTTAAATATGTCAAATTGTCTGTGGACTTTAAATGGTAATTTTTTTTGTACTGTGATTCCAGCCCTTTTATAGACAAAACCATTAATTGGAATGGATCCTGTGCATTTATGAGTCACGTATGAATCATATGCCTGAATTTTTTTCTTTGGATTAAGTTGAAGAATAAAGTAGAGTGGTCACGATGTAGAAAACTCCTTGTGTAGAAGAAATGTAGAGGCGGCAGGTAGGGGAGACTTTTTCTCTGTGCGCAAGGAAGTTTGTGAGTTGTATGGAAGTGTGTGTTTTTGTGTGTGTGTGTGTTACAGTGAGGCTGCTAATTCCTTCAGGGTCAAGGGGAGGGGCTGAGGTTAAATGGTGTGACAGGGGAGGTCAACAGTGATTAGCTGCCATCTGAACTAATGGCTGGATGCTGAAGAGGAGAAGAGACAGGAAGAAGAAGAAGAAGAGAGGGAGGGGAGATGGGCACTACGCTCGGGTTACTGGCTTGTTGAAATCACTGTGTGTGTCATTGTGGCGAAGAGTCTCCCCCCTCCCGTTTGTACTCACCCCCCACTATCCCCTCCTTTCCTCGTGTCCTTATATTATTAAAGGTTGCCTCCGTGCTTAAGTAAGGCAAAGCAGATGGCCCTTTTCATAAATCATGCTTATAAGATGATTATAGGCGTCGCCGCCCCCCATTCTTCCCTTCACTTACGGTACAGTAGTGCTTACAGTTTTCCTCAAGACCAGCTAATCTGGCTGTGTTTTTAAAAAGCACAAAGCCACCGCTGAAACTAAACTGATTATTTTAAGCAAAAGGGAAACGGAGATGCCACAGTGTGAAGCCTGAAAGCGACAAAAAGCCCACAAAGGTGACAAGTCAAGAAAAGAAAAATGCAAAGATAAGATTCCTTGCCCTGCCAGTGCCGCCTCCTCTCTCTCCTCCAGACTCTCAGCGTTACCCCCCACTTGTTATGATCCTGAGCTTGGCACAAAGTTGCTCAGAACAGGATGTTAAATATATAGCACAGGGAGGGAGAGGGAGAGGAAGAGAGATGGAAAAGGAGTAAAAGGAGGGGTGTGTGTGCATGTGTGTGTTGGATTATGTCTGTGCCGTTGCACTATTCCTTGATGTATGCACCATGTCAGGCAGTCATTGTCTCCTGGGTAAAGAATGATAGTTCAAATACCTAGCATCTCTCCCCTGGTGCTCCAAATGCTCGCCTTTGAAGTTTTTATAATCCATCTGTCATCTGCGAGCAGGGAGGGCACATGTTCTGTACCACTCAATTACCAAATTCTCTTTTTGCCAGCTACAATGAGACAGGAAGCAAATAATATGGGCGACCCTGAAAAAAGAGAGAGAAGGGGTGGTGGTGGGTATGGGGTGTATAGAAAGAGAAAGAGGGAGGAATTGCTTGAAATCCTGCGTTCCTGGCTTTCTCACGCACTTGATTGTGTCCCCTCACTGCCTCTCATAACAGGAGAACAAAGCCTGTTTGTTGTGGGTGGAATGCCTAAAATGCTTCCTACTGTTACAATTATGAAGAATTTGATTGAATGTGTATTGTTTCAAGGGCTTGGTGATTTTGATCATTTTTAAAGTGCCTTAGATTGTTATTCTGCCTCCCTACTAGCAATAATAACCAGTCACCTAATCAAATTCCATTTGATATAAACATTTAATTTGTTATAAGGGCTGGTAGATGTTGTGAATGGCTAGTGTGAGGGGAAAAATGTGTGTTTTGATTATACATTATTCATTACAGACACTTAAAGATGCATTCTGATAGGCTTTTTGTCAGCCGCTGGATGGAGAATCTAATGAAGTTTGCTGCAGTTCTTGGTGTTAAAATCGTCTTTAATTGGTGAACGCTTTGTTGTGCGTCGCTTTAAAGCTGCGCTGAGGCGACCAGAAAAACTTCAGATAACCATCTGAAAAATAACAACAGCAGCGGTTGCAAATTATGGCTCTGAAACATATTTCATTTACATACGCCACAGGCTCCTTTTAAGGCGTCTACCTTTTAATTCTTTTTCATATTTAACACTCAATACAAAACAATAAAAGCCTCAGATCTCTGTGTCTGTATCCTCGTTTACATTGAAAATCCCCCCAGCCCTCCCCTCCTCAGCACCCATCCGAAAGCATCCTCACTGGGAAGAAGATGAAAAGATTGTTTTGAGAAACTCGAAAGGATATTTGACATTCTTTGGTTGCTTCTGAAACTTCCAATATTCTGCCGTAATTGTTTCATACACGTTATATATCTTCATTTGGGGGGAATGGGGGAGATGAAGAACACGTCGGCTTCTTTCTTCCTGAATAAAAGGCAGCAGAACCCATCTGGTTGGGTGAAACACGGCTGGCCCTCTCGCGCTCATCGCTGAAATAATACTCCCTCTAATGACTCCCACATATTCTGAAATCTCCCTTTTGAAATTGGTCTTGGCAGATTATTTGCAGGTACTTGAGTTGCATCTGTTTGCAATTTTGCAAATGTGGAAGACTTTAATGCTGGGCAGGGGCGGGTAGTAGAGAAAAGGCTATTTTAATCCCTGGGATAACACCGGCTGTCAGTGCGAACGGGCCTGGAAAGAGGCCTGCACCTTAACCCAAATTCTGACTTGTCTTTAACTAGGTGTCGATATGTTTGTCTGTATCGATGCTACGTTTTCCTTCATCCATAGTTTGTGGCTGTCTGCACATACGACCGGGACTGCTTTTATTCAGAGTGTGTGGTGGTTGCAGATGGTGGCGTTTGCAGGTTAGTGTGAAAGCAGGTGGATACACTGTGCTCTAAGAATACAAAATATTCAAAACAAAGTGTAAATGCATCTCTCCCTTTAAATGTATCCACCAATTTGATGTGATTTGTCTTTAGAAAATCTAAAGGGCCGAGTGCTCCTTCACAAGAACTTTCTTGCTTTTTGACCTTTTTAAAAACCCTTTTGATGATTTGAAAAACAGGCCTCTTTTTCATGGCCTGTGAAATGTGGCATTTTCAGATACGTGGTTTTCACAACTTAGTGATAGAATTAGGTTTTGAATTAAGAATATTATCAGTTTATGAAATAGGATGCAGTATAAGAGTATGGGAAGCACTTCAAATTGCTTAACTATGACCAGTTACAACAATGACTACTACTTAAACTTTAGTGTGAAAGAAATAATAATGTTTTAATATAATGTGTGATAGAGGGGGCCTACTTTTGACAGGGGACTTTTTTTCTCTAACGTTTGATACTTTAAGTACATTTTGCAGGTAATACTATTTTTAAATGATCAATGCATGACTTTTACTTGTAATGCAGTATTTTGACAGTGCGGCATTACTACTTTCACTTAAGATAAAGACACAAACACTTCCCCCACTACAGCAGATTAGTCTCGTGCATTTCTTCTGTACGTCGCAGACAATATGGCTCAGAAATCCCTGGATGCCGCAGAGTTTGTCAGGTGTTTGTATTGTCCGGTATAAAGTGCAGTGATCAGCGAAGCTAAACCAAAGCTGAAATGATTGTGACTTCAGTCCTTATTATTTCTACCATGTGGTGAGCAGCTGACCAGCTTAAGCTTCCCCCTTTTTTCATCCCCCTCTCCCTCCTTCCCCCTTTTAAAACTGTAATAAGGTGCCCTATTGTCCTATGGCAGGGTGTACTGGGGCCACAGCCGAGCCCACCCGGCTGACTGTAATTGCATAGGTGGTTACAATTACATTAATTACATATTTCATCAACACTGTTTATCCAGCCGCACGGTAAATGAAGAAGCCAAACTTTTAACTCTGTCTTTTGTTTTTGAATTTCTTGCCCCCACCCCTAACCCCCCCTTTTCTGTTCCCTGCTTTTTTTTTCTTTTTTTTTTGTGTGTGGTTGTTTTATTAGGAGCGAAGGGAGGGGAGGTGCCAGAGGAGGAATTATGCTGAAAGTGTATGCCTTGCAACTTTTCCCCTCCCTGTTGGAAATGTTTATTTGAACAGTAAGCTCATGATTTGAATATTTGTAATCCATGCTTAAATTTACAGGCCAGATGAACTTTTTGGCACAGAATGGCAACCATAAGTAGGATTTTGAGAAAAGCTTTACAAAATTTTAAGCCATGTGCAAGGCTTATATAATTTAGAAGGGGGGAAATATGCACAAATAAAACAGGCTCTGTCTTATTTACTTTACACGCGCAGAAAAAAACTGCATCATATGGCGCCTGACGTATATATGCGTTAGTTATGTCCTTCTGTCCACACTTTTAGAGAACAGAACCTAAAGCTAACAAGCAGTTGTCTATGAATACTTGGAGGAATAAAATAGCCCCAGAGGCGCAGGCACTTGAGTCGTTCTCCTGCGTTAGATGTAAATGAGTGTACTTCATATTGACTTGTGTTGGCGGGGGATGCCACCCATATCAGGCTGGGAGGTGGGTGGGTCGCCCCGGCGAGTGTCAGAGTGATAGAGAGAGAGAGGGAGAGAGGGGTCGCTGAGGCGGGCAGAAAAAAGGAAGGCTTTCTTAAATGATGCTAATCAGTCCGGAGGGGCCTGGCCCTCTCTCCCTCATCAGCCTGCTGTAATTCAGATGTGCTGAGAACCTGGAATTAAATGTGTCACTGTGAAGCGTGCGCGTGTGCTCTCGTGCGTGCGCATATGTGTGTGTCAGCCTCTGTTTGCCGAGCATCCACTTCTGTGTGTGTGTGCGTGTGCATGGGGTGTTTAGGGGTTAAGTAGAACCAAATTAGTCGATGGGAGAACTAACAGCAGCAGTAGCTTTCTGTGTGGCTACTTCTTGGTGAATGTCAAGATGATTTAGCTGCTCTTCTGCTCGCCGTCTGTCTCTGAGCACTGGTCCTCCAATCACCGCTCGGAGCTGTCTGTTTTGTGGCCCTTCGTGCAACAAATGAATATCAAATCTGCACTGGGCAACTTCACACACTGGCAAGAGGTTACGGTCTGAAATATGAGGATGGTGAAGCCCAGAAGTCCTGCAAGGTAACATCAATAAAGCGTCTTCTTCTGTGGTGTCTGCTGATGGAGGGGCCATATCGAGGCCAGCCTCTTCTACATTTATTTGCTTGGGTGCTCTCTGAATTTCAGCACCGATCTCTGAAAAATGCAGCCACTGTACACACTATTATATATGCAATCAAAATCATGGAGCTTTAACTCAACAGACCAGAGCTGTGTGGAAATGTTTCTATACCAGTGCAGATATGATACCTGAGTTTCTACACCAAAGCAACACAAAGCAAACAACACTTTTTTTTAATAACTTACATCAAGGAACAGATCCATGTTTTTTTTACAAAAGCTAAACTTAAACTCAAAAGCTAATTCTGTACGAGAACTTGGCAAAATTAATTACTAAGGATGGGAGCTATCTGATCAAGCGATACTTTTTGACGCATTTCTACCAAAAAAAAACGTATTGTGGTTTGATATCGAGCTCGAGTGTTAATGAGTGTGTCTCTGTGTGAGCTCATGAAGGTGTCTGTGTTGTCTTTCTTGCCAGTGAAGGGTGTACGTGTGTATTCTTGCTAACATATTGTGTGTGTGTGTTGGGAGGGGTGTGGGGGTGCGAGAGTGTGTGTGCGCAGGGACGCCAGTTGGGCTAACAGCTGAATCATGGCTCAGCCGCTGCCCCTCGTAGTCCTTGGCAGTTAGCGGTGTGAAAAGCCTTCTCTTTGAGGGCATTATATAGATTAATGTGCTGTGCCTCGGGCAGAGACACACACACCTCACCAGGGAGGGATCCTGACCGTGTGCGTGTGTCTGAGTGTGTGCATGTGTCTCAGTGTGTGTGTTTGTGCGTACAGAAGAGGACTACAGCAGCATAGGATTGTTGAGGTTTAAGAGTGTGTATATTTGTGCATATGTGTGTGTGTGGGTGTGTGCGCATTTGCGATCGTGCACATATGTGTGTGTGGATGTGAGAAGGGACAGTTTGGGGGGGTGTTAACAAGAGACTAGGGGAAGGTACCATGAGTAAGCTGTGGATGTGAGTGTGTGTGTGTGTGTGTGTGTGTGTGTGTGTGTGAGAGAGAGAGAGAGAGAGAGAGAGAGAGAAAGAGGCTTGGGTGGTTTTCAGATTTATTCTTGGTGAATTTTTAAATGATATTTTGGATATTTTTTTTAATGATTTTACACTTGTTTGTGGTTGAAAAGTTATTCAGTGAAAATAGAAATTATGCAATAAATAACACATTTGATCATAAATAAGTAATGACAGAGTGTAAAAGATTTTACCCGTAGCGTGGGTTTTCTGATGCGGCTGTACCTGTTTCTCTTCTTCAACCCAGAAGTGCGGCTAGATTCACAGATATTAGAGCATCCCTGCTTTATGCTTCATTAAACTATGAGTCTGTGCAGTATATACACTGGAATACCGCAACACTTTTCCCGCGTTTTTGAACTATTCTAGTGTATTAAGCCTCATAGTTTTAAATCTACACGTGTCCAGTGTACTGGGTGTCTGCAGGGGCTTCTGGGGAGTCGATGGTTTTCCATCAAGGTATTTTTATGTGAATCAGAGGGGTGTTTATGAGGCCTGGGCGACCCGGCAGGGGCATCGTCTGGCCCGCTCTCTCTTTACCTTTCTATCCCACACTGTCTGTCTAGCCGAGTTAAGAACAGGGTGTAGCCAAGCTGGTGCACTGAACGCTATCACAACAAATGCACACAAATGCCACAGCTGCTGGAAGCAAATGCAAATGGAAAAGTACAACACGGCTCCAGCTGAAGTTAAAGCAAAAACCTTGTAAGTGTAAACAGGATACTTTTAAGGCTTCTCTCTTCCTTCTCTGTTCCTTTCACTCTCTCGGGTTTCATGATTGCTCATATTATATTTTGTGTCTTTCCCTTTTTCTCATTTTCCTCACTTTACCCCTTTGCTGAGAAATATGGGGGAGATTTTCTTTATCAGAATTGTAGCACATTCCATTCAAGATTAGACACATCTGTTGTTTTGTGTATGTGCTGGTGTGAGTGCGTGAAAGTGTGTGCATGTGACTATGACTTCTGAGATCATTTGTGTGCGATTTTTCTGCCTCTTTGGCATACTGTGTCTGCGTAGTCTTGTAAGTGCATACGTGCACATAAATGTACATACACTGTATGTCCATATGTGTTTGTGTATGCACGTTTGTGTGTAGTCATATGCAGTTCCCTCCAGCCAGCGGTCTAAATAACCTACTTTTGTCAGACAACGGCATCAAGTCGTGGAGGTGCACATATGCAGAAAGCTATTTGGAAAGGCCTCCTCGTAGCTGTCAGCTTTTATTATGCGCTGAGGTGTCATGTTTGTTAGGAAGCTGAGTGCAGATGGCAGAGTGGAAGAAATGGATCACTAATTTTAACAATGATTAATGAACAGAGATGGAAAATGAATTACATCGGACTATTGGAGGCAAAGAATATTTTCTCTGAAAATGTTAACTTCGGCTGCCAGGCAGCCGGCCGTGTTGTGGGAGTATATTGAGGAGGGGGAGGGAACGTGTGTGTGTGTATGTGCATATATGTGTGTTTGTTTGTGTGTGTGTGTGCGCTAAGGTGCAATTTTTCCCCCGCATCTTTTGTAGAATCAACACTTCACTGCTCTTGCCTATTACTTTACTGTTCGCCTGCTTAAACACTGCCGGCTTTATACACATTGTTTTCCCCCCTATGTGTATTGAACTACCAGTTAAAATACACACTCTTTAATAAGGTAAACACAGGAAAGGTTAGACTGTCTTAAAATGTTAGATATTTCCATTACTCTGCAGTGTGCTTTGATATCATATCATAGATGTAGCCGATTCGATCAAGAGTCAGTGGCTTTAGCGATGACATTTCTCTCTGATAGATCATAAACCTGCCCCTGTGTGCCTTTCAATGCAGGTTTCAAGATATTTTAATGACAACATTTTGTTTTGATAGTGAAAACAGCAAATTAAGTGTAATTTTGAAAATATTTTTTTGACTTTTAAATGCAAACCAGCCCCTGTACTGTGTCCATAAAATTAACCAGATAGATTTTGAGGTTTTTGATTGACAAACGGACACCTCATCAATCACATTTTGTCATTTTGTCACGTGTGCGTGCAAGTTATACACGACAGAGAAAATCAGTTTGTTTACCTTTCATACATTGGTATTACAATATCATATGACAGTATAAAAAGCAGACGTGACATTCCTCATTGCCTGTGATCTGAGAGGAGTTCCTCACAGTTTCTCCTCTTTTTCCTCTACTTTCTTTGCTTGTAAAAAAACAACCTGTCTCCCCCACCAGCGACCACCCTCTGCCCCCACCACCCTGCATGTATTTGTGTCTCTGTCAAGGTTTGTCTGGTGGGCGGTTGGTGCATCATGGTTTAATAGGTAGATGTGAACTATTTTGAATTTAATTAAGGGCCTGATGGGAAATACGTAAAGGGAGAATACAGAGCAACTTGGAGCAACATTGTGTGTTTGCTTACATGTGTATGTGTGTGCATGGGAGACAGAGAGAGAGAGAGAGAGAGAGGGAGAGAGAGAGAGAGATCTCAGGTTACAGCAGCATATGCTAAGCACTCAGAAAACATACACAATGCCTTTGGTGAACAAGGTAGTCGGTATGCCCTTGGGAGCCAATTTAGATTGTGACTTAAGGCAATGTCGTGGCTTTGTATGCGAGCGTTTGTGTATGTGTGTGTGTTCTCTGTATGTGAGTGTGAGTTTTTCTGTTGACGCTCCATTGAAACAGTGGTGGTGGGTAGATCTGGGTGGCCCTCCTGCAGACCCTCCACATCTGTGTTCCCTCTCCACCCCCCCCCGCACCCCCCTTGCAGGACTGAGCCAGCCTCTCCATGCCTGGCTGCCTCTCCATATCCGCGCAATTTCTCGGCACCAAACTTCTTTTTAGTAAAACTGTGCAGCATCCGTGTGTCACAGAAAAGAGCGCCACCTATGGAAACTTAAGAAAAAAAAAGGAGCATCGCTCACACTGTGGCTTACGGGTGATCTTTGGGTAACGACATGCAGAAACAACACAGCGTCGAACGTTTAGCGCTGAAGATTGAAGGCAAATATACAAAAGCGAGCTCTCGCACATTACCATCTAGGCAAACTTCAACAGATTCAAGCAAACGTTTCAAGCAAATGTCACAAAAAATGAAAGGTAAATCAGGAGAAATTTAGTCAGCTGCATAAAAATGGTTAAATTAGCCTAGACAGAAAGGAACAAAGCTGTGCAACTTTTTCAGGTTTCCCACCTAAGTCGTAAAGCTTAAAAAACTTTTTGCAAGGTTTACGAAACATGTCCTCTGTCATTTTTTTACAAGTTAGTCAGTCCTGTGAGTATCTCTGTGTCTCTGTCTCATGTGGCCTGAGCTCTAACGCCACTCACTGAGTTACATGCTTCTTTAAAGGGGAGTGTCTTTTACTTCACGTACTTTGTGTCGGCTTGATTATTTTTCTGGTGTTAAGTGGCGGGGCTTCAAGGCTGGATCAGATAACATCCTCTGCTGTGCTGCGTAGGCTCCTCTCACAGTTTTCTGCTTATGAGAACAAAGCTTCCTGTTTTTTTTTTCCCTCCCTTTTTTCACCCCCCACATTGTATTTTAACTCCCAAATGATAAACCGCGTGCATCTCGTTACGTGCCCCGGTATGATTTCCTCGCCTTGAACTGGATATTACAGTGTCAAATTAAAAAGCAATAACAATAACAAAATGAAAAAAGTAAAAGATTGATATACACCAGCAATTACAGTTAATATATTTGTTAGATTATTCAGGGATGTGTAAATGACATCACATCCTCACTGGAAGTCCTGAGGAAAAATAAAGATGTGGGGGCCAGGTTTTGGGGGGAGGGGATCAGCACACAATATTTTAATGGGTATTTCTCTTCTGTCGCCAGTGTTGCAAACTTGTCAAGCTTCAAATGTGGGTGACTGTGAATTTCCTGGTGTGTGTGCTTTGTTTACAGGCTCTTGTCGTCCCACCTTCTGTGGAGCTGTCGGCGCTCTTCCTGACATCCGGCATTCGTTGGAACGGCGGCAGTCACACAGGTACGATCACACTGATTGATCACGGGAAAGGAGAGGATATTAAAGGTGTCTGTCACACTTACACACCTGCGCACGCATCTTTTGTTTTCATTTAAATCTTTGTTTATCCGGGGAAAGTCAATTGAGCATGCACTTGTTAAGCAGTTCCATGCTCCTCAGTCACACTGCTGAGACGTTGGCATCTGAGAGACGCCCATTACAGCGTCTTTTGGTGGGTCAGTGGCTCGCTCTGGGGTACATCAAAGTTGTAAAAGGGAGGCAGTTACTCACAATCATCACCTCCAATTTTCCAGCCAGACAGATAAAATGAAATGATTTCACAACTTCCCTTTTACGTGGTCTCACCTGTTTTTACAATGAACAGTATTTGGAAAAAAAGAGCTGAACACTCATAGTAGCAGCTGTGAATGTTGTATCTCTGGTGTCAGGACATGTTGGCACCTCTGATACGAGAGAGACCTGTAGGATATGCTGGTGATGTCACAAACTGACACCCACATTGACACCTCTGCTCGTGCCAGTGAGGGTTGAGGTCTTCACGTTTTGAGCCCGATGGCAGATCTGCTTCCTAGTTTTGGCTCTCAACATTTTCAGGTAACTACATTTGTGAAAAAACATTGCTCAAAAAGTCAATCCAGACCTGTGATCTCCCTTTTGTCAGATAAAAAGGTACCACTACCATTTTAGCGGCAGCATCATTAATGTTCACAACCTGTAGCTGCACGTGCGCAATGTAACGAGCAGATAGCGGCAGATATGAAATGTCGATTAAATGTATCTGACACATTGAAATAACAGCTGTGGCCTACTTACTTTTACAACCTTATTTTCTCAAGCTACTTGCTCTAAATACTGGATGTCCAGAAGCAGAACTATTGAGATGATTAGCTTAAAATATTCATTTGGTACTCATTAAAGATTAACTGGAAAAATTCTCCTGAAATTGACCTGATGTGATCAGCTAGAGCATTTCTCTAAAACGTCATTTTAGTGGCAGAATGATGGTCAGTGCCGGCTGACTTGAAATCCATTTTTTTGAGTGTTTTCTTTTCAGGAGTTACACAACTGAGCTTAATGACTGAAGCCATTTTTTTCCAGAATAGTTATTCACTAACTTAATTATAAGAGTTAAATCCCAAGGAAGAAGCTAACCTCTGCAAAAAGAGGAAAAATACGGCTCCATATCTCATGTGTGAGCTAACTACTTCATAAATTGTCTCTATTTTATCTACACGTTTTCTCACATTTTGGATGATCCTGTTCACTCTCACTGACATGTATTAGCGTGCACGCTGGACAGAGCTGTGTAACATAAAATTTGGTTTGAATCCCATGACTAAAGATAGTATGGGAGGGGGGGGTGGGGGGGGAGGGGGGGAGGGGGGGGGGGGGGGGGGGGGAAGGAGGAGGGGGGGGGGGGGGGGGGGGGGGGGGGGGGGGAGGGAAGGGGGGA